>BLKM01001624.1:457412-612928 GCA_013340265.1 Coptotermes formosanus | reverse complement strand
TTCTTCTTCTTCTTCTTCTTCTTCTTCTTCTTCTTCTTCTTCTTCTTAGATGGCACTAGAGTGCAATGCACACCTTCGCCTCCTTAATGGACTTCTCCCAGTCAGCTCTGTCTTTTAATCTCTCTTTCCAGCTTTTAATTTTGCACCTGTTAACCCTTTAAAGACGAGGCGTATATGTTTTATACACGGACTCAGTGCGTACCGCGCTGTAAACACGCTCCACTTCGGTTATAAAAACCAGTCTCTTAATGTTTTATAAGGCAAAAGTTGCTGTTTGTTCTGAGATCCGTACAAAACACATAAACGCAATGCGGGCACCACGTAGAATTTTTTAATGTTAAACCTGGTCCTATGTAAAGTTACCGCTAGGCTTTAAAAGGCTAATGTCTGTTTGTGTACAGTTACAAAACAGATCGATTCTGCCCAGTCTGACTGCTTCGAGGTCCCATTTTAGTTTTCCACACAGTTAGCTTTTTTCACGGTGACAGGTTGTCTGCCTGTTGCCCAACCCCTAACCTGGAGGGCCAGTCCACCGTATTTATAACCCCCGGGGCAGGGTGGCCCGGCTATACCCACAGGCACCGGGTACCCACTTTAGTCGCCTTTTACGACCTGCATGAGCTGCAGTGGGACTATTCTTTACCCCGGTCACCACACGCGGAGATATTAAGTTTTATCTACCATAAACATTTTCCTGCAAATTTTAGTTTAATGCAATGTAGTTTATATTTTTCCCCAAATATTTAACGAAAACGGTGGATACGGTTTCCTTCGGATATCAAGACACGTGTCACACGTAACAAACACGTTGTTCATTGCTCGTCGTATTTCTGCTAGTTAAATCGAGAGCACGACATTCTGAATGCTTTCTGTTTAGATCTTCTTCCTTGCGAGGATTAATAATGCACTTCAGCATTTATCATGCCTTATAAGCAAAAATCGATGGCACGGGTTCCAGATCAGGCCACGTCCCCGTGCTCATTAAGCTGTCAACAAAAGCACTGTATAAACATATAATATTGAATTAAAACCATATTCTCAAAGCACAAATGGTGTCAGAATGTGAGTAAAATCGGTGTGAATTTATGTTTTATAAAAAATGATTCAATTATCCTAGTAGCACTCATAGCACGCCACACTCCTGGTATGTACTAGATGTTAGAAAAATAAATACGGGCCTATACCGCTGCTTCTGTAAAATGTAAAGTAATAATATGCAACCCTGCGAAAATTCTCTGTAGTTTCCGGTTTGATGCCTATAACTTGTGAAACACTTGATTTCGACACATAATATTTAGTAAGGCGAAAGACCATACATATGACCACACATCCTATATGAATTATTGTTCGTAAGTTAAAAATTATAAACATGGTAATAATTTTTTGTCATCCTGTTGTGTTGGTTACAACAATTATTTACGTAATTGCCGTCAAATAACACTACTGTACGTTATATATTGTCTTCTGGTAACGTGTCTCAAGCCAAGACGGTCATATTCACCGCCAATAGTATAAAATTCATAAAAAGTATTTTATAAAAATATGTTAAAAATATTAATAAATGAAAATCCACGAATTCTCTTTTAACCATCTTTCTATCAGTCTAACTATTATCACAACAGGCTCGAGGCGACAACATGCATGGGTGTGAATGTAAAATTGAGACCTCAATTATTAATATCTTCTAACACAATTCGTTTTAAGAATTTTATCATACTGGCCTGAAGATGACCGTACTGAGTCGAAACATGTTGCCAGAATAAAATAGATAATACACACTAGTTGTGTTTGGTGGCAATAATTAACCGTTTAAAGATGAAGCGTATCTGTTTTATATAACGACTCAGTGCGTACCGCGCTGTAAACACTCTCCACTTCGGTTATAAAAACCAATCTCTTAATGTTTTATAAGGCAAAAGTTGCTATTTGTTCTGAGATCCGTACAAAACACATAAACGCAATGTGGGCACCACGTAGAATTTTTTCATTTTAAACCTGGTCGTATGTAAAGTTACCGTTAGGCTTTAAAAGTTAAACCGTTTGTTACGGTAATAACGCAGAACTTTGCGCTTGTAACTGACACACAGAATATTTACCTTAGTAACAAGTTTTTAACAGAGAAAAAATGTAACTTGAACAATACTAATACCAGTAAGTATATAGGACCATAAATGCAGACTATATGAAAGAAGGTAGGCTACAGGACGTATGCCGTGAACTCTGCATACTTCCTTATTTTTGGTGTTCTGACAGCTCAGTACTAGCCATACTGAAACATTCACCACTGACTCTAGGTAAAAGTTACACAATTCATTATTCCGCACTCATGTGTGCCTGCCCATCTGGGGGTCATCCGAGGGTCACACAAGTTTCAAAATGGCTCCTTACATTTATGGATCGATAGCTAACCCACATGCCTGAGGGCATCCACGCGTGTAGGTGGGCTTCACATTACTGTTTATCATTCACTTGTGAATTACTGCATTACGAAGAGGTCAACCGTGGAACTGGGACGTCATGCAGTAAAGAGGCTTAACTGCAGTGTAGTGCAGTGAATTGCTTTCCAAGGCGAAGGAAGGGAAGTGCAATGTGGCGCTATGTGCTGTACTGGAAGGGAAAGGATGGGCAGTCCCACGGATCAACATGCACGAGAGGAAAACATGTGACCAGTTTATTCGCTTGCACAGGACAAAGAACTTCTTCACTGAATTCAACAATGTCGCGCAATATTTAACGAGAAGAATTTGCAAGCGAGGTATTTTTATCTGCTTGTTACACGTGATGCGAAGACACCAGCTATGCACCTCTCACAGGCCAGTGACTTCGCTTCAGCTGTGAATTTTCACACATCTGTCAACTGCTAGCAAAGGATTATGGTACTGACGACAGGGACGTATTCCTACACCATTTCACTACAAAGGCGGCTTTTAAGCAATTATGTGCAATTTAACGCAAACAACATAGTTTCTTTCCATATTGTTACCAAATGACTTACAAATATTACCAACAATTATTAATTCAAACAAAGAAATTTTCCGACAGTGAGTCGTGTTCCAAGCACTGTTGTCCTGCCAATACTGTCGGTCATGACTTCACTCATATTTTGTGGGTTGAAACACTTGTCCAGCTGATGACGGTACTATTGATGCTATTGACAGCTGTTCCATATGCTATTGCTTTTCAACTTCATACGCTAATTCTATATACTTCTTGATGTGTTTGTTTTTGCCATTGTTACTGTGTTATTACTGTTATAACTTCGAACTTGTGTGCTTCCTGAAGACGGTGTAACTATGCCGAAACATGTTGGAGTAGGATATAAGTTTGGATGAATAGTGAAAGTGCATTAATTGGTCTGATACAGTGATATAATTACAAATTAGGGGTGTCTGAGAAGAGAATGTTGATAATATTTGGTTCTAAGGAGGCCCATGTATCACGGACATGAAGAGAACCCCGTAACGAGTGGCTTCATATTTGTGCCATCCATCAAATTTTATTTTCTTTACAAAATCAAGATGTAAAGGACGCGAAGGTCAACAGACCGTCTGGAGGTCATAGACCTAGACTGCAATACGGTACTGAAAACTGATCTTAAATAGAGTCGACCTCGGTTATAACGACATCGGTTTATACGACACCTCGTATATAGCGTCAGATATTCTGTGGTACCAATTAATTCCTCACTGTTAACCATAAAATTATACTCCTCGATTATAAAAACACTCGTTTATGACGACATAAAATATTCAGTCCCTTTCATGATGTTATAACCGAGTTCGACTCTAGATGTGATTGTGGTCTGGATTAATCTGGCTGAAAACAGATACCCCTGATGTGTTTATGAGAAGGCGGTAATACACCTTCAGGTTCCAGAAAAGGGAAGGAGTATCTTGGCTAGATCAGCAACTACCAGCTTCTCAAAAACAGCTCCTCTTTTGACGGTGTGAGCCACAGACTCACACGTGTGATCACGTGTTCATGCATTACAAACGGCTTACGTCTTTACGAACTTACATTCTAAACCCTGTCACGTTAATGGAAGAAGGTAAGCTGACGACGTTTGAGAACAGGTTACTAAAGATACATTTGGGCCTAAGAGGACGGAACAAAGAAGAATCTGTAGAAAACTGAATAGGCCTAAAGAGCAGTCTTGTGATTTGTTCTCCTCTGCAAATGTTATTCGATTATCGAAGGCGGATGAGAGGGGCGGGTTATGTGGTACGTATGGATAAGAAGAGAAATGCATACAGGATCTTGGTGGAGAAACCTACGGGAAAGAGACAACTTAGAAGACCTAGAGGTAAGCGGGAAGATAATATTAAAATGGATCTTGAAATATGTTAGAATGCCGTGGGCTGGATCGATGTTGCCCAGGACAGGGAAAAACGGCAGCCTGTTTGAAAGACAGTACTGAAACTTCGGACTCTATATAATACGGGGGAGTATATTTACAACCTGCAGAAATATATTAGCTCCTGAAGCAATGTTCCCTCTAAGCTGCACGGGTGCGCGGCCGCACAGTAACTAAAATACTCTCGCGCACACTGAATCGTTACCGTGCCGCGCAGTCATCAGGTCGTTTAAAAATTTTCTGTTGAGAGCAGTAGCAAGCCCGCGCAGCTGTAAAAAATTGGGGGGGGGGGGGACATTGTTCTGAAGAAAACGGCTCCATGGATTTAGTTGGTTAGTGAGTAGGTCGGTCGGTTGGTTGGTTGTGTGGTTGGTTGTTTGGTTGGCTGGTTGGTTACGGTTCTTCAGATGACTTGGTTTCTGGAGTCATTTCGTAATCTAGTATCCCACAACATTTTGGAAAAAGGCCCATTTCCGAAATTTTGAAGTAAAAAGTGTTGACAATGTCCAGTAATTAAGTAATCCTAAGTCTTAATTTAGGTTTAATGGGCAAATGTAAGTCAGGGAGATGTACGGGTACTAAGACATAGGTCCTGCACCAAGGTCAGTTCCTCTTGAGGCACTGAGCCACTATCGGTAAATTAGGTTAAGCCTCAGGAAGCAGAGATAAAGCGAACAAGGTCGCTCTCGCAGAGTGCAATGACCGAGTCATAGCGTTGATCGGTTAGGCAGGTGATTCCCGCAATTTGAATGGAACTTTTTATACACAGCCCAAACATCACGAAGGCTATCGCTAGAGACATACTGTTTCTCTACTATATTCGTTGAACTGAAAATAAAATGAGTAATTCCACTTTTCCGTGATTATTTCTATCTAAGAACAGAAAATTGCACCATGAAAAAATCTCTCAATGTGCATGGCATTTACAGTAACATAAATGATTACAAATAAATCAAATTAAAACACAGTATTCCGGACGTCACCTAGTGAAATCCCGCCCTGAGACGGGGTACCGTGACTGGGTTTATTGTGGTCTTCCTTAGCATATCCATGCCAACACGGGACCTCAAATCACGTCACGCCAGTTGCTTCAGCATCGTTTTCATTTTAGTACTCACTAATCCCATCATTCGACGCTATACAATCCCATTAATTTAAGGAGTCGCTAAACCAACCAAGACAATGAATTTAGTGCCTTGCTCGTCGTAGTCCGTACCGCTTCTACCTACTCACAGTAGGTGTCGAGGTTATTTATTTTCATTTGATCACACTCAGACACGCACCACAGTCTGTACGACTCCTCTGGACGAAGGATCGGCCAGTCGCAGAGACCTCTACCTGACAACACAAACACCGTACAAGACAAACACCCATGCCTCCGGTGGGATTCGAACCCACAATCCCAGCAAGCGCTCGGCCCCAGACCTACGCCTTAGACCGCGCGGCCACTGGGACCGGCTTAGTGCCTTACTCACCGGAGCTTTATATAATTGTGATTACACTTGAACTTTGACCAACTGGTTGTTTCTTAACTGATATATGATAGTAGAAAGCAATCCATGTACAGGCCTGGACTGGCCCTTAGGACCCCAGGAGGTTGACATTTCCATATTCTCTAGACAGTCAGCACATTAATGTAGTAAGGTTGTCAGCTCTACGCACTGGCCGCCTTTACCCCCAGGATATACTCCTGGTACTCATTTCTGTTAGACGCTGAGTTGATCCCAGGGCCATAATACGGCCGGAAGAATTATGTCAATGTCCTTATAGGGAATCGAACCCGCGACCTTCCAGATTTTAGCGCACTGAGGTGTAATAGCAAGGCAAATATATGCCTGTGCTTAACTAAGTACCATGACGTAAGATATGTGGGAAAGTGGGGGTAGGGATCTGGGCCTTCTTAACCTCGACAATAAGCTTTATATTCTAACCGTTTCACTCCCGGTAAACAGCCCCTGGTATCCACTAAATATAAGACAATGTGGGTCCCAGAGCCGGTGCAGACGATATGCAGAACAGACAAACCTTTTCCCACGCGGAACCCCGATTTTCCTGTCCAGTCCGTAGCACAGACACTGTGTTAACTGTGTTAGCTCTAGACCAGCTTCGTCTTCCCCGTGCTTGTCCAGTGACATCAAGTCGCATTCACAGGGGATGAAAACGAAGAGCTCTTAGTTGACCAAGTCTAATGCGCAAAAATGTTAATCCTAATAAGAACTCTTTAATGCCACTTTGCAGTTCATTCAAGAAGAGACGTGGATGGACCTATGGTGACGACCCAGAGCAGAATAAGGAATAGGTTGCAGGAGAGAATGCGTATATAATGAAAAGAATATGTGGACCTAAGCGAGAGGAAGCAACAGGAGGGTGGAAACAATTGCATACAGACAGACTTCATGGTTTGAACCCTTGACTAGACATTATTATGATGGGGACGTCTATAGATGATTGTCTACGTAACACCAGGACACAATGCACAAAGCACTACAGCAGAGAGTGACCTGAAAAAAAAATGAAGTAGTCCAAAAGAAGAAATTTAGAACAAAGCAATGAATGGAAACGAACACTGTACCTGACAATTGCGGACTTTGATCGAGTCTTTGATTCATTAGTTAGGGATTTTATACGGCAAGTTCTGGAAGAATACAAGGTTCCAAAGAAGATTATCGGCACGATCAAAAGCCTGTATGAAGGACTTAAATGTCGTGTGGTCCAAGAAGGAAAGCTGGCTGATTCTTTTGAAGTAACAACAGGAGTCAGACATGGTTGTGTAGTACCTCAGATCCTGTTACGTTCAGCGTTGGACAAAGTCGTAAGAGGCAGAAAGAGAGGAATGCAATGGCGAATGACGGAAAGTTTAGAAGATTTTTATGTTGCTGCTTACATTTCTTTACTTGCACAAAGATGGAGTAATACAAAAGCCAAGTTGGAGAAATTAGAAGAAGAAGCAGTAAAGGTGAGACTTAAAATAATGAATTTAAGACTAAGGAAATGAGAGTCAACCCTACTACGGATCTGGCACTGACAGTAAATGGTAGACAGGTGGAAGAGGTTAAACCTATTATATATCTTGGCAGCATAGTTACTACAGATGGTGAAGCCCTAGAGGATGTCCACAGTCGTAGCTAGAAGGCAAATGGGGACTTCGTGTGTTTGTACCCACTTTCGAAGAATAAGAATATTTTAGTCAGAACCAAAATTCGGTTGTTTCATACAAATGTTAAGTCAGTGCTATTGTATGGGTGCGAAACGTGGAAAATAACTAAAGGGATAAGTAATACTAAGTGTCTGTAAACCGGTGCCTACGGCGTATCTTACATGTCAAATGGCTGGACAAAATTTCAAATGCGGAATTATGGCAGAGAAGGAAACAAACACCCATCGGACAACAAACAAAGGAAAGAAAATGGCGTTGGATTGGCCATACGTTACGTAAACCACAAGGTACAACGGAAAGACACGCAAAGGACTCGAACCCTCAGGGCACAAGGAAGAGCGGTAGACCAAAACCATTGGGGGGGGGGGGGGGGCAGAGAAGAAGAAACGGAGAAATATTTGTACAGCACTTAATTCAAGTAACTGCACATGTAACCATAAATATAGGTTGCTTTGTGACGTTCCTTCTACATGCTTCGGACCCTATAGTCCAAGCTCTGGGAAGTAATTTACAAGGGAATTACATATACAATAAATGCAGTCCAGGATGTGCATATGTGAAATTAAAATACAAGGTTATCAATTCAAGTGTTGCTAAAAATGTATAAAATATAGACTGATTGCAGGTATTTTATATTTCTTAATAATTTCATGTTCAGATGCAGACAAACATCCATGTCAATACCGTCATCTTCTTTCTAAGGGAGTGAGATCCCAGTGTATTGTTAATGATTATATCGAACTGGGCTACAGAGGACTGAGGAACATGTATCTACGGATGGCAGAAGATTTACAGCACAGCACCGAAACTAACAAGTGATACAAAATAAAATATATTATAACATAAACCCTTAAAATACTGAATGGAACTAATCTAAATCTTATGAATGGCAGGCAACAAGACATAAATGCACAGTGAGAGTGATAGAAACAGAGTGGTAGGGTGATTTGCAAGATACAGAACGACGGACTACATTCCGACAGTGGGTACTGACAGTGAAAGGCAGTGATATATAAAAAAGTTAGTGTATAAAAGATATCATATCTTTATGCACCATAATACATAATGAATTGCCGTGGTTATACAGGTAGGCAGTTTGGCTTACCGAAAAATTTTGATGAAGTCATGTGTTTTAATGTTCACAGTAGACAAATTCAAAATGGCACTGATGTGATCACCAAATGTGGGTCTAACCGCTTGTGAGAAAAAAAATTTACGTTGAAAAATGTGCAATAAAATCTACTTTATTTCGTAAATTGTATCAATCAGAGTAGGTGGTAAACCAACCGCAATCCCAGTCATGTATTTCCCAAACAAGGAGCGTACAAATCTAGTCGGGTAGGGAGAAAATAAACACAGACATTCTCAACCCTTCTCATTAGCGTCTTCTCTCTTCCTCTCCAACCCCAACACTTGTATGCGGGTTATCATTCCATCTCTTTCTTCGCTTTGTTGGTTTTATGTTGGTGTCTGCGGTGGAGGTGAGTGGTGGGTGCGGCTGAATTGAACCCACACCTCCACGTGTTTATTCTTTCCCTGACCCGAGCCTAGTCCCTTGCCGCTAAATTATGTTCTCCGTGGCAGTTCTACTTCGCTGTATCTGTCAAGTGTAAAATCTCTGAAGGCCTGCCACACCCATAGATAAAACGCGTATCTTCAGCAAACGTGTGCAGAGAGAGAGCAGATGAGCAGACGAAAGAGAATGAAGATAAAACTACAAGAAATTGTACTCTTATTTAGCGGGTAAGCGCATTCAATGGAGAAACTGGACGGGCATTTCTATCACAGTGCTAAGTATATTGCGGTGAAACAAACGTTAAAGTAATTCTCCGCCTGAATTTCCTATTTTGGTGTTTAAAAGGACAGGCCTTGTATGATTTAATATCAATTGCGCAACTAGCAGCTTTGTAGGAAAATTATTACGAGTAAGTGGCCGTGGTACTTCAAAATATTTTCAAATTTCTAAGCCTTTTGCGTTCTTGCTGACTGATTCCATTGCGCACAACCTTATTGAGAAGCTAAAACGTCCTCAGTGCGTCAAAAATTCCTTGTGTGTTTACGAAACCAAAGGTTCATTATCAGTATCGTGTGTGCAAAGGCCCGCAAATGAATCCTATCCTGAGACAGCGTATATGGAGACAGTATGATCCTCACAAATATCAGTAAATTTGTACGAGATTATACAGCGTTATGGGAGTAAGCGGTGGCGCAGTTGGCTGAGGCACTGCGCTTCAAGGTGAAAGGTCGCGGGTTCGGTTCCCGATGGGGTTTGAATTAATTGACTCAATCCTTCCGCCCTGTCGTTGACTCAGTCTTTAACAGAAAAGAGTACCAGGAGTATCTCCTAGAGGGTAAAGATGGCCGCTGCTTAAGGCTGATAACCTTGCTACCTTTATGTGCCGATTGTGTAGAAATTCCGGTAGCCCCAGTTTCCTAGGGCCCTCAGGTCCTGTCCAGGCCACTATGCGGATTGGTGTACCTATTTATGTATCATCATATACTATAGAAGGATACTGTTCGGCTAAGTAACAACACTGCTCTAAAACACCTATCGGGTGACAATGCCATTCGGAAGAGAAAGTGAACGTTGTTTTTATCTTAGTACAGTAAATGTTCCAGGCGTTCGAGTTGGCTCAGTGCACTGTAGAGTCTTTGTACAAAATAGAGATAAATGATAAGTTTCACATTCTCTTTTTAACCTGGAATCTACCGTAGAGAATTTATTTTTCCAACTTGAGAACTGCGTGCTATATAAGGCCATTCAAAGGATCATAAATTTTAAAAATGACACAGATAATGGGGGAAGGATACGCTGAAACGTCCGTACACTTCTACCAGACTACACGGCGTTGTGCTGTACATCAAAAGACAGCAGTCTTCATAGTCACGGCTGTCACACCCCCAGATCTCTCTACGTACCTTTGTTATTCAGTGGGCTCAATTTGTTGCCTTGTAAAGCTGCATGTACTGATAAACTGGGCCCGGTTAATCACAGCCTACCTGATTCACTATAGCCGAACAGTGGGGAAACATTTGTTTGTACGTGTGCGTGTCCAGCCTCACCCCGAGGAAGGACCCTTTGACCTTCCGACCTTCTAGTTTTCGCCACGATATGGGTAGAGGGACAGAAGGGAAGAATAAAAACAGGGTATGAGGTTGGAGACAACAAGGGGGAGAGTAGAAAAACAAGGACAATAAATAAGGTCTGCCGAACTGACGGCAGTCGTTTGGTAGGTTTAGAAAGGAGTTCAGGAGTCCTTGTTCTAGCTGGCATGAAGTAAAGTATATAATAACCAGTGAATGTATCAGTGATAAAACAAAAGGTGAACTCGCTTCAGCTAGTGAATGTAATACCTGATTAATAAAGCTGTGAAAATTAATTCGAATAATCCACCTCCTCGTCGAGCATACTGTTGGCTCCTGCACCGTATGAACGACGGTTACATCATCTGTCCACCGAACGGACGGTTTTATGTAAGAGCACCAAACTATCACCGAATGCCTTTACTGGTTGACTTTTTGTAATAAGCTTGTTTCTGTTAACGCCCAGATTCAGGCTGCATTCAATGTAATGCGTGTTGATACACTACATGTTCAAAGTTTCACTTTCTTCGCTGTTCCCTACAGCAAATGTTTAGGCCCTAAACCAACACCTTCCACCTACAAGCACAGACCAATCAGAGGAAAGGAGGAATCCCAAAACTCACAGGTATGCATTACCACTCAAAGTATAATTTTATCGCCCCTGTTTTGTAAAAAGAGGCTAAGTGCCACTTTGAACTAACTGAGTTATGTGCAGAAAATTATTCAAGTAATAGTCCTCTGTGTTATGTAAAAAGATGAAAGATCCGTCTTCAAGAATAACCAAGAGAGGCTGGGGAAATCCTACCTGTCAAAGAATCTGTTACATGTAAAGCGCCGCCACCTTCTTGCTTCTCCTGTAAAACTGCGAGTAATATTTTGTGGGGTGTCCCTTCTTTACAAAATATTAGCGATACAGATTTTTTCGTTTTGGCACGTTCCGCGTTCCTACGGGAAGTACATGTTCTACCAGCCACTCTAGCGACGACAGAGCCCTCTATGCTGGCAGGTCAGTATACTGTTGTGGGAATTACATTGACTAACGACCACTGTGCTCATGACAAAGCCCCTTATGCTGGCGGGTCAACAAGAGACTGTCAATCATCTCCCGCACCTTGAGGAAAACACGCCAAAAATGAGCTGCCAACCATTGAACCACAGCGGCAAAATCATTTACATATATTGGAAACCGCTTTACTTCTTCAAGCAGAGGTACAATTTGTTATCACCCAATAGAATATTGGCCTTTTATTCCAAGATAAGGCACGGTTCGGTCTCACTGAAATCTACTCGTCAACATCACATTTATTTCAAACAACTAATTTAGTATTTTTTTCTTGTTGTATTTCTCATTTGTATTGATTTTCAGCTCCGAGGTTAATGTCTCCAGTAATCATTACTGGGCTTCTCTATCTAGCAAGGTTTCCTTTTGTTCTTCAGCAACCTAAAAATAACCTCCTTTCCAGATGATAAATTAAAGGTTTCTATGTTCGTTCTCAAACTTACAGTTTGTTCGTATTCAGGGCAGCAAAATAAGCAGGGTGACTCTCACAAGCCCTGATGTAAAGAGGAAGCCGTTAACAGGGCAAACTTAAAAAAATTCCCACTTGACCGAACGTGGAATTTCATTGCCATTACACCAACTCATTGCCCGTAAACTGCCGGTTTCGGTTTACTGGTACTCATGTCACATCCCAGTTGAAATTTTTATGGTTTTCCTCAGTCTCTCCCAAACCACGTACTCTTAGATTACTCGAATACAGATCGCCTAGGATCGAACAGCAAGCGGCACATGGATGTCTGCATCTTCTTTTGTACTGATTTGTGCAGCAAGAATCCCTGTTGTTGGTCGATCCATCGTGCAAAGAGTCCTACAGCATGTCTAAATGATTAATGCTTTTATAATTACAAATGGAAAGAGGCCGGAGGCATCGTTACAGCCGAAAAAAGATACATTTGTCTTCTGTTTCCTTCTGAAATTAATACAAACTGACAGATTCGTTTGTGGTGGCAATGCTGTTGGACTTTCGAGATGAAAAAATAGCAGTGCTGTATGCGGTGTTCCAGAACCAGGTAGACACCACAGTTCACAAATATTCACAAGACCCTTTTCAGAACCACACACTAGCTTTATTTCAGAACCATGTAGCCGTTCCAGTCGGGACCTACGTAGACTCTTCTTTCCAGTAAAGAATCTCAGGAGAGTAACTAACACATATTCTAGTGGAAATTATTACACTGCATGTTTGAGAATTAGTCCCTATAGTACTACTATATATTTTCGCGGAAGACTACAATTTTGACACCGATCAACTCTTTGGTATTCTTCTTCTCGGATTCAAAATCTCGACCGGCACTTCCACTGAGGATTTCAGTGATTTTCCCCCATTCCTCCCAACAAAGTCTTGGATAGTAAGCTACCTCAGTTTATGCCATGACTGATTCCTACAAGTACCTTCAAATTCATTATTTACTAACCATCCTATCAATGGAAGCTGTATCTCGCCCACTAAATGCGCAGTTAAATAAACCATAAATAAGAAATAAGACACATTATTAAATAAAACTGAAACCCCCAGAACACAGCTTCAAAGTATATTAAGAAAACTATGCACCTATGCATCTTTACATGTTTCGACCTCTGAAAAGTCATCATAAAGAGGATCTTTTTACATAAATGTGTTTTACATCAAACCATAAGGAACCTTTCCTACTGGTATGTCAATATATGGAGAATTTCCTAAGCTGAAACGTGTAGTAAAGTCCTACTTTAACCGTTACTTCTGCAATATATCTTATGCAGAGTTATTACGTGACTGCGTAAGTTGATGTACAAAGTCCTACTGATGACGACGTATCAGAGGTCGAAACAGGTACTTTCACAGTTTCATCAGTATAATTTGGAGCTGTGTTCTGATGGTTTGGTATTATTTGTTACTGTGTGTTGTAACACAAAGGTATGGGTAACAATGAGAAGAAAGAAACAAGATACTTAACACACCGTATTGTACCCGAAATAGTATCTTAAGAGACGCTCTCTGGAAATGAACAGACAGCGTCTAGGAGCATGTTCGTTATTTCCTGCCCTATAAACCAAAGAGTTACTTTGCTGTGTCGTGCAATCTTCCACAGCTTTGACACTAATCTTTTCATTACACTTACAAATGAGAAGAGGCTGGCTCATTAGCTCAACTTGGGCACAATAGGGTGCAGTGAGCAGTTTGGAGCTAATTTCCTAATTCGTGTAGTAGTCTTCTATAACGTCGAGTTCTCACTGCTCCAATACAGACAGGAGCCCACTGATACGGTTTTCATCCTAGTGTAAGTGAATCGATTAACTTTCTACAGGATCCTCTATCAGCGTCAGTGAAAATAGATGTAATGTTCAAGCCCGACCGGCTTTTCATCTCAAGGGAAATAAAGGGGCAGACATGTGTCCTGCCCACTGCTTCAATCTGCCACGTAGTTCGGAGATCGTATTTCACCATGGATTCCGATAAAAATGGAAACCGACATTTCCAAACATAAAATCACGCCAGTGATTATCAAGATTAAAATCTTCTGAGGTGTGAGGGGTGGAGACCTCCGAAACGTTGGTACACATGTAGCAAATTGCACGGCATTACATACCACAAGATAGTAATCTACTGATCTACCATGAAGATGGAGGAAGCGAAATCCTCCTAATCATTGGTGCCACTTACCAAACTACACGGCGTCACATTCCTGAAGGCCGTAATATCGAAAGTAATTCCCCGTTGTTTCTAAGGTCCAAATATAAATAAATATATATATATTCTATATATAGGCCTATATCAGCGCTACAGGTCATCGTACTGAAACTTGCGCTCTTGTGCTGGGCACTACAGGTCATCATAATGAAACTTGCGCTCTTGTGCTGGGCACTACAGGCATCATAATGAAACTTGCGCTCTTGTGCTATGGCCGTCCTTCCGGCAGCAGTTGTCAGAAGCTTTTCGAAAATTAAAAATTTTAGGGGGTCAGGTTCAACCCCAAACAAAACCTCCAACCTGGAGGACACTTTTATCTTTTTGTCTGGGTTATCACCTCTGACCTGTCAGGCATGGGAGACCCTACCAGTAACGGCGCTACCGCTGGCGTAGCTCTTATGATTATTTGACCAGGCAAACCTCACCAATACGTCAAAGCAGGGATACTTTGGGGCGATGTTAGGCCTAACACATCAACCGAGACATGCGTTTAATAAAATACAATTCAAGACAAGTATAAAATCCCAACATGTTTCGGGACCGGAATGCCATCTTCAGGCAGTTATTTAGAACACGGAAGTGCAAGCTCACCACGCTAATCAAGGTACTGTATCACCCTTATTGGAACGACTAAAATATTAAAATACTAAAATACATAAAGTCGATAATCATGGAATTATAATGTTGTGGTATTAAAAGTGAGCCTTGCCAGGAATAAGTTCGTAGTTGTTTATATTCTCTGTGGAATATGCATACAAACATCTGTGTCTATGTTATGTGATCCGAAGATATCTCGTTCTGTACATATGTTATCCTTCACCCATAAGATCGACACAGATGTATGTATACATTCTCCACAAAGAGTATAAACAGCTACGAACTTTATCCTGGAACGGCTCAGTTTTAATATAAAAACACTGTAATTTTATGCTTATAAACATAATGTATTTTAGAATTTTAATACTCTAATCATTCCAATAAGGGCGATACAATACCTAGACTGGCGTGTTGGGCTTCTAATCCTTTGTTCTAAATAATTCCATGAGGATGGCACCCCGGCGCTGAAAGATGCTGGATTTTTTACTTGTCTTGAATTTTATTATATTAAGTGCCATGCTGGTTGCTGTATTTAATTGTAAGAATATGCAGGGTAGGAATAACATAAAACTTGGAAAGTTATGTTTATATGTAAGCGAATTTTAACCATGTGCGCAAAATTTCGAAGAGCGACTAATGATTTCGGCATGTCTGTCCGTCTGTCTGTCCATCCGCATGGAAAAACTCGGCTTCTACTTTACGGAGTTTCACGAAATTTGGTATCTGAGGATTTTTTCGAAAATCTGTCGAGAAAATTCAAGTTCAGTTAGACTCCGACAAGAATAACAGGTATTTTACATGAAGCCCTACGTACATTTGTGATAATATCTCGCTGAATTCTTCGTAGAATCAGAAGTATTTCAGACAAAAATTGTAGAAAAAATCAAAACATACGGCCTATGCTCAATACTTTTTTTTTCGAAAATCGTGCCTTTTGTGAGATAATGAGGAAAAATGTGGTACAGCTGGACAGGCCACAGATGACGATACAACAGAGCGTAATGGCATTGCGTGCTGTATAACTACGGCTACAGAAACACACTAAGAATATTTAATAATTATTGCCTTTCCACGGCAACAATGGTTACACGAACGCGCCTTAGTGTTACCTTTATACACAAGTTGTGCCTCTTGTTATTTGTCATTTTCAAATAACGTGGGATTATTGCCATCAAATGGTACGAACGTGACTGTCCTCTCGTGAGATATTTTTAAAAATGAAGTTCTTGCTATTGTATTGACACAAGATTTGAAGCGACTGAGCTCCGATGATTCAAGTCTTCTAATATGTTATTCCATGTCGACTGGTAAATAGACGCCATTCGAAACGGCATAACATCTCAGAAGACTTGAATCTTGATCGACACCACTGCGAGAAGCTCAAACGTCTGATCGTCATCAAAATGGCCTGTTTGACCATTTTAAGGCAACTATTCTAACGCCAGGTAGTATCGTAGGAATTACCGACGTTTCAAAGGGACCTGTTGACTTAGTCTTCAACCCTGAAGGCGGAGACTTCATGACCTGCCATTCCAGACGAGAGTAAGTTTCTGTCACTACTGTAAGATATTTATATATACGCATTTGCTGTCTTTTTTCATTTATGCTAATGACAGCGTCTCCTGTGGAATGAATAAGGCCTCGCCAGAACTCCTGTGGGATGCATCAGATCTACCACGTCAGATTTGAATTTCCTAAGGAGCTGCTGATGAAAATTTTTACTTTCTGGGTTGCAGGGCGTTGTGATGAGGGACTTCAGGCTCCCACAGGGTGTTGCTGAGGATGCATGTGTTCTGTAACATTATGCCGTGTCGACGGGTAAACCGTTACCGACGTTTCGAACGATCCTACTCTCTTTATCTTCAGCGTCAAACATTCCAAGAAGACTCTCTATGGATTTTCTGACCTTGAAAAAAGGCGCTATGGCCTTTAAAAAGCCGGAAAATATTTCCGAGTCAATATGGCGAAGGAAGGCTAAATGGATTGGTCACAGCTTGCGCAGAAACTGTCTTCTAAAATACGTTATCGAAGGAAAGGTAGATGGGACGAGAGGACGAAGAAGAAGCCTTAAGCAGCCACCGGATGATCAAGAAAAACTAAGATACTGGATTTTGAAATGGAAGGACTAGCTCGCTAGTTACGGAGAACTCGCTTTGGACGAGGCTATGAACCTGAGGAAAGACAGACAACGCAGTGAATGAATGACGCAGCATCCCTGTACACTTTCATCTTGACGCAGTGTAGTCTGGCATAAATTTATCGGTGTTCCTGAGGAATAAAACGTCAGTAAATTTCTGTTAGAAAACACAGCTTCACGTGTTACAAGGAGGGAATCTCCATTTGTTCCCCTGTCAAGCGTTTGTCCCTTTATCAGAGCAATATTCAGTGTCTGAAATCTGATGAAAGAAACTTAAGGTTAAGACAGCTGAAAGTTGGTAGCCAACTAACTGGCCTTTCTTGGAGAGCTATCTCGCAAGTCACGCGATTGCCTGCGTTATTTTAAACCCAGTAGCCACTGCACTGTCCACAAGATCCCGCTCCGTGTCTTTCTTTTAAGCAAGAAAACTCAGTAAATATTCTCACATGTCATTTCTCTTACACATATTTTAATGTTTTATTCCCATCTACACCGAGGGCTCTCAAGTAGGCTCTTTCTTTTAGATTGGCAACTGAAATCCTAAACGCGTTTCTCAAGTATCCGTTAGTGCTACATTTCTCGACCATCTCGTCTTTTATGATATTAATACTCGAATATTATTTGGTGAAAAGCTTAAATTATTTCTGCATCTGGTGCATGCATAAAGACGATTAATTTTTGTGGTTTGGGTGCCGCTGTCTTTGGGTGAACGGCCGGACATGGAGAAGATAATGGGCAAGTTCGATTCTTTTTATACGAAAATAGAAAATTTTAGAATGTGCATTTTAATCTTTTCAGCAGTATTCTCCAAATCAAACATCGCGGGGCAAACAAATAATTTTAAAATTTAAGGCATGCCGCAGTTCATTTGAAGCAACGCATGGCGCAAATATGTTCATTAAAATTAAACACAGACTTAAGAAAACGTTACACTTTTAATGATAAAATCAACACATGTTATAATTACAAAATGTAAAATTTATTGCTTTGTTTCCTCTGCTGACGCATGTTGTGCGTTATCTGCCATGAAGAGCCAGATTTTTGAGCCTTCAGGTCAGTGACGAAAAAAAATTTCTATAGTTAGAATGAGGTCAGTGACAGGCCCGTATGAACTGAGAAGGCGGCCCACGTGTTTGAGACTCCGGCTTTAACACTTTAAAGCCCAGCAGTTACTACCTGTACGTACCATCAGGCTTAACATAAAAAAATTCTACGTTCTGCCCACACAGTGTACATATGTGTTGTATGGGTCTAAAAACAAGCAGCGATTATTTCCCTGTACAACATTAACCGACGGGATTTTATAACCGAGTGGGACAGTGTTTACTCCGCGGTAGGAATTGAATATTTAAAAGTAATTTAGGTTAATCACAGTCTTAGGGTTAGAGCAGACTTCTATTGCACGTGCCACCTGCATTTAACATTATAAACAATTCTGCATTTTCCACACGCAATTTTGGGTACTTTTTCGTATAATTACCACAACAAAAACAATTATTTTATTAGGCAGCATTAACCGCTTGGTGTACATAATAAATACTGTCAGTGTTTCCTGTGCGGAGGGAACTGAAACTCCACACGTAAATACAGAGCGTCTTTCATCGTGTCTGCGAACAAGGCAACTTTGTCTTATACAAGGCCCCCATTCGCCGGATATCCGGTTATATCCTCCGTACTCAGGGACAGGATAAAGGAGACACCCTTTAAAATTCAAATGACACTCTTGCTTAAAGAGGTTAACAACTCATTCCTTTTACCGACTTTTGTTAAGTCTGTATCTTTTTAACAAAAAAAGTGTGTGATATGATTTGCAAGCCAAGTAGGTCTCCAGTTTTCTGCAAAATATAGAAAGCGTCTAGTGGGAGATCCGTAAATCCAAGCTTTAAGCTTTCCCATTAACATGTCATGCAGACTTAGAGGGGGAAGTGAGTGTTGGGCTTCCATCTTTACTTTGACATTCGGCACAACTAGGACTGCAGATTTGTCAATTCTACGCACCGTCCGCCCTCTACCCCCAAGGAAATCCCTTGGTACTCATTTCTGTTAGAAGCTGAGTGGACCCCAGGTCACTGAATGCGGACAGAAGGAAGAGGTCACTTAAAAATTTCCGACGGCCCTGCCTGGAATCGATGGCGGAACCTCCTGTCTTGTAACGCAGTGCCTAGACCAACTACGGCACCGCTGGCCCCCGTAATTCCAAAGGGAAATTTAAACTTAGGCTTATAACTAATATTATTTGCACATTTAATAAGAAATGCGTAAAGAAAAACATTCCTTATCTTTTCTTATGCAAGGTAATCGTAATGGCTTTTGCGTATTTAGAATTACGAAAATTGTAACCACAGTGAAGTCTTAAGCACATTTAAATTCGTAAAAATAGGCTCTTCACTGAAGAGAAAACTCCCATAAATGACACAAGAGAAGAGACAAATAAGTCTTTTTCTGAAGACCCTTTGACGCTACTAGTCCATATATTTGCCTGCGGAGTAAAACGCAGTCTTATGTGCTGATATAAATTGGTCTACGGCAACTGTAACCTCTGAATCAGGAATATCACCGGCTATTCTAAATTTGTTAAAACGACTATTCACGCGGTTTCATTTGACACTGTTCACAAAATCACGATTATTTTATTTGCAATACTGGATTCACGATTAATGCAAAAACAAATTTAACTTTTCGCTGCATCGGACCGAAGCGTAAAAACAGAATCAGAGTGGGCCTATTTATATCAAGCGACCTTGCATATCTGCGCAAAAAACAACACATTGTAATGAGTCAGTAAGACAGCAAGTGAGTTTCGAAAGCAAACCTTGAAGTCTTATTTCCTTTTCTTTTGGAAATAATCTCAACGGGCCACAGCCATCTCCTTCTTGCTGCTCCTGGGCGCTGCAACTTGTGAAGAGATTTATATTTCCCAACTTTAGAATATTTCAATTACGTACTAAGCGCGTATTTGAAATGTCAGGTGTTACACTAAACGAACTCGAAGAGAGTTCTGAGAAGAAAATTTGCACCTACGAAAGAGGGAGTACCAGGAATATGAACAAAGTACAAGAAAAGCTTCATAATTTGTACATGTTACGAGGTACTACTGACCGTCCCCAGTGGCCGCGCGGTCTAAGGCGTAGGTCTGCGGCTGAGCGCTTGTTGGGATCGTGGGTTCGAATCCCACCGGAGGCATGGATGTTCATCTTGTACAGTGTTTGTGTTGTCAGGTAGAGGTCTTCGCGACGGGCCGATCCCTCATCCACAGGAGTCCTACCGACTGTGGTGTGTGTTTGAGTGTGATCAAGTGAAAAAGAAAAAAACCTCGGCACTTGCTGTGAACAGGTAGAAGAGGGAAGGACTGCGAACGAAGTACTACTATAAAACAAAATATAAGTAAACTGCGCGAGTTTTTTAGTTTTCGCTGCCGCATAGATGTTTCCATTCTTGTGGCATATGTCTTCTCAGATGTTTCAACCCCTGAAGATGAGACCACTACATTGTATCGAAACGTCTAAACCCGTGACGCAGCATCGTATCTCAGAAGAAAGGAAACCTGGAAAAGAAAGTAGATTGGCGGCGTGTGCATCACACATACGACAGATCAGAAATTCATACTAAATTTACTCGGAAATTCTGAAAGGACACTTGGGAGGCTGAGGCATACAAAAGAGGACAATATTAGAAAGGATATTAAAGGAGCTCAATATGCCTGCTAGGATGCGGATTGCTTTTGTCTGAATCATGTATCAAACAGTGCAGAGGAAATAAAACAGCTAGGCCTATATTAGAGTCAATGAACTTGTAAATCCCTAAGGTTTGGTCGACGATTGCTGTAGCTACATTTTCGAAATTACAAGACGCTGAAATTCAAAAACTTTTAAGTCAATTTAATCTTCATGCCACTTCACAACAATCAGACCGACAAAATGCGCAATACTGTTCCTGAGATATTTATATCGCAATATCACGTTAATATTCCTACATGTTTCGAACCCCAGGAATCATCATCAGGGAATCAAAATAAAGCAAAGCCGCACAAAGAAAGCTAGCAACCTTTTGCATAGAGTAGAAAGGTGTGAGAAAGCTAAGCCATTAAAATGCAGGCAATTCTTTGTTGTATTGTGGTACAAGTGTAGTGAGTCCTGGTGTACAGCATCTCGGAGGTAGCGTATGTATTTAGCGAAGGATACCACAGTAGGCCTACTGCACTAAAACCATCATGACTGAAGAATAAGGTACAAGGTGACGATTGCTGTCTTTTGGGATGTGACACCGCGTACCCTGGTAGATAAACACGCCTATATTAATCTTACTATTCACTGCAGCCAGGACGTTGAAACTCATCATGTGTTGTCTGTATAAGGGGAAGTGTAATGAATGAATAAATAATAAAAACAAATTTGTAGGTAAGATACAAAATAACTCCCTACTTCTGGTGTTATAATTTCCGTCACGTTCCACGAAAGGATGTTTTACGAACGAAGTTCTGTGAAAATTCTAAAGGTGAAGTACAGCACATCGTACGGAAGCAGACACACGGAGGGTTGGGGGACACTGTTAAGTTTAAAAATTTAATTAAGGGTACATTTTTAAGATTGCGTTCTGTTAAATGGTTTCCTTTGTTTTTAAACTTAGAAGACAGCCACTAAAGCTGATGGTTGCAGACTGTCTTGTGAACAGGAAAAGGAGAACTGTGTAGCCTGAAGTACTCGTTTCACTCTGATCGTCACTGCTAGTTTTCTCGTAGATTTCGTAAGATGAAGCTGTTCAAAAGCTTCATGTGATTCATCTCCGTGCATTAGATCATAAAAACAATTGAAAAATTGCCAACAAAATGCACATTAAGTTTATTTCTCTATTTAATGCTAATTCACTTCTACATGTTTCGGCTCTTCTGGGTCATCGTAACTCGTAACTTGTGTATGTGTGTGTGCGTGACACGCACACACACATACACAAGTTACAAGTATGGACAGCTAAGAAACCAGCTACAATAGGACAACCATTTACCGCGGTGATATAGCGTACTACTTGAGAATCTCACTGAGGGTGGCCCAGAAGGGCCGAAACATGTAGGAGTCAATTAGCCTAAAATAGAAAGATAAACTTAATGTGCATTTTGTAGGTAATTTTGCTTTTGTTCAAAAGTTGTTTTAAAGGTCGATTCTTACCGCCAATAAGAGGCATCCCATCATCAATAAAATGACAATTTAATTAAGAGTGTTTATGAAAACAAACACTGTTTGCGCTGTGAACCAAAGGAATTCCACAAATAAACTGTGCAATTTTTCATTTTTTCGTAGCAGCGTAATTGGGAATTCCGGTATTTTGTAATGTGACGCAGGGTAGTTACGTGACTGGTTCATGCAATTCTTTACTCTTGAAGATGAAGGTACTACTTTCCTTCGAAACTTCGCAAACCATTCACTTAACTACACGGCGTCACATCCCAGAAGAGCCAATCTATAATTACCGCTGTCTTGTACGTGGCCAGTGTCTCTGCTCCAGGGCTGTGGTAAGCCTTAAAATGAGGAGAATTATTTTCCTCTTTACAGTTGGTTTAGCGGCGCCGTCTGTGACTCAGAGAATTAAAGTTTCGAATGATTGGAAAATAGCGAATAATGGGCTAGAAAGAATAACGAAATAAATCGCTGTGGCCTCACGTAAGGTACCCGACATCAGACGGTTTACGAATGAAGCCCGGTTCCATCTATCTGGTTAGGCGAATTCACAAAATTCCAGCACATAGCCTGCCAAGAGTCCTTACGTGGTACGCGAAGAATCACAGCACCCGGAGAAGTTGCGGATTTAGTGGGCCATACCTGGTAAAAGGATCATCGGTCCCTTTCGCTTCCAAGGAAATGCGGACACCACATCACATCTGCATATTTTCTCACAGTTTGTGGAAGAGCTTGACGATATGAATTTCACCCAAGGTTATTTCCCACAAGACGTCGCACCATGCCACACGTCAAGATAATCTATGGCAATCATCCAGAGTTTCTTTGACGGTCGAGCGATTTCAAAAGATCTGTGGCCACCACGATCTCTTGACTTAACCCCTCCAGATTTATTTTTGTGGGGTTAGCTTAAGAAACGAGTGTTCCGTCATAAACGACGTGCAATTAACGCACTGAAAGAGAACACTACAAATGAAATCAGGCAGATTGACAGCATGATTCTGAGACGCAATACCAACACTATGTAGCGTCGTATCCAGATGTGCCTCGCGGAGCACTTTGGTCACTTCCAGTGCATGACGTCATGTCAGTTTGCTCGTGTGTCCCACAAACATTAATCACATTTTTTTCATCCGCTCGCGATCTACAGCTAAATATTTAGGTTTGCTATATATGAATCACCCTCCACTAGTCCGGCAGCTGCATGGGGGAACTGAGGAAAGCCACGCAAAATCTGAGCCAGGACAATCATCTTCCAGGGAGAAATTCGGACCGATTACCTCCCCAACAAAAGTTACAAATGTCGCGGCTTGAGCAAACTTGTTCGGCCGGAAATTATTTACACCTTAAACACGAATTCTACAAACTTCCTAGCAAAGTTCTTTCAAGTTGGAGTGAAAATACATTTTTCTTCAAGGAACAGGATTACAATCCCATGCAAATATGAATACTTGTACAAAACGTCCTTCAAGGTTCTGTTTTAAATCTTTTGCCACATCGATCGCGTTTTCGCTGTCAAAACAGCCTGTATGAATGGTTTTGGACTTTTCCTTGATATTATGACCGGTGTGGCCCGAAAGCTAGCCGTATTTCCAGCCTCAGATGTGTAGGACGAGACAGAAAAACTATTCTTCCGGGTCCCTTCATACAGTTGTCTTGAATGTGTCCAAGGGTCCCCGCTTTCATAGCAACTGGCGTGCAGAACCCAGCAGAATAGGTCACATTAAGTCATTTCTGTTTATTCTAGTGAAATATTATCAGAACATGACGTAGTAAGAGACGTTACAGAACACACAGGGTCATGGTGATATCTCAAAAGGTCCTTGACTTGAAAAGAAAAACAGAGTGGTGGACGATATGTTAGGTTTTTCTTGACCCAAGTGTTATAATTCAGTTACGGTTCTGTCGAATAGCAAACGCAATTAACCTTTTGAGGGCCAGTGATTACTATATGTACCATCAGGTATAACAATAAAAAGTTCTACATCGTGCCCTCATTGCATCTGTGTGTTCTGTGCGGATCTCGGAACAGCGACATTTGTCATATACACAATTAACAGATTAGTTTCGTATAACCGAGGTGCAGTGTTTACTGCGCGGTAGGCACTGAGTCGCATAAAATACACACGTCTTTAAGGTGTTAAAAATGTACCTTTTATTAGCACGGTTATGAAACTCGTATGAAAGTATAATATATAATTCCACAACTCGTGCGAAATGAAGAGTTTCGTAGGCAATTAGTGATAGTCTGTGATTGAATATCAGTGTTATGATATGGTATATTCTCAATGCTTTGTTTTAAAGTGAAGAACCACGTAAGAGAGGTGTGTTACTTTGTTATCTTCTGGGTTGTACGCCGAGGGTGTCAACGGCTGTCTTCATTCCCACGGTTTGTACACATTGAGGTAACTCCAGCCGGTAATGTTTATGATCTGTTTTCGGAGGTGCTCAGTTCGATTCTTTGCAGCAACACCAAAGATCCTGACTGAGGTCCCTCCTTGTTTCACCCAACCTCGCTACGAACAAGGCGGATTGTACATACTTAAATTTAGGACACAACTCGTTTTTTGTAAATTCCTTCCCAGTCATTATTTATTTGTGATCATACCGCTCTACTATATACAGCAGTCTTTCTCACCCTGACTTCTTCATGACACCGTTGTGTGTTCAAAGAGAAATCGTGGAATAAGTGTATAAAAAATACGAAAATTTTAAACACGGCAACAAATTCCAAATGTCACTCGAAAGACAGGAAAGGTTCTTCAGGATTTTTTCTTAAAATATAAGCTAAATTGTATGTACAGCAGCTGTGCACAAATAATTTTTCTTTCCAATAACTTAGTCGTAATTAAATTTCCTCCCCCGCATCACCTTTTTCTGCCCTGTAAATATTTACCTACATAGTGTTTACTCGGGATACCAAAAATATTTTAAGGGGTCCTCGATGGAAGAAAGTTTGGGAAACAATGGCGTAGAATCTGAGATTCACAAAAACAGTCATTAAATAAATCATCAATACAGAAGCCAGCCTTCTTGCTACCCTTAAGACGGTGACAGATTATTTGCCTGACACGCCGGTAACCGCTTAAGAGACCACGAATTATTTATTTTTTATTCACTTCATTCTTTTGCTGGCGTCCAGTATGATGGAAAAGTCGAGGCTCCTCCAGTCCTTTAGGAGCAAAACGTAAAGCCTAAGTTCACTTAGAGAAGCGCTGACGAAAGAACTCCCTGTAGTTGTTCCAGGTAAGGCAAGTCTATTGGTAAATATTCAAGGGATGGTTTAGGTAAAATCGATTATACCTTCGGGTATGGCTAAGGAGAGACCTGGAAATCACAGGGTCAAGCATCTACAGGTGACGAAAGAAGGATCAGTCTTTATTAGGAATGAAACAGCATGCTGGAGTATGGTAGTTTGAATTGGATAATATTTGAATTTGTGCACGATTCACGCCGGTCCCAGTGGCAGCGCGGTCTAAAGCGTAGGTCTGCGGCCGAGCGCTTGCTGGGATCGTGGGTTCGAATCCCACCAGGGGCATGAATGTTTGTCTATTGTGAATGTTTGTGTTGTCAGGTATGCGTCTCTGCGATGGGCCGATCCCTCGTCCAGAGAAGTCCTACCGACTGTGGTGTGTGTCTGAGTGTGATCAAGTGAAAACAAACAACCTCGACACCTGCTGTGAGTAGGTAGAACAGGTAAGGACTGCGAAACGAAACGAAACATGGTTCAGTCAGTATTACGCATCAGTAAAATTATTTAAAAAATTTAGTAGCAAAATATCTGGTTTTAAAAGAACGAATAGCATATTTGTTTAACACTTTGAAGACCAGTTGTAGCTATATGTACCACCAAGTTTAACATTAAAAATAATGAATTTTGGCAACATATTTTACGGAGTTGTTTCGCGGATTTTTACAATACAGGCGATTATTTCCCTACGTAAAACTAACCAATTTTTCTCCGAATTGGAAGTCAATCGTGTTCTCTTTCGGGTGCGAACTGAAACTTCGCGTGTGATAAAGAACTACTGTAGTCTTGTAAGGGTTAATAATGATACTTAGTGCTGGCTCTTTTAATCAATAAACCTAAAACCCCCTGTATGTCCTTGAAGAATCAGTTTCATCTAAACATTAATTAAAAGTTCAGTCCCTACCTCCCAGAAGACACACTGCGTATTCGTTACAAAGACCAACTGGCTATTGTTTTTTGAAGGAAATAATCAATTTTTGTCTGGGAATTGTATGAAAAGCAAATACACTGCAAGAACAGTGCACAGCCATATATATATTTATTTGCCGCTAGGCTTGAAACTTTACTCACAGGGCTGTGTAAAACACTGGCTTAATACAATCTACAGCCTTTTGAGTCAGAGTTACAGTTCTGAGCTGGAAGTCTTCCCCCTTTGGACACCAAATGATTGGGACTGATTTGGTTTTCATAACGGAGACTGACGATAACGGTATTTTGATATGGGACACCGTGTAGTCTTGTAGGCGTTACGGGGGAACCTGCTGAATCGATTATCACTTATGGAGGCGGCAGGTTCCTCTGAATAGGCGTTATATATCTACCAGGTTATACGGCGTCACGTCCTAAAAATTGTTATCGTCAGAGGTATCTGTTAAGTTCCGTTTCACAAAGAGGAGAATTCTGAGTTTAGCAATGCTTTCAACTACTCGAAACTGACTACACAATTTTAATTGAAAAAATATTTGTGAATAACTCTTAGCTCCTGTCGTCAGCTGGTCAAGTAATCCATGGTCAGGGAATAACGCCTAAAAACAAGGCACGTTTCAGAACCTGATGAAACAATTGTTTGTGTCAGTATATAGGTTAAAATAATATAATATATTTATTGCTTCTTCTAAAATACAATATTTCAGAATGATAATGCGTTTGATTTAAAATTTGTTACAAGATTTTCAGATCCCCTAAACAAATAGCACACACATGTTATTATAGTTATATTGATAATATTATAATTACAAGTTTTTAATAAGAAGTATAATGAGTTGCACGGAAAAACACAATGTCAAGAAAGAAGTTTAGTTACTTCTAATATTTACTTTCTCTTTCTCATGGTAACTTCATGTTTTACCACTAAACACAGCATAGGAAACGATGCAGTGTGTTAGGTGATTAGATGACATGCGACAGAGTTCGATCAACTGTCAAGGCTGGTTATTGCAGTTTCTTTAGTTTTGCCTTCTTTTGTTAGCCTGTTTAGAGCGGTCGAAAAATACGTTCCTCTGGTCGCCAGAGTCAATCCAAAAATATTTTCTGCTCATTATTTTCCTGCTCGACATTCAGAGGTCTAATTTTTCAGGAATTCTGGCAATCCGGTTAGGCCACTTGTAGAACGGCGATGATATGGCCACATCCAGACGCACTTTCCATCAGCACATCCCTAACAAGTACGTCATAACGAATGCTGTATCTTTTAAATTTCTACTGTATTCCATTGTCTTATTACACCTGGCTTTATGATGTTGAGGACAGAGAATGCGGCAACCGGAACACCATGACGTGAATGAGGCGTACATCGCAGCATGGCGCCAGAAAATACCGACTCACATTTTTTTGGCGACAAAAATATCTGCCCAGTTACCAGGCTTTCAACACGTTTGGAGTCCCATTAAAAAATAAGTCCACAAAACATTACTTTAGAATATTTATATGTTATTTACAACGTATCCTTGTTAGGCAAACGCAATATTTTCACATACCCATGCAAGCACTCTGTCAATTTCGGATTAATATCACACACGTCCTAATTTAAATCTTCTAAAAAAAACAGTGGATTTAAGAATTATTCGTGCCCTCGCAGTAAGTGTGCATGTGTGTGTTCCCCTTAAATGCTTGAACAAAATGACCAATTCCCATTAAATTTAATATGGGCATCACGGCAGTGGACCCTACGCCAACTTCGCATTTCTAATTTCCTATAGTTAGTAGTGAAGGAGTCGGTGAGTCGCCTAGTGTGTTTGTGGGTGCGCCTACGTGAATGAATTTCTCTGCACACTTTCCACACTTACTGTGCGATTTGTGTGCAACTCGGTGAAAGAACTCTGCTAATAAAGCTGTTAAGCGTTTGTGAATTTGATGAAAATCACCACGAAAAAGGCGGTAATTTTCTTATGGGCGTAAATATAATTACATGTTCTTAGGTACTATGCAATCTTACGACATTTTCAAAGTAAACAATGTCATGGTAAAGCCTGTGTACTGTGTCATGACATACAAATTCTGTAATCTTACTAAGTGAACGTCTGTCACCGAAGGGTTAATCTAGGCAGCTGTTATATGCACGTTAATGCAGCCATTCTAATCACAAGACGGAAAATTTTGAACTGCATAAGGTAATGCACAGATTTTATCAAGGCGTTCTTTAACTGCCAAAGCGTAAGTTGTTTCAGTGTAGCGCGCAATGTAACTTCATTTACTCCCGGAAGAAATATATGGTCTTCCCTGCGCCTCCAAGAGATTAACAGCACTATTTGTAGAATTTTATTTTGATTTTCATGCAAATCGGAAATACATGCGGGAAGTATGGCTAGAAATTGATTTACACCCCTAAGTAAAGTCAGGCCTTTATTGCATCTATCGTCACGAAACTCATAATAAAGTTTCATAAACATCCTCTTTTCCAAGCTGTATGCAAGTCGAATAGATATCACAGAAATGGGAACTGAATTTTCTTCACGCCCTTAAGTAAGGTACGGATTTCACTACACTGAACTTCATGAAACGCAAGGCACTCAGTGATATTATGTGAAAATATTCTACATCGGGTTACGCCCAAATATATCAACAAATACGGCAAATCAGGGTAGATATTCATTTACGCCCTTTCCGATCGTCACTGAGTCGATTTGCTCGAGCCTCATCCTTGTTCAAAAACTTTTGTAAGCAACTCCAATATCGCATTTTGTCAAAATCCAACGAAGAGTCAAGTCGCTAAGACTAGGTCACAGGCAGAGGGATAGACGGACAAATGGTAGAAGAGGCGGGCTGAGGGGCGTGGTCTCCACGTAAAACGTTCTTTGTTTATACTGCAAAATCCTAAAGAACGCCTAAAACATCAAAGGTAGGAGGCATTTTTTTTAGCGGAGAAGGGCCCCGCAGCAGACGCTACGGAGGCACCGCAGCCTTAAGGCTTCTTGTGCAACCCTATGATGAAGAAGAAGATGATGATTTTTTGTCCTTTTCCAAGTAATGGAGCACAGGTGGAATGAAACTGACAGCGTAAAACTGAAGTACTCGGGGAAAACCCTGCCCCAGTGCCACTTTGTCCACCACATGGACTGACCACGAATTGGACGCGGGCCTCCGCTGTAAGAGGCCGGCGGCTAACCGCCTGAAACATGGCACGGCCAAGGTAGAATGTATGCTCGAATTTTTTGTAATGCCACTGCCATATACGAGAAATCGGCTGTCAGCAAACTTGTGCTTGGTAAGCACTGTTTCATAATGTAACACTGCAGACGGAAGAGAACTGTGCTCAGCACTTGTAACTCCAGTACGGGCGCAAATGTCCCTCTCCCGGAACTCAGGGTGTCATGTGCACCACTCAGATATCTCCCACGTCCCATTGCTTGCTTAGGGAGGAGTTTATTCAAGCATCGTCAGCTAATGGTTGAAGCGCATATTATCTTTGTTATTCATACGTGAGCACGTATTCCTGGTTCCAGTTTTGTCTCACGTAACTTCTCCGGAAGTCGGGTTGCAGGCCGGGGAGAGGGCTTAGAAATAAAGTCTTTTTAGTCAATAAAATAACACGAGCCCTATCAAATGTCCAAGGAGGGACAGTTTTAATTAAAAAGCCAGAGTGCCGCACTCATGAATTCAAATTACGAATGTGCCGTCTATTCACAATCACGTGTGTAAAACAAGTGGAAATACTCATCTACATTAAAGAGGAGATGTTTGGGGGTACAGAAAACAGAACACTCTATGAGGCTGGGAAATTTTGTTTCTAAAATGAATTTAGGTAATTCTTAGCGGCCACGCAAATTTATCCATGGAAGATCATAAAATTTCCATTTATATATCCTATTCTCTATACATAAATATAGGAAATTAAGGGTGGAAACTCGGACTCAAATAAGAAAAATTCGCGTTATATTTTAATTGTTTATATGAGGTGTCACCTTCTGAAGTGACCGTGACTGTTAGTAGATGATATAATGCAGGAGTGTCCAACTTTTTTTTGGCAGATGGCCACAGCCTTTATTGTGGCCCGGTTCGCAGGACGCGAGAGTAAAAATCACAATAATTGTTATCTATACACTCCTAAATTCCTCCCCGAGAGGGGCCGCTTTTCGAAAATTTATGTTAAACCTGGCAGGGCTGATTGCTTGCTCCCATGAAGCTGGGGTTATGCCGGCGGTAGCGTAGCTCTTGGTAGAAGTCACCCAAGCCGGACAGGTCTTAGCAGGGGAGCCAGACTGTCTCAAAACGAGGAGATAGGGAGCGCTTCTGAGGAGTCTGCCAACATCCCCAGAGAAGCACACCCCAAAATCAAAGCCTGACCCTGCAAGTTCGGTGTTGGACATGAAACTGACAACCGCATTTTGGAAAAAACTGCTAATGTTGAGAAGCCCACAGAAGGATGCAGGAAATTATCGGCATTTGTCGTGAGGGAAGCCAAGGTCAAACTTAGAGGGCTCTAGTGCCGAGAAGGAGGAGGAAGACTAAGAATAAGAATAATAATAAGAGGTACATAATTATCGTACAATCTTTACAGTACGCAATGTAGAAAATTTACAGGTGTGGCCGCGGGACGCCGGTTGGCACTCATGCTGTTAGGTCGCTTTACAAGGCTTGTTAATGGTGTCTATAAATACGAATAACAAAAAGAGAGTAATGTGCAGTGAAGATTAAAAATAATATTCTTAGGTTTACTGCAGAATGCCCAAGAAGGGCGCTGAAATATCCTGATAGCATTTGACGTTCTTTAACTTCCTGATGCACAAACCTTTGGAGAGATACTTGTATGTCACAAATATAGCTAGCTGTTTCACTTCACATTTTGAATGTTATTACTTTCAGGCAAATATACACTCAAAAGTCAAAGTTCCTTCTTGTTTGAAATACGACATCCGGTTATGCATTCACTAGCACCCAGTTCTGTGCTGAAACGTTAAAGACCTCCCGATCATAAACGTTATTACACTTTTGTAAAAGAATAAACGTGGTAAGAAAAGGAGTTGAGTGAATATAATTTCTGTGAGGCAAGTAGTATGCATGAGATAGATGAGGAATTCGCAGGAAATTTTGGTGGGGAAATTTGAAGGGCACAATGAGACATATCAACATGTAATTCTACTACAACAAAGGAGTGGCTCGTAATACAGCACAAAATAATCGGCATTACAATTTACGACCAAAAAGGAATGTTACAAATATACATGTGTATACAGCACAGTAACCGACATATATGGTGGGTGAAAGAAAGGTCTATATCCCGAGATAATTACGATGCTAAGAAAGACGGACCCCTAATGCACGACTCACGAGTATAATGACAGTGCATTGTGATAGTTAAAGACGCAGCGACGTAAGAAAAATTTAGGGTGTTAGAGACGTAACACATGCAATAAGTCTGTCGTGAGTTCATGTTCGTAAGTACCATAACTGGATATGCAAAGGGGCCAACAAATATGTAAGTTATCAAATACATTTAAGTAAGGCGGTTTTAAAATGCGCTAATGTTCGTGGTAGAAGCAGAGGCACACGTGAGGGAAGGGAGGAGCGATGCGGCAGCCCGGAGCGGCAGATTTCAAGGGGCAGCAAAGGGCAGCAAAATGAGTTAATAAAAAATAAAAATAAAAAATTATTTGATATGCTCATAAATTTTTGAATTATTGAGACAAATAATAGGCAACTAAGTAAGTAATTGTGACTCTTCTAAATTTTATAATTCCCGTCTGGGACCGCCATTGTGATTACTCGACCCGGGCGCCGAAAGACCTAGCTACGCCGCTGGATACACGAATCCATAACTGTAGAGATATGAAGCTATTAGAGTTGGTTTTCATCCTAATAAATTGGAACCTGTCTAGAACGGAACTGCAAGGATTTCCTTTCCAGGCAGGTTCCGTTTCGTACGTGTACTTGAGAAGCTTGGATACTCTTAAAAGTTTTCTCTTAACGATGGTTTTCCGTTGTGCCCAGGTTCCGTTTCACCGTACAGGTATTGGCAGACACACTGATGGTGACGTCATGCTAGTCAAAATACGTATGTCAAGGAACCTCGGGTTGACACATTTGCAACGAAACCTGATCTCTCTGACGAATTGTGAACTTTTGCCAGAAAACTGCTCCCTACGGTAACCAGTTGTTTCCCATGGTTTATTTCACTACGCTGTCTATACCGCAGGGACTATTGCGTCTGTGGCAGCATGACTGTTGAAAAACGCAGGAGGCATTTGGATTCAGGACTCATGTGGTTCAGGGTAGGCTTCACGAACTTTCAGACGTGCGTCCCATTTCGGGAAAGCTCGGAACAGAAGCATAGACCTTGAGAGAACTGAGCAATAAAAAGAAAGAGGAGGACGACGCGACGATGGTGATGGTGATGATGATGATGATGATGATGACGACGACGACGACGACGAAAAAGGCGCTGATGATGATAATGATGAAGAAGAAGGCGCTAATGATTATGATGATTATGATAACGGCGATGGCGACAAAGAAAAAGGACAAGCATGATGATGATAATGATGACGACGACGACGAGGAAGAAGAAGAAGAAGAAGAAGAAGACGAAGAAGAAGACGGCAAGGATGATGAAGATCAAGAAGAAGAAAAAAAGAAGAGGATGATGCTGATGATGATGATGATGAAGAGAAGGCAATGACGACAAAGAAGAAGAGGAGGAGAAAGAAGAAACAGCCCTTTCTTTTACCAGACGCTGCAGTGAAAGAACTTCCCAGTCAGCAGCAAAAGTACAACTTGGCACACTTCGGTCCCAGAACAATACTCAGTGTGTTACAGCACCGGTTGTGACTCAGATGCAGCTTTACAACGAAATGAAACCAGAAACCATGTAATATCTGCAGGTGTTCAGTGTTACAAGTGACGTTTGTTTTTGTCCAGCTGGTGAACAACTGCCTTGTCGACAAGCAGTATGCCCCTAACAATACTTGTTATGTTAGTCATATCACAACGGCTGCTGCTAAAAATACTAGCGTCTTGGTTACGATATTCGACAAGTTGACAGAAGGGGAAAATCGTATATTATGGGAATTCCATTGCCACAAATATATCCAGGCCTGTCTTCGTTTATCGCCATAACTAACCGACTATCGAACTAACTAATAACGTGTAACTACATGGAGCAGAATTTTTCTTGAACAGCTCGTGATGATTCACATACACCAGAAATTTCCAAATATTTATTATCACAAATCGGTATATATAACACAAATATAGCATAAAATTTATTGTCACGTTCACAACAGCCCACTGTTAAACTCTCTCCTGCACCAGGAGCCCAGTCCCAAGCCACCCACCTTTGTTATTTAAGCCACCATTTTAGTATTATCCCACCATCTGCGACTGAGGCTTCCAAGCGGTCCCTTTCCTTCAGGTTTTATGACAAGAATTTTGCATGCATTTCTCAGTAAGCCTTTTTACAGTGTTTTATTTAGAGACGCTGTCAATGATTGGTGGATCATTATGAACACGCAGCACAGGTGGAATAATAGTGACAAAGAAAAACCGAAGCAGCTGGGGAGAAATCTGTCCCAGTGTCACCTTTTCCCAGCAAAACTTTACATAAAAAGCCCTGGGATTCAGTTCGGGCCCCTGTGTTGGAAGTCGACGACTAAATGCATAAGCATCGTTAAGTTTAGTTCACAGAACTCTAGTCTAGTGATAACAAACAATTAACTCCAGGGAACAAAACCGCCCATGGGAAGCAAACAGTCGCTCAGTCAAGAAATTCCCCAACGTCTATGGAATCCGTATTCACAACAACCCACTAATTCGAACACATATCAGTATGTTTCTGTATATTTATTTTGTTATCTTCCAAAATGAGGATTAACTTCTTTCCTCCTTCACTCCAAAACACTAGCTAATAAAAGATGTCCTTGCTAAGAACGAAGATCCAAATACATTAATTTCTCATGCGTACCGGGTCTTGCATTTAGAAAACCTGTATTGTAAGGCACAAAGAAAGGGATATTGTTTGGAAAACTTGTTACGAAGGAAAGAGGATAAGAAATAATTTCTTCCCCTCTTTTCCTCTCTCTTCCTATTGTGCTTTGGTGTTCCCTTCCCTTTGCAGCAGCACAATCTGCACACCACTGAAAATCTTTCTAATAGGAAAAAGCGTTCCCAGTGAACAAACTGAAGCAAATGGACTTTTTTTTCCTAGTCATAGCCACCTTAATATTCTACCCAACTGGACAATTTAATCTTTTGGACTATCTCTACATATAAAGAAAGCGGATTCTACTTCACTCATTGCAGCAAGAATTTACGCTCACCATAAAAAATAGAGAAGGATCTATTTGGCAACATCTTCGATTAATCCGTAAAAATCCTGTCATAAGAACGGACAGTGGAAAAATTGTTGTTTAGACAGAAGTTATGGTAATTTTAGTCTCATTTGAGTGTTTTTACAGTTTTAAACAATAGATTAGTGAATGTTCACTAATGTTTTATACTGTGTTACTAACAGGTTTGTGTTTTTAATGTACATATACTTGATGATGGCTTGGCCGAGCCGAAACATGTTGTAACTGAGCACACGTATTAGCATAAATAGTATAGTGTGCCATTACGAATACAGACAGTGGTGTGTCAGACTGTGTTTATTATTATTTCTATATAGTTGAATTAACACACCGGGATGACCCAAATAAAGATTAATCTTTTTAGTGCAGAGTTGTAATTAAAAAGATATTACTTATTTACTTTATTTGTATTATTGTGTTACTTTTATTGTGTTAATTCCTTTCTATTTTTCTCTAAAGTTTGTGGCCCAACCTTAAAGTCGTTAGCTCACAGCGGCCCGAAAGCAACAAACAATTTGTCGTGTCTAACAGACGTTTAATTTTCTACAAACAACTTAGCAACTGTAGTTTATTTTTAAATGCAATTGGTACCTTAAAGGTCACAGTCGTATCGGGGTTAAGACGTAGGAAACAAAGAAGTTTCTCAAGCAAATGGACTGCCGCGTGGATCGATCGTCTTCTGGCATCGCTTTGTCATATGCGTCTTCCAAAACTCATCGTTTACTCAATACACCATTTCTAGGTTTTGCGTTGTTTTAATTTCAGGCGATTATGGTGCTTGAGACAGGACACACCAAAAGAAGGTCTCGGGTGAGACCTGAAATACAGTTTCAGCATTCCTGCGCATATTAGAGCGAATCTAACCCCAGTGCTCCCTGCCATTTCATGACATTAACGTATGATTAACTACATGATGCACAGTCGTTTTTTAGAGCTAGTAGTCTTTCAGATCGTTAAAAATTCCCCATTTTGTATGAAATCCGAAGGCTTATTGCGGTTTTCATAAGTCCTTTTCCTGAGACAGATGTTCAGTCCATAACTTTATACCTTATATAAAAGACCCATTTTAATATTATCCTCAATCAATCCCTATCGGTAGTACTCCCGACTGATTTCTTTCTTTTTGTAAAGCTTTTCAGGTAAGTTTTATACCTATGTCTGTCCGCTCCCACGTATGATATGTTTATATTAATTCAATCCATATTTTGTGTGACACGCTTTAAGTAAACCCCACCTCGAACTCTGGAACCCCTTACCAAGAGTACTTCTGTTGTTATTTTCAGTCCTAAACGAATGCTATGAGAACAAGTAGCTATAGCTATACATCGAACTAACTAATTAACATACCCAAAGGCACCGACGGTCCCACAAATGTTATAGATGTGAAGAAGAAATACAAGTATTTGCCCTTACGGTAAATGAAACCCCCACTGTCCTTCTGCTATCCTGCCTCATACCCTTGTCTTAGTTTTGTAAAATTTGAAGTTCCCACGGCGGTTAAAATTAATACTATACTATTCTGAGGATGAGGGCCATGAAATTTTATAGACAGGTACCAACATTTCGGAGAAACCTTTTGTCTCCCTCGTCAGAGTAGAAGATGGATTAGCAGGTTCTTCCACAAACGTTTTTACCAAATTAGAATGCCTGACATCGCATACCATATTTCACTTTACATTCCTGAACGGACTGTACCTACACTTCAAGTTCTTTCCATTTACTCATCGCAATGACAAGCGGCCATTGTTTCCTGGAGCAAAGACAGGTTCACCACCCCCCGCCCCTTTCCCCCTGCAACGAACAAATGGTGAAAGTGAAGCAGACACGAGGCAGCACATTCTCGAATATGCTTCTGCAGCAGGATAAAAGTAAAATGAGAAACGCTGTAATGAAAGGGACTGCCAGATTCCCGTTCAGAACGTTGGAGCTACTTGATCCCTTACAGTCATTGTTAGACCAGCCACTCGAATGAACAGCTCTAAGAAAGAACTCACCGTGATTACAGTCTTTAGGACTGTAATCCCCTGCAGTCCTGTAGGTGGATAACGACACCTCAGAGAAACACAGAATCTCCCCTCTTCAGGGTCGAACTTGAAGATTGTAACAGCATAATTCTCTGAAACGTTTATCCACCTACAAGATTTCCTTGAGGAGTGACATCCCTTTGTATTTCTTAAAGATATCGGTAAATTAACCCTTTAAAGACGAAGCGTATTTGTTTTATATAAGGACTCAGTGCTTACCGCCCTGTAAACACTGTCCACTTCGGTTACAAAAACCAGTCTGTTAATGTTTTATAAGGCAAAAGTTGCTGTTTGTTCTGAGATCCGTAGAAAACACATAAACGCAATGTGGGCACCACGTAGAATATTTTAATGTTAAACCTGGTGGTATGTAAATTACCGCTAGGCTTTGAAATGTTAAATAACACGGTCTAACATAAGTATATTTATTTAAAAAAAACGATACTGTGTTTTTCAACAAGCTACATGTTTCAACCTTAATACGCAATTATAAGTGTCTATACAACCATATGTAAAAGCTTTTAAATAATATTACACTTTCATGTCTTAGTGTTAGGTCTCATACAAAATACCTTTACAATAGACTGATGTACTAAAATTTCCTTTCTTGCAGGTTATAAACAATATACTTAAGTTGCTTTTATACAGGTTATTAGGACTCGGGTTTTGGTTTCTACAGCAAAATTTATGTTAAGGTACATGGTTAAAATTTAAAATTCTACTTATTTCAAAATCTTATTCTCAGTCCCTGGTTTAACTTATTTTCATATTGTCTTAGGCTGATCTTTTCCGTTTCTATTTTTATTTTGTGCTACTTCCATAACACTGTGTAACGAAAATGGTATTTTGATCTTACAAAAGACATGGATTTTGTTTTTAATTTTTCTTCTTTACTTTTGTTTATTTTAACTTCCCAGTAACCAAGCCGAATCGTATTAAGCCTTGTTTACATCGTGTTATTACTCGTGCTCATAAGCTTTTGAGTTGTTGACCCGCTCGGATTATGACTCGTAACGTTCTAGCAAGGGGCAGCGCGTATCTTTAATTTACTGACACACAGTATTTACATTTTAAACATCTGACCCACAGTTATGTTCCACTAGAATTAATATTCAAAACTGAATTTCTGGTGCATAGTCTGTTTACGGACTTCACGTGCTTCTGACAACAAACTGCAATTATTTTCGTAAATAGTCACGGTTGACTGATCACTTCAATTGACAGAAAAGTTTTTTTTTTTTGCGTGAAAGAGGGGTGTTATTTGACGACACCATCAATTGCTGAGTCTACGTAGCGGCAATGGTACGTGATTGAAACATGACTATGCAGCACTGGTGGAACGACACTGACAGGGACAGAACGAAATGCTTGGCAGAAGCGACTAAACGTTTATATGTTATATAGATTAATGTTTGAAGTATTCAAACCAGATACTACGACAAATACAATTATATGAACCAAAGGTAGACGGGTATAAAGACTTTATAGAAACCACGTCTTGTATTCGCATTATAGAGATTTTTGTAGGGTCCCTGTTTTACATGACAAACATCGATTTTAGGCGCGTTCGCAAAAGTGCGAAAAGCGAATATTAGCTTCGTCATGTCTGTCCGTCCCTCCGTCCGCATGAAACAACTCGGCTTTCACTGGACGGATTTTGATGAAATTTCATATTTGAGGATTTTTCGTAAATCTGTTTAAAAACTTAAAGTTTAATTAAAATCTGACCAGAATAAGCGATACTTTACATAAAGGTCTACGTACATTTATCACAATATCTCGTCGAATTCTTCTTAAAACGGGAAAAGTTTCAGACAAAGTTGTAGCGAAAATCGAAACACATTTTTATGTTCAATAACATTTGTATAAAAGTCGTGCCGTTTATGGGATAAAGTGGAAAAGTACGGTACAGCCGGAATGGCCACAGATGACAATATAATACGGCGCATGCGCTTTGCATGTTGGATGACTAAGGCTACATACACGCACTCAGAATATGTAATACTTATTGTTTTTCCACGGTAACGATGGTTACTCGAACGCGCCGCAATGTTACGTTGCCTGTCCTGTTCATTTCTTGTCAGCTCGCTTATCCCATTAACGTAGCTCGCTCTCTCGACCGACCACACACGAGACGGAATATCGGCGGGAAATAACAAGCGAGACTTGTCAGATAAAGAAACGGCCGCGTCCTTCGACGTTCTCGTATCTGCCGATGTAGTTATGTTTGCTTTATCTTACTTTCGCGAAAGACTGATTACTTTAAGCACATTTTGTGTGCGTTGTGTTAAACCTGCCTGATACAACGTCGTAGTTTGGCATTATTGCCAACTGTGTGATTTTAACTTACAAACTATATGTTACATATTGTACGTTGTCGTGTTTATTTTCTGTCTCCTTACGAAACTTCACATCCCTAGTTCCAACAATTTTTTATTTATCGCCAAAAAACTGAAATCACAAGAAAGCGTCGCATTGCGCCATACTGTTATTTTACATTTTACATTTTACATTTTACATTTTACAGAAACGTTGCTCCAACGAAAGTCGTGTACTTCTCTAAGCTCTAAAATCGTTGCCGTCCAGTTGATGTACCGTTGAATTCGCATATCAACTGGACAGGAACGATTTTAACGAACTTGTAGCTAACTAAAACTGGTTTTCTTCAGTGGTTCGAGCGTTCTAATACAGTTTCCCCTGAGGATGCTGTAGATCCACACCGAAATATATCGGGTATTACGTAAAACCTGATATACTGTATTTTCTTAGTGTACGAGTTGGTCCATATAATACAAATTAAATTCATACGTACACGGTATGGATAATTTCAAACAAGTAATATGAATTTGTAATAATGCGTAGTCGATAATGTAGTCAGTAGACTACATACACAACACATAGTCTATACAACGAATATTTTTTAGCATTTCCCTTGAAAGATGCGGTACTTTTAAAGTAAAAGACCTCATGGTAATATCTGCGCACCAAGTCACGGAATACACCATTCGGAACCTTCTTCATTCTAGGAGGGAAAAAAGACTAAGAACCACTCACTTAGATAATGCTCAATTTAAAGACGTCTACCCTCTGTAACATGAGCAACTGTCTCACTGCTGTGAATTCAGCTTACTATAACCTGCCCATAAGCCTAGACTAGAAGCAGTAGTGGTCGTCTTTGTCTAGTGACACTTGAACTATCCAGAGGCGATCCCTCTTGTTCATAGAAAACATAGACTAAATTACCATAGAAAATGAAACCCGTTCAATGGAATTGTACTTTGTTGCGGTTTATTATATTCGTACACGATATCTCATATTTAGGAAATTTTTCCCGCTAAATGTCTGTTGCTGACCCCACTAAAACAAGCCCCAGCAATTCATTTAAAACAAAGAGTGGCATACGGACTAGATGACCCAGGATCTTGGTTCGAATCCCATTGAGAAATATATTTTTCTATTCTTTGCCACCTCCAGACGTGTTGAGAGACACACCCAGCTTCCTACCTAATTGATACCATGTGCTCTTTCCTTAGGATTAAAGCAGCCGGGGCGTGAAGCAAACCACTCACCTATTACTACAGCCGAAAGCTAAGAAAAAATATATGCATCACCTCCACTTCCCTCCCACACAATACAATTTTACGTTTAGTCTGTGTGGAAGTGGCCAGCTCCAGCGATGGCAGTAGCCGCTATTTTGCACGCTGCAACCACGTCAAGATGTCAGTTTGCTAATCGTAACCCATAATGGAGGATTACCACATGAAAGCTTTAGGCGAAATTAAATTTCAGCTGACATTATATACTGCGTTAGGCTTTAAGTGCTTTTCATTGACCAGCAGGTGTCAAATGTACTAAATAAAAACATTTATCTAATGCATTAGCACAGTATTTTTAAGGTCGTTCTATTCACAGCATGCCTGAAATAAGCACTGGTGATAGTGTTAATCTAGCCGATGCTGGCTGCCGCTCGCTTGCTGGGATTACAGGTTCAAATTCCGCCGGAGGCACGGATGTTTGTCTGTTGTGAGTGCTACGCGATGTCAATTAAAGGTTTCTGCGACGGGCAGATCCCTCTTCCGTAGGAGTCCTGCCGTGTGCGTGTGCGTGTGCGTGTGTGTGTGTGCGTGTGTCTGCGCGCCACTGAGTGTGATCAAGTGCAACAATATCCTTCCACACCTACAATGAGTAGTTAGATAGAAGCCAGAGTAAGAAATAGAAAAAGAATGATAGTGATAACCTAACGTAACCTAACTAAGCTGATGTAATATAGCCTAGTTCGCCGACATACAAGTTTCGGAAGTAACTCGCACAAACAACGTACCACGCAAGTTACTGTTTCCGTCCATCCAGCTGCATGATATATCTGCTCAATGTATTTCAACCAAATTTGGTATTGAAATATTGAACGTAAATTTAATGTGTTCCATGTCCATGCACTATATTATACAAAAGCACTAATCACCAACAAAGGCACAACGAGAGTTTTATCATCAATTGTAACACACTCCTACATGTTTCGACCCTGCTGGGTCATCTTCAGGGAGACTGTGTACTGCGTTGTTTTTGGAGGCGTGAACTCTCTGTGGTCCCGGCTTGCAAGCCGGGACCACAGAGAGTTCGCGCCTCCTAAAGCAACGCAGTACACAGTCAACAGCTCAACCATAAAGTGCAACCTTAGTGTAACGACTACAGAAAGTCCTCCCTGAAGATGACCCAGCAGGGTCGAAACATGTAGGAGCGGGTTACAATTGATGATAAAACTCTCTTTGTGCATTTGTTGGTGATTAGTGTTTTTGTATTTAACGTAAATTCTGTTACTTTAAAAATTCCTTCTGCACAAAGGCCCTGTATTACACGAAACTCACATCGAGCTTTAAGCAATATTCTAAAGTCGCTTCATGTTTACAAACTTTAATTGACGTACACAAGTAGTCCGTTTGCTTTGCGTTATACCTAGGCTTGCAGGGTGCAGTGACAGGATGATAGTGAATGATTCACTGGAAGGAATGTGGAAGGACGCGGTAATAGCCTAATTCAGGTGCACACTCAGAATTTTTCCTTGGCGGGGTTGGAGGTGGGGGGGGGGGGGGGGCTGACGCTGAAGCTATATATAAGTTATATTTTATTTGGGAAACTATGTTTAAAAATCACGTCTTAAGTATACTTGTACCACAACATTGCTGGCAAGTGCATTTATATGCATGCAATATACGAGTACCTACTTTTTCATGACTCAGTCACCGAATTTAAATCACAACGTCGAATCCCCTTGGTTTATTTAATTTGATCTAATACATCCTAAGATTTGATTTGATTTTTGAAATTTCTAATATAGCATTTGTCAGCCGATTTCAGTGGCTGATTTCGGCTGACGGGTAAATCACGTAAAACTTTTCAGGTAATCGTGTCTACAAAACCTGTGTTCTTAAAATCTTGATTTGTGGGGGCTGCAGCCAGGCAGCCCCCCTCCTTGGGTGCGCCCCTAGGCTAATTTAAAGTTTTATGCCAGAATTTGCTTGGAGGGACCGAAGAAAAAAAAACGGAAAAATTCCGTCTTGCAAAGTCGATGCCCTCACCAAGATACATAACTGGCACCCTCAGAGTAATTACATGTTAGAATCTTTACCACTTGGGACAGCTTGTTCGATGAACTGCATTCAGAATAAATATGTCATTTCTTGTCCCTTTTCCTCTATCTTCTCGTCTTTTTTGTTCTTGTTTCGTACTTGTGTCGTATTATAAACTGCCTTCCCATTAGGTCAGTCTTTATCAACCTATGGGTCGTGAACTTATGCTGAGTGAGTCGCGAAACAATGACTTCTCATGGGGATTTTTAGGACACATATGTTTATCTTTAGTGAACTAATTACGAAAATGGCAATCTCTAGACTGAGGGGTACTTTTATTTTTGTTTCACACTTATCTTTACTTCTAACTTCTGAGTTCGAGTGACAAAGCCATAGGCATAATATGGGCGCAGATCAGACAGTTTGCGAAACACTGCATTAGATATCTGCATAAAAGACACGCAATATTCGAAGTCCGTCGATGTTATGACTAACGTGACAACAGATTTCCCTTTAGCTCCGTGAGTTTGTTCAATCCCAGACATCGTCACTGTCGTCTTTCTGTTACTTCCAGTTCCAGTGATGCTCTGAGAATGACGAACCTCCATCTGACCTTGGAAAGTCTAGCCAAGAACCTCTGCTTCCATGCTTTCTCATTAACTTGGCTTGTTAGTGCCAACTGGTAGCTAAGTATTATCTAATTGCAGTTCGAATACACGAAGAAACTCCGTGTTCGTCCGATTCTGATAACGACGAAAATATTTCAAGTGCACAAATGTTACAACAAGCTTGTGAGAATAGCTGATGCTTTGATAATTGCCAAGATACACATGCAGTTCATCATGGGCTTATCTTTATTTTCCGTTGGAAAGTTGCTTAAGGTTTTTTGACGTCAAAGGGCATTGATGTTACATATATCCCCAGAAAACGTGGAAGTATCAAAAACGTGTTCCCAAAACAATAATTTTAAACATAATTTAACATTCAAAATCTTTAGCATTTTTTTGTTGCCTCGTCAACAAGATTGCAAAAGGATATACCCTATCATGTAGCAGAGAACACTTCCAAAAGCGATCTGTCCGGTTTATTACGCTCAAACATTCTGGCCCTAAGTGGAGAGAATTCGATTGTGGGCCAATGTGGTTAACCTTTTAAAGCCCAGCGGTAACTTTACATACCACCGGGTGTAACATTAAAAAATTCTAGGTGGTGCCCACATTGCGTTTATGTGTTTTGTACGGATCTCAGAACAAACAGCAACTTTTGCCTTATAAAACATTAAGAGACCGCTTTTTATAACAGAAGTGGGAGTGTTCACAGAGCGGTACGCACTGAGTCCTTATATAAAACAGATATGCTTCGTCTTTAAAGGGTTATCGAACTGATCCGGCAACCTTTAAGAAAGCTCACTGATGTGGAAATACAAAAGAATCTGCGCAACACTTTAAATGCTCTTGCTAAGCCAAAAACAGTAGCGTAACACAGACCGCGCGGTGAGGAGGGACCCCAAAAGAAGAGAATACTAAAATTAATTATGCTCTTTTTTTCGGATTGGATTGCGTTCTTATCACACAAGGCGCTATTCTGGATTCCTGTTATGAGCTCTGGGAGTAACCTGGCCAAACGTCATTGGAGGACCCGATTATACAGTCGCGGGGGCCACCGCCTGTTTATATACGCCACTGATCACAAACAAAACAATGGAGTCGCAATACACCTGATAGACGACATACCGCTGTCTTTAAGCGATTAATTAACCAGTCAGTAAACCACCATCAAATATTATTTACAATGATAAACTACATAATTCTGTCCCGCCGGACCATTATCAGGCTGCAGCCTTAAAATGAAAGTGTGCTTAGGCGGTAATGCGACTAGACTACGGGGTGGAGAGTACAGGGTTCGAATCCTGGCAGGGGCAAGAAATTTTTATCTCCTCCAAGGCGTCCAGACTGGCTGTGTGCCCCACCCATCCTGCTATTCAGTCGGTACCGGCGTTCTTTCCCGGCGGTAAAGCCTCCGGGGCGTGAAGTTAACCACTTACGTCTATCTGGTGCCGAGGTTAAGAATGAGTGGACGTGCTTGCCCACCTCTTACTTTCCTTTCAGGGGCTGGACAGGCAAATTTTACCGTTATATGCAGCATGATGACGGTCTCGTAGGAAGGAAACATGTAGCTTGTCGTTACAGAATAAATGGACAGGCATGACTTTTTTACAACACGTTCTACTTTCCTTTGGAAAGAACGTCTGTTTACATTTTGAAGCGGTTTACGTTTGTCCCATATCCCAATCCTGCTCATAGCTCGGCTGCTGTACTATATTTTTGCTCATACAGTTTGTCATACTAAATTAATTCTGTGAGGTGTAATTGTGTTCTAGACGAATTGAGTCAGAATCTTTGCAACATAAACCTAATTAGCAGCAATCTTGAAACAATACTGTAATCATTAAGCCTAAATCATCTTTACTGCGTTACATGTAAAACAGTTAAACTCAGCCAAAAGTTACTTGTCGTGAGAGACAAAGAGAAATGTACCGATATGACGTTAAGCCTTTTGTGTGAAAAACAGACCAGAGTACTCCGTTTAGGCATACGAGCGAGCAAGGAGTGGGAACGGAGAACTGAGAACGCCGAAGTGGTTATAACTTTGTACTTAATATAGAATCTGTAGAGTGGTGAAGGATGAGTCTGTCAAACTTCATACCTACGTTAATGAAGTGAAGTAAAGTAAAAACCCGTATTAACGTAAATACCGTTCTAAAATTTTAAATGTGTTACAGCCTGAAAGTAAGCTGGGTTTTGAAAGGCATGTACATAATTGCGTCAATGTAAAACTACAGTAGCAGATCCCAGTGGCGGTGCGGTCTAAGGCGTGGGTCTGCGACCGCTTGATTGCTAGGATCGCAGGTTCGAATCCCTCTGCGAATATGGATGTCCGTCTGTTGTGTTTGTTGTGTGTTTATGTAGGTAGCGGCCTCTGCGACGGATGATCACTCGTTCAGAGTCCTGCCGGGTGTGTATGTCTAATTGCGTGATCTAGACCCTAAACAATGAGGCAGTCTAAGCCCGATTTGGACTGTCCCAGAAAGAAAAACACTGAAATAAGTATCATTTAATAGTGAGAATGTGCAGAAACTTCAAATTCTGCGCCTGCACAATGAATACACATCTGGGCACAATATCTGGATAATATTTCTTAAGCTCCCGCAATAATGCTCGTGTTAAATAGTTCTTTCTAACTTACTCGTATTTTCATTCCCAAACAGGATGAAAGTGGACTTCTGCGATCACCATGCTCTTTGTTCTCACCTTGCGCCCCCCCCCCCCCCCGCTCTTTCAACGTTTGAATTAGTAGCCTGATATTCGAGGAAGTTCGTTCCTATGCTATGTTATTAAAGGCAACCACAAAGTCATGCTTTTAAATTCCCAAAAATAAGTAATGACAGTATGGTGGACCTGCGAAATTATAAGACGACAGCAACACTAGCGTCCTTACGTTAGGGTCACGAAATGATACGTAGTATCTTAATATAACTTGAAGAAATGTAGCTTTTTTTTAAGGCAGTATTTTGTGAAGATGTAAAGTAACGACTTGGCGGCCAAGTAAACATTGTCTTCAGCTTTTGGTCTGATGGCAATGCGCTACGAAATGTTGAAAGATGTGGGCCTTAGCTCCATCATGTCTGTCTATTCATCAGTCTATTTGTCCTTATATCCATCCGCATGTAACATCTTGAGAATCCTTCAATAAGTTTTCAGGTAACTTTTTACTAGGTATTTCTACTAATATTTCTCAGTCTCTTCCAGCATTAGTTACCGTCGGATAAAAATGAAGGACCCATATGCAGTCTGCACGTTTCTAGAGCTGAAATTTTTAAATATTTAGCTGGGCGAAAAACGTTTAAAACGAAAGTTGTAGAGAAAATAGAACACACATTTTACGTACGCGTAACGTGCAACACCCCCCTCCCCCCTCCCCGCGTTAAGTGTTGTGGTTTTTGACAAAAATAAGCAAAACAGAACGAATGGGCCAGAATTGTTCCGCTATATGTTCTAACCTGACTACAGTACTCAATAATATGACGAAGTGTAGACCGGTATATATGCACCGATGTTTCGGAGCAGACTGCTGCATCCATTTTCAGGGTAGTCTAGGAAGAGCCAGCCTACACGGTGACACATCACAGAAGGGAAGAACTTGTTCCCTGCTGTAAGAATCTCAAATCTCAGACTCCCTAAATTGTTTGTGGGTCACGACAGAGTTCCGTGGCAACGTGTTACTTTGTAGCACGTCTGTGAGGCGGCGCAACAGTCCAATGGCACCATTAACACTTCTCAAGGGCGCTTCATTTGTTTGGGCACTAATTGGTTTGCAATCTGCAATCTATTCGGACGCTAATGGCCTGGACCACTGAACCCAGTACATATCCCTGTCTACAAGCGGACATTCGCTTTGCATGACGTACGTAGACCGACAGACTTTCAGGATCAGCGAAGACAAAGAATCAAGCAAAAATCACGTTAGCTGCTTTCCATGATTCCTGATGATGGAAATGAATGACACTAGAATATTTCGAAACTTACGTGCGTGATTAGTGAATAACGAATGGTTAGATACTTGGAACGAAGTGGTCGTGGCCTAATTTTAGATACTATTCGAGTAGTAACAATAATCACGAACCAATGCACTAGTATATCATTTTATTTAACACTCACTATCCCGACATGTTTCGACGCTTGTCCGCATCATCTTCAGGGGATTGTCACTTTCTTATCACAAGACATTCGTCATATTTAAAAAGTGGCTGAAGTAAATGTCAAGTGAAACGTAAAAATAACTATTCGAGTAGGTTTACTTTGCTGGAGGGACTGAAAAAACCACGAAAATTGAGGCACGCTAGCCAGGCTGTTACTGGGCTGTCCCGAGCATGAAACAACAGATGTTAACAACTCACTTTGGTTTTCGTGGTTTATGAAGCGTGTGGTACGAACTCGATCATTCTGTGTGACTTCGTGCGCCCTGTCTGACAATAACCTCCCCGTCCGTATAAACATGTCGGCGACGCCCCGCATGTAAGACGTCGCTTTTGTTGCAGCGTTCATCCCGGGCTGCCTGAAAACTTGATGTCACAGTTTCCGCCGTGTTCTAGGAACTGGAGTAACATTTCTATCACATGTGCCATGCGTGCAGCCACGTAAAGGCTAATTCACATACACCATGCCGTGCCCATGCCGCGCTAATTCACACAGGCCGTGCTGCGCCCCTGCCATGCCATGTCCTTCGTGAAAGTCCGCGTGGTAGCCGGAAAAATCCGAACTGCTAATCCAACAATTTAACGAATCATCTTTCGAAGTCCGCTGCTACCACTCTTGACAGTCGTCAGCATGGATAGTTGTGAGGATGTGATAACCGCAGTGGGTTCTACCTTCTTTCAGCAGAAGAAAAGAGGGGATAACGAAAACAGGTCCGCACCCAGAATTTTCCCTTGCTGAGGGTGGGGGGTGGGTGGATGACTCCGTGACTATATACATTTTGATTTTAAAAATCATGTTATAAAGATAATGTTGTAAGTACAAAATATCACTGCTACTGAATTTATATACATACAAATATAACTACATGTTCCATGACTCAATCACAGTGTCCTATCTTTCTGTTTTTTAACTTTATTAATTTACGTGTATTTTTCAAAATTTTAATGCACTAGTCATCAGCCGATTTCGGTGGTTCATTTCGGCCGAAGGGGAAATCACATAAAACTTTCGATATCATGGTATCTACGAAACTTGTGCTTTTTTTTTAAATTTCGGTTTTGGGGGTTTGGAGGGGGGTCTGCAGCCCGGCATCCCCCCTTGGCTGCGCCCCTGAACGAAAATACTGGATTCATAATATGTCTCGGGCAAACAAAGAGGAAGGAGAATTTCACATTCAGTTTGGACGTCCGAAAAATGACGGGCAAATTTTTTCAAATATTTTAGAATAAGTGTTTCGAAATTTGAGAACTTGAAACAGTTTTGCCCACAGACAAAATAAGAATGCATGCTGGAGACGTAGCATAAAAACAGAAGACAGTCTGGCTTTAACTTTGAGATTAATTCATAAAAATGTATAATTCTGTACAATCTGTTGTCTCCATCGTCATCAGAACAGAGTAAACACATCCGAAAGGCAACAGCGTTCTAGTTAAAAGCCTTTGTGAATGTCCGCGTGTTAACCGCAAGAAGCCGAACCTAGGCAGGTCGCTCACAGGCCGTTGAGAGATGGAAGTTAATTCACACATGCCATGCCGTGACCATGCCGTGCCCATTTCGCTCCCATGCCGTGCTGTGCCATGGTCTTGAGAGGTCGCTTTAGAAGCGGCATGGCAAGGTGAACGGCATGGACGCGATATGGCACGTGTGAATTAAACACGGTCGCCGTGTGTAAATCATATGGGAGCGACACAATCTGAACCTTTAGCGACACAGCATGGCAGGGGAACGGCATGGGCACGGCACGGCATGTGTGAATTAGCCTTTAATGCTTCTTCCTGTGTTTGCTTGCTTCTGCATCTAGTTACACTGTTCTTACCCTCATTAAGGTAAGGGTAAATTTGTCCCTGTCCACGCCATGAAGGTGCTAGATGGAGATGAGGGGCCAACACCAAGCCACGGCCGCTTTACGTCCTGTAACGAACTCCGGTACACAGTGAATAGGAGGGTGGCTGAGTCCCAGAGCCAGTCTGGACAACTTGGTAAAGAGAAAAATCTCTTTCTCCTCCTATGGTCCGAAACCCAGACCGTTCAGTCCACAGCCGAATCGCTATACCGACTCCACTATCTCGGCTCCGGCTTTCGCTAAGATTGCTCGCGAACCGTCGGAGTACAGTCCCCGAAAAATATCGCCGCTGATTATACCATGATGTTTGGGAGAAAACTGGAGGTAGGGGGACTGAGACCGCCCTGAACACACACTGTATCCATTTACGACTAACCGGCGTAGCTCAGACAGTGTACTTGCTAAGGTTTTGGCTGGACTATTGATGAATCGGCAATAGATCCCCGGCAATGGCAAATATTTTCCTCTCTGCACAGCGTTCAGGCTGACTCTGGATGCTGCCCACTCACCTACACAAAGAGTAACTGGTGCTGTTTCCACAGGGCTAAAACGGTGGAGGCTCGAAACTAGTTCCGAGGTTAGGAATGCGTGGAGCCATATCTCCATTCGCCCATATGTCTTTGGTGTGTGGGGCTTAATTAAGCACAAGGACAACTTTACCATCTTTAGCTTCAGGTATCTGCAGCTACCGTCCCATATCTGGAGGCCGTCTCCTCTAACCCCAACCTAGTGACGCGCCACAGAGCGTCTCTGCCAGCATCTAGACCAGAGGTGAGCAACCTTTGAGGCACGAGAATGAAATTCAGAGAAAAGAGTCTGTGGGCCACATTATGAGTAGTGATTTATTTTTGCTTATAATAATAATAATAATAATAATAATAATAATAATAATAATAATAATAATAATGGCTGACAAATGCAGACCTGTTTGCCGAAATAGAGGGCTTTTTAACAGCAATACAGGACCAAGTTATACTAACAAGAAACTACGAGAAATATATTTTGAAGCAGCCAAACATCGACGAGAGGTGTAGAAGATGTGGAAAAGAACCGGAGACGATCCAGCACATTACTGCAGCATGTGAACAGCTGGCACCTGCCGAGTGCATAAAAAGATATGACGGAGTAGCAAAAGTTATACGCCAGAAACTGGCAGAAGCAGCTGAACTAACTGAAGACAAATGCCCATACTATAGGTACAAACCAGCAAACGTGCTGGAGAATGACAACTTCAAACTGTACTGGAATCGCAGCGTTATTACGGACAAAACAATAACTTTCAACCGACCTGACATAACTCTCACGAACAAGAAAACAAAAAATACCTTCCTAATAGACATAGCTATTCCAAATACACACAATCTCGCCAAAACAATAACAGAGAAACAAAAGAAATACCAAGAACTGGCGAACGAAATACGTGTTATGTGGAAGCAGGATGCAGTACAAGTGGTCCCGATAGTAATTTCAGCTACGGGAATAATTCCGAAGTCACTGTCACAAAGTCTAAAGAGACATAACCTGCACCCAAACACATATATACAGATGCAAAAAGTGGTAATTCTTGGCACATGCTCAATTGTAAGAAATTTACTAAATTACACATAAGACCACCGAGCCTAATCCTGTTGATGATACATCCCAGGATAGGTGAATATTTCCCAGCTAAAGCTGAGAAGTGAGAAATTCGGATAATAATAATAATAATAATAATAATAATAATAATAATAATATCCTGTCGTTAATGGCGCCACTATTTTGGCGGTATAAATTTAACACAAATCTCTAAACATTTTAATTAAATGTACAAAATTTGAAACTGATCTTACACAAGAAGTCAGTCTCTGCTGTTACTGACCTTTACCATTCAGTCGTAGATTGTGACGAAGAACAAAACAGGAATGGAAGAGGCAGAAATTCCTACGACAGACACACTTCGAGACACATGCTGTGTTGTCAAGTACCTACATTTAGCCACCACTTTAACTTCCCCGTTCCTAAACCTATAATCAAATCAAATATAGCCTATTATGTAAAGGTAGACATCCCTTTGTGTTTTCGTATAATTAAAGGAGTAAAAACCGTTAATGCAAATTTATGTCTAGTTTTTATTGCAACATATTTAGACTCTAAAGGGTCGTCGTCGGGCTAAATACTTAGTAAACACATAAAAGGCTATACACTTGCTTTTAACCAAACTGAGATCGCAATTTTTACAATTTTATTTTATTTTTCTTTGTTTTTTTTAAAAAAAGAGCGTTTTATTTCACTCTACTGCAATAACAATTACTTTTACTCATGGGATATAAAGAAGATGGTGGGAAATTTTAGCTCAATATGTTGTACTGATATTTTAATTTTATTTGCTATATTTAACCTTTTAAAGCCTAGCGGTAACTTTACATACCACCAGGTTTAACATTAAAAAATTCTACGTGGTGCCAACATTGCGTTTATGTGTTTTGTACGGATCTCAGAACAAACAGCAACTTTTGCCTCATAAAACATTAAGAGATTGGTTTTTATAACCGAAGTGGAAAGTGTTTACAGCGCGGTACGCACTGAGTCCTTATATAAAACAGATACGTTCCGTCTTTAAAGGGTTAAACAAGGAGTTGCGAATGGCTTCCTTCGGCTGGCATATACGCGCCGCAGGAACAGACCTTTGATAATTACAATTCGAAGCTGTGTGGGGGAGATTTAGAACACTGGCATTTGAACACTTTCTTTCACACTGTCCTCAATGCGAGGATTTTTACTACAGGCCCATAACCTATCCTGTAATATGCCCCCACCAAGTAAAAACCTCATGGGTTCAGATCTGGCAAACGACGGGTTTGCAAGACCCTGCTTATTACTCTGTCACCAAAAAGGTGTGATCTGTTGCACTGTCTTGCTGAAAAGGAAGCATAGGTTCTCTCGTAACGGGACATCTGTGCAAGAGAGTGTCACGAAGTGTGTCACACTGGTGTAGACGTATCATATCGGACAACGACGGGCCCAATAACCCTAGTTGCACGCGCAGCACACCACGAAGCAACACGAATACTGTGTAATGGCACTTGGTGTAGTAACACCGGATTATCTGCTGACCAATATCTCTTATTCTGAGAGTTCAGGTATCCGCTAAAATGAAACCAAGCTTCATCACTAAATAGAATGATCGTGGGTTTTATTTTCTCTATCACGTAACCCATGAATGTACCAGTTCACAAAATTCAGTCTTGCTGCACGATCAGTATCTTTGTTTTACATGGGTCCAAATGCGTATCTCATACAGACCTGACAGCATCTCTTCCACAAGGGGCGTGTAGGCGAGACGGTGAGTGGGTTGATTTGTATAAGAGAGACGAAAGGAAGTGACTAGCATACTGGATATATAAAATAATATCCCCAAGTTACAATACTATCACATATTTACCAAGTGTATCCATTTCATCGGCTATAATAATATCATTCTTTAGATCGTGTTCATTAGCTTTGTGGCAAAGTTGGAAGACAGAGCGCTGTAACAAAGAAGAAAGAGCCGTAACTGTTGGCAAAAAGCAGACATGAGAGCAAAACTTCATTACTCTTTAACCACAGGAAAACTAAAATGGATAAACGCGTAACGGAAATCTAATAAGAGACTAATTTTTCTACGTTTCTCTGTCTTTGAACTGCAATCTGAACCAACAACGTTATAACATTAACGGCAAAAACAAAAGTGTGGGAAATATTAGCATAATCATTAGATGTTTGTCACGTTACATAAATTCCATTATCCCAAGAAAAGGGCCTGTATCTAATGTGCACACGCATACGAAAAAGATAGTGCTTGATACGTTTGTATGGCTATTGTTTAAGGACATTCTGTTACACATTAGATTTAATTTGAAGACCAGTGAACAGATTGGTTTACTTTACATTACGTTATAATATTACATAGCTTCAAGTGTTTCTAAGATTATTATTGATAACACAACCATTATTGCTGTTACTACTACTTTCAGTCTTTGTCCCAGTAAACACACCACTTTTCACATGCACTGTTTATTTTCTCTACAACATGTTTCGGCAGCGTATGCTAGCCATCATGAAGTAGAAATTACAAGGTCATAACACGGAAAACAAATTTCGAGGTGGAGGCCTCTCCTTTGCAGTTCAAATATATTAAACCAAAACAACGGCCTTTACAGAACTGATCTGCTACATTAATTTTATATTGTTTTCACCGTGCATTTTTCAATAATGATTACAGTTACCACCCAATGCACCTTTTGTGTTGGAGCTTTGTCTGTAGTTGCCATTAACTCTGATGTGTATGTATTTTGGCGTAAGTTGTCCTTGTCTACATACCTTATCGAACCATATGGCTGCATTTATCCTGTGGAGTTTTCCTTTAGTATTCTTGCAGGTGTTAATTAATCTTGCCTGTTGGGCATTAATTAATTTTATATTGTTTTCACCGTGCATTGGTTGGTAACTGTACTCCTTATGATCCAACACATTTTCTAAGAAACAGAGATCTCTTACATCCTAGTGTTTTAATGAATATACTTAGACAATTCGAACTATTAACACCTATGCAAATGCATATTATACCTTATAGGGGAAAATACCTTGTCATATGGTTTATATATTTGCCCTATAAAGGAATAACATCAAGACACATAAAATAGCGGTTAAAATTGGTTGGAATACAGTTATCGAGTATTTAAATAGAACAGATTTCTTTGTTACCCGTGGAGTATGTAGCGGACATTGTCCACGCAACCGGCAATATTTTCCTTAACTTTAGTTAATATTACGTTGAGTTTTCCTCATAACATAAGACGTAAATTTTTTATTGGGTTACGTTAAACTTTCGTAGATAGTTTTCTTGTTTCAGTGGAGGTTGCTGAACTCTGTGATGCGTTTTATTCTACACAGAGATCTATAAATTCCTCTATTCCGAAGTAGTGATACGTAAAACTTGTTGTTATTGTATATATAACGCAAGGGTAATAATAGCCAATTTATGTATTTTTAAACTTTTAACTGTGAAGGGAAGGCCTCCACCTCAGTATACTTTTCCGCTTATGTTGTGATTCTACCTGACGACGGCCGATACAAACGGCCGAAACATGTACAAGATAAATGAATGCATAGTATTTAAAGTGTTGTGTTCCTTCTGATAATAAAAATAGATATCGAAAGCAGATCAGTTCTTCTAGACGTCTTTACTGACCGGACCATAAACATTTCCTACAACCATACATTCGTAGCTCCGTTGCTGTGCTGGTAGATATCCCCAAGTAGCTTTTGTGTACATGCGAGGTGTCTTTTTTTCCATACTTCTAGTGCAGGAAATCATGACCAACTGCGATCTGCAATGAAGACAAGTACCGTACGACTATGAAGAGGGTTGCCAAGCAAGTTGGGCTAAACTCAAAGCAGGTCACGCTTCCGCAAACATTTTCCTTCAAAACGGTTACACCAGGACAACGAACTGAACGCATCTCCAGACACAAAAGCAGTATATTCCAGTCGCGTCAGTCTAGAGAAGTTGGACATCATTAGAAGCGCTGTGGGCAGTCTGTATCTCCCTCTTTCTCATTTCATTGTCCACTCCACCTGCCAGCAGGCAATCTTTCTCTGTCCCTCCCAATAGCACGTGGCATTGAACTATCATGCAGGTGGCTACGATGAATCTAGATCCTTGTTTTCATTTTTACGCTCGCACCCACAACTATTCTGAACCATTATACTCCATTCTTCAGCTCAAGAGAACCAGGGTTGTTGTCCTGCGTCGTTGAAGCTTGCTTCTGCATGCCCATCGCTATAGCCTGTCATCTTATGTGGCCTCCGAACGTAAATAATAGACGAGACGCTTCATTCTGCTCAAGCATGATTTTCAGTTCAGAGCTCCTGCTGGATAGGCAGTAGGAATACTTCGCCACCACGTGCTGACGCGGAACTAACACCAAGCAGACGACGGAGCATATGGCTAAGGAAGGCCGTTGCCCTCCTAAAATATTAGACGCGGTGGAAGACCTGCCAACGAACTTTGCAAATTACGGACGAACGTCAAAATACTCATGACAAACAGCATAAAATACGAAACTGTTTGTTCTAGCATCAAAATACCCTTCCAAACGTAGGCCTCCATAATTTATTAGGAACGAAAATAACTAAAGTGCACGTACACTACAAGTCAGCATAGAGACATGGGAAGGCTGTTTGCTTCTAGCGAACAAGCAGACATGATAGGCTGCTGTTTGGTGTTTATGCTGCAAAAAGGGTGGTGGTTTCCGCTTAAGTTCAAAAGTTTCGCTGAAACCTGCGAAACTGCACAGCGTTAATACTTCAGAATCTGGTAACTGTCGTATTCATCGCCACGAGAACCTCCCATCTCGCTACCCAGACAATTATCTATCCGAAACACCTAGAATCAGACGTCTCCGTCACTGGACCGTGTGGGCCGACGCAAGTAGTTTGAACGAGAGACAAATACACATATGTTGCCTCGCAACACCTTTACAACAGCTACAATAAGAATAATAAACCTGTAACACAGTGACAGGATGTTGCGTAAGCGCGGACTCTGGCGGAAAAGTCGGAGGCTAATCCCATAAAGTCGGGCCGACCGTGACGCGCTGCTTAGAAAAACAAGGTAAGCAATGTGCGTATAACGTAACATTGATGCGTTCACATAACCATTGCTGCCATGGAAACGCAACAATGCGTTCCTTTTGTATTGTTGACTCCATATGTCGCTGCCAACAATATGAAACGCACGTCTACACATAAAGTGCCCGATAATTCTGTCCGATTTTAACAAAATTTAGAGTTTCTTGACAGATTTCCGTCGAAGTTCCCAATACGAAATTCCACGCAAATCCGTCCACTGGCAGCCGAGCTGATACATGCAGATAGACGGACGGACAGATATGACGAAGTTAATAGGCCCTTTTTGCTATTTATGCGAAGGCGCCTAATTAGACTCGACGTGTGCAGGATATTGCAGCGCTATGAAATGACCATCGGCGCAAACGGAACAGGATTTGATACCTGGAAGGCATGCCACGGATTCTTATGGGCAATACCCACTCTTGAATGAGCACATATTTTAAGAAAAGTACTGTAATACGAATCCTGAATCTTAGACCTGTGGTCGTCTGTGATGAAAATAGGACTTGCCTGGACAAATATTAAGAAATAACAATAACAGAGAAACTGGCGGTAGTCGTGCAAATTATCCACACATTCCCTGCCTTTTATAGAATTATTTCATTATCATGTAACAGATCGTTTTTGGACTTAGTCCACTGGCATTTAATTCAGCTACAGACTAATAACCTATTTAAGATTCACTGTAATATCCTCCCTTGTAGGGAGTGGTAAGTTCATCAAATGGCCTCTTTCTTTCTGATTGGAAAGCTAATATTTCATGAAGAAGGAGTTTCCCACTGTTGTGACTATGAAGACCATAGTCTTCTCAGATGTGACATCATCGTGCAGTTGGTAGAAATAAGCCACACTATTTGCTACCCTGAACAGGAAGGCACATGGTCTCTGAAACGTCGGTAAATTTCTACCAGACTACAAGGCGTCACATCCGACACGACGGTAATTTTTAAACAAAATTGTGTTATTCTTGTTTTCTAGACTATTTTTCAAAATCCTAATATGCTAATCACCAGCCAATTTCCGTAGCTGATTTCAGCTGAAGGATAAATGACATAAAATGTCTGACATCATGGTGCCTAAAAAATCCAAGTTTTTTTTTTAAATTTCGATTTGGGATGGGTTGCAGCCTGCCAGCCCAGCCCAGCCCCGCCCCCCCCCCCCCCCGGGGCACTCTTGCCTTGATGTGACAGAAGAAATTTCAAACCCACATAAAACAAGCTGTAAAGTTACAGCGGTGTACACCTTAATCGTTAGGTTTTAGAGAAGAGAATCATTCTTAACTGGCTGCAAACAAAATTGCACCAACAGCAGTCACCTCATAACTTCTTGAAGAGTGTTGCCTGTTGTTCACAAGCATTTGCAGTCTGAAGGATTTCTGATTTTCTCCTCCACTGTAGTGATGAGACATGAACATATAGACTACAATTTTGGCATTTGTAATTAAGCAGACTGAGAAAACAGTCAGAAATATTGTAATCTATTTTCAATATAAAGACACCTTTTTTGGCTCCAAAAACTTGTGAGATACTAATACTAAAGGTATAAAATAACCTCAAAAACATAAAAAACATGGAAGTTTATTTTGAATCAAACAAGAACTTTCTTCGAAGCCTACAATAGACTAAATGATTCAAGGACAGCCTCATTCCATAAAACACGAAAGGAATGAACCTCACTTAATAAAAGACAGACCTTGACTGAGCTGAGTATAATCGGTGCAATAGCAGGACGGTGGGTGAAACCAACTTGCCAGCCGTGCAGTTTCAACATGATTTGTTAGAACCAGTCATGAAAGCTGAATCAAAGGTATTGTGATCAGTAATCACAAAAAGTTGAAACCCTCAGCAAAGAGGTTTACAAACTTCAAGACTCTACTGTACTTAGTTCTGCCTGTGGTTATTTCTAGACATCTTCACTAGCATCTAACAGAGTTTCTTTGTGGCATTCGTCTGTGCATCCAACAAACAAATGTGGCCAGAGGTCATGTTCCATTGAAAATCAGAGTGTTGAACACTGGCAATACCAAAGCCTACCACTTTACATTTTCACTGCTAGTGAATTTAACATCACTAGCAGTGACTCAAACCAGATTGCTGGTATCACAGGAAAAGTCATTACCTGACATTTATTTTAGTAAAATTGTATTCAGTAGCTACTTGAACTCTACTCTAACCTTTTAAAGCCTAGCGGTAACTTTACATACAAACAGGTATAACATTATAGCGCGGTACGCACTGAGTCCTTATATAAAACAGATACACTTTGTCTTTAAAGGGTTAATAATGTAGTGACTCTTTTATCTGTTCCAACATGTGAAATAAATTTCTGCACAACAAAAAAATGTTTGGGTTTGTATATTCAATAAAACATAAGAAAATATAATTTGGCATAAAGGATAAAATTCATTTTCTTGAAACATTTTTGAATCTAGTGAGTGAGTCTTCCTTTTAGACCAAAGATAAAAGCTCAAATAAATGCATAATATTGAATAATGAATTGTAACTGCAATGGAAGGAAATATAATGGCACAGTTTAAAGTTCTGCACCAGCATCTCCCTTGATGGGTGGTGAAAATTTAAGAGACACGTCAGGGTATTTTATGTCTCTCATAATTAAAAATGTGCATCTGCTGAACAAAATTCAGAGGTGTTCGTACTTGTGACAACTTGCTGGGTACCAATGGAGATTATGCTAACCCAGTTGTTTCCATAACCAATTCTCACAACCTACAAAATTTTAAAATGAGAAATGGTTAAATATGAAAAAGGAGATAGCCTACAGGAAAATATTAATACATACTAACAAAGCTAAAATAAGAAATTTAGGCAGATATTTGGACAAAGTCAAATATTGCATGCATCTAATGGTGAAAGGCTACGACCATGACAATGCAGTGCTCATCAGTAGGTAGTTTAGAGAACTGAATTCAATAAATTATTATTCTCATAACCCAGCTATGGCAACCAGTATTCCAGATGATACTCAAAGTGGGTAAGAGTGAAACATGCAGCTGAAATGAACTTGAGGGCTGTTTTATATATATGTAAACATACAGGAATGTAGTTCTGGATAGAGTACTGAGTTTTAGACAAGCATGTGACTAGTAAATCGGGGAGATAAGTACGTCAACATATATGTTAAGAAACAACAGAGAAATACAGTTGAAAGAAGCATAATTCTGCAAGTATTAGTACAGGTAAATACAAGGCTTTGAGAACACAGCTCAAAGTACAGGTGGAATTAGAATGGCAAAATAGAGGAAACTGAAAGAAGTTTAATAGCAAATGCCCAACTGGTCAGTAGTAACAATTTCTTTTGTAAGGTTAGCAGCATTAGCACATGCACTAAACTGTGCAGTCTTTTATATGTGGGGCAATAGCAACACTCCCAGTTTTTCTCATTTTCTTTTACATGCCACAATGTTATATGACTTAAGCTTGGGCAATGAAAAGAAGGCAATTTATATCAATATTTCGTTTTCACATTTAAGCACTATTAACATAAAATGTTAAGTTCTTCAATATGACGTACAACTTTTTGCACTCCCTTTCATAGCCATCTTACAACATCTGTAACAGTAATTTTTTTAACGACACAAATCACGAAGATGGTCTGGTAGACCACTCATGTCTGAACAGCGTGCAGAATGAACTGCATTACAATTACTGATTTTCTTTCTCTCTGCAATACCGCTATGTGTGTTTGCAACATATTCATGAAAGAGTGAATGTGCTGCAAACATGTTGCAATGAAACTGTTTTCCAAAAATTTTACAATTGTAACAATTGGTTTTTATCAGACCTGCAGTGAGACCATGAACATAAAGGGTGCAGTGGCTTCTAGTGCAGATGCATATATGTACACACATTTATATATATATAAAATGTTCTATTATATGTATATAGTGTGTGTATATATAATATGTATATATATAACGTATGCATAAACATAAAAAGTGTCTTTGTCAGGACCACAGAATCAGTTGTTTAATGCACTCTATAACATGGCACAAAACATGTTGCACGTACATGCATTTCTGAAAAAATGAGTCATTTCCAATCACAGTGGTTGAACAGAGGCAATACATGGATGCGGCAGGGTGTTTCAAGTGTTTTGGCAGGCTGATCAGCAAGTTTGTCTTTGATATTTTTTAAATTCCTTGTGGGTCCAGACAGAGTTCTAGTGAGTACATTGCACCCACTTGTACCCCCCTGGCTACAGGCCTGGTTTCCTTTGAATGAGAAACACTTCATGCTAGAAACATCTGCAACAAATGTTCCACTGCAGGAAAAAGTGACAGGCATCTTGTCTGACAGTGACACAACATATTTTTACACTCAATGTGCACAAAACTGCAAAAATCTATCAGCAATTCAATTATCACAGTGTATACTTAAAAGTAGTAACATATTTGAAGAAAAGTCTAAAGTGGCCATCTCATGACATTATAAATATTTAAGTTATGAGGTGGACAACCCACACCAATCGTCTTTTATTGAAATCTTCAACTTACCAAACATATTATTTGTGGAAATGCATATTACACCACCAAACATTGTGTTATACATGTTACTGGAATATGCCATGCACTCTCCAGAAAAGTATGTCTCTTTTTGGTTGTCCCATGAATATTCTGTGGTGGTGTGTGCTGGTTAATTTGGTCTGCTTTGAACATCCAATAATTTTTGTTGCAGTCCAAGTCTGTCCCGGTCAAAATATTGAATCAATACTGCAAACATCTTGAAAACAGGAAGGTTGATTGCATCATTACCACTCCACAACCTTCACTATACCCCCTTTAAGAAAACTGCCATGTAATCCACACAACTTCAATTGCAGTAGGAGGGATTATATCACTCTTTATTGCCTCGAATTTGTGAATACACTTTAAAGTTTCTGGGCTGTTTCCGAATCATGAAAAATTTCTTCATTATACCACCACTGCAGCCTGTCTATTTGTAACTGTTGTGAAGTTTCACATATGTGCAGCTGATTTACCTTAGCATGAAATGCTAAGGTAAATCAGCTGCACATCTGTCATGACTTTGTGAGCCCACTTGCACAAAGGAGTTTGTTATCATTTATGAACTGCATATATTATTTTTGTATTTTGCTTATTCCATGTGTGCCTGGAGGTCTAACAGTCCTTTTTTAGCAACTGATACAAATATTCCCAGAAGACAAATTTTACATTCACCCTTCAATTCATTATGGTTGCTGCAAAAACATAAATTTTTTTTCTGAAGATCATCCCTAAATTTGCATGTACGCTTTGGCATTTTTAGAGAATAAACAGCAGTAGACAACAGTGGGAATAAACTAAAATTCACCACAGCAAAAAAGCAGGCTAATACATTCATAATTAACAAACCACTGACTCACTGACAGTACAAAATTAGTACTGCAGTAGGAGATTAGAATTTGCAGGAAGTGGAAAGTCCCAAGAAAAGGTAATCATTGGCCCCATTTATATTCCTTTTCATACTAGAAACAGAGATAACAATGACAAAGAGAAGATGTGCAGCAAGGGACACATTAATAAGATATTCTGATTTGACTCCAGGTAACAAAAGCCGTGCTGGTAATTAAAATGATTCCTTGAGAATAATTTTGTCAATGCAAGATATTGTCCACTTTCTGAAGACGGGTATCTTAAGTTTCTTAAATGGGAGCCTGACAAGTGACAACAATGGACCAGCATGTAATTACTGCATTACTTCAAATTTAAGATGCACCTTTTTTTCACACTTTTCCATGTGGAAAATTAGGGTGGGTCTTAAATGTGAAGACTTATTTTTCACTCTTCAAAAGTCTTGAAAACATCATTTTCCTCCAAGAACAAGTGACTTGCTGAAACATATTTACTCCTTTCTGATTATCATCCAAATTTTTTTTTCCTGAAAATCCACATCTAAGAGAAGGGTACACATTAAGTTACAGGCCGTCCTAAATCTGAAGTAATATGTTATTAAGATTTATTTTTCTTTTTTATGACATAGACATGGCAAGACAGCAGCCCTGACATATTAAGATCCAATTCCAAACCCATCTCCTTAACGTCCTTATGTACAAATAAGAGATGAGATCTTAACAATGTAATATTTTGAAATATGTTGCAACGAGATGATATTTGCATTAGTATTCATTAAGCTGCCAAGCGAAATTGTTGGCCTTTGTGAATTTCTCTCTCTTTCCACCATGCTTTATGCTAAACCTATTTTCAACCCTTCAACTCCTTACTGTTCACTGCCCTTACCATAATACAAACACTGAAGTAAACTGGAAGACCTTCGAAAATGAGGAGGAATTACGGAAATATTATTTGAGAACACTAGGAAACATGGGCTGAAGAGTGAATGGCAAGAAATAAATAATAAATTTTGCCTTGCAGTGCATTTTTCCTGCAAAATCACAACTTCTATTCCAAATATATGAAACTAGGGGAAGCAGTTCTTCTTTGCATCAGCCCTATTACATGTGAATTTTTACATTCCTGTGTGATAAGACTGATGGCTTAAATCCCACACAGTTTCGTCTTTGAAAAAATCTCCCTCAAGAACAGCATATGTCACTGAGCAACAGGAATACATTAACCCTGATAGGAGGCTAATACATAATAAAACGGATCTGAAATAGATAGAATTAAGTGGGTGTGGATGAGATTCACGTATTTCAGGAGAGGGACCAGGGATGGGCTCTTGTGAACGTGAAAATGAACATTCACTTCTACAAAACACAGAGAAATTTTGACTAGCTAAACAACCATTAGCTTCTCAAGAGGCACTCTGTTCCATGGAAGTTATGACTTAGTACACTGCTAACATACATGGGACTGTTTGAAATTAACAATGAAGACCACAGGAATGGAACACTTAATTCCATCAGGATTTCCTATCAGTCCTGCATTAAAATAAGCAAAACATAGTGTTTACAAGCTATTTGGAAACGTGCTGGTCCTTGCATACATCATTTTGAAGATCACAGCTGACAAGAACATAAAATTTGCTGTCATTTGTTTTCCTGCAAATAATAATAACTGTATATGCAAAACCATTCTTAAGCTTCCATGCCATGAGGGTAAATTCAGTGCTAGTTCAAACGCTGCAGAAAATTTAGATTGTCACAAAAATTATGAAGTGTAGCCTACAATGTGTGAAATGCTACATTCCCTGGGTCTTAGTTCACAGAAAAATGTTAAGCAGCATAAATCCACTGTACACCAAAACTTTCATTTTATTAGCAGCATATAAGATATCAAATATGCAGAAATTTGGTTTTAAGGACCACACCTTTGCTTGCAGTATCAGCCATAACATTCCTGCCTGCACTTAACAAAACTTTACTGGGCTACCCAACATAACCTAAAAATGTGCAAGTTTTCTGTCTACTACACCATCATGTTAGTGTATCTACATAAATATAAACACTCTGAAAACACCGAAATTTATGCCGGACACTGACGTTCTAACACTCCCTGACAACTAAACCACTTGCCTCAGAGGTCAATCTATTCATGTTCACACCCTCAGAATTTTTTCCTCTACCATTCATCATAACATCATTTTCTATGCTTCCATCTACACATTCCAAATGCCTAGTCCAAACCTCAGAGAATGAATGTCTGCCTTGGTGATTTGCAGTGCTGAAGGCTGAAGCTAGACTAGTTGCCTAGGACAAGTTACTACTACCTACCACTTTAACAATTTTTTCTGTTTTGTTCCTGGCAGTAGGGGTGTAAATTATTTTTTAATAAGTAGAAAACTCTGGAAAATGTAGACTTCATATTATGAAACAGACTGTTATGGTGCACGTTCATGAAAAGTGTGTCACTGCTCAGTTCTACATGTCCTGTGCTGTGAAACTGGAATCTGAAAAACACATCTTCCTGCTACATACAGATGACCCTCAGGTGACTGTCAACACTTATCAAATAAGTTAAAAAATATAAAATTTACCAATACTTTAATTATCTCAACAAACCTGAAGCAGAATTTGTTATGGTGACACAGGTATTGATTATCTTACTGAAAATACCAAAAACAATGTTGCAACAGTCAGCTTCCCCACAAGAACATAAAATTATGCCAGTACTGCCATTGATAATGTTTTCACAGAGAGTTCCAGGAAAATCCTATTACTATACAATCACTGATAAATTGACTAACTCACCATGACCCTCAACTTCTAATTACAGAAAACACAGAACTGAGTTCCAGTGACCACAATCACTAGCAACAAACTAGACCAGTAAGTAATAACAGTCCTAATGAATTATAGCTCTTTTAAGCACTAAAAATTGGGAATCAGTATTAAATAACACTGAGAATCATTCAATTTTTAATGCATTTCTAAACACCTTCCTAAGAATTCTTGGAGCTAGCTTCTCCACCAAAACTGGTAAAATGGTGTTGAAAAGAATGAATATTTAACTAAAGGTACACAAATATCTTGAAACACACACCAGTTCTTTTCCTAAGAAGCTGATCTCGTAAAAATCAATTAACAAAAATTCATTACAGGAAATATTCCTAGATTTTAATTGAAGTCGCTAAGAGGACAAACAGATGCATTACACTAAACTAGTGTCTGCTTGTGGTATGCACTGGTACAGAAGCTTGTCTCAGATTTATTCATCTTTTCATCAAGTGAAAATATGCCAAAAGTACAGAGAAAGAGAACTTGGGAGTAAAAACCTACAAATTTATGAAAGCTCACTAGCTATTTTACTTTCTAAACCAAGTGTTGAAAATCAAGGAGAAATGAAATGATTTTCAGCAATGGATTATCATAACTCTTATGTGTAGGTTGAAGAAAATTTCTGCAAATGTTAACTGACATTATAATAACAAGATGAGGTAAGAACAGAAGCACATTTACAAAGACCTCAGTCACAGTACACAAGCTGGGAAGTAAAGTTGTCCCTGGGCATGCCATGATGAGCATCTGAGGGACTGTAGGCATAACTCCACCCTTAACCCTGCATCACATTGAGGTAAGCAGCCAGCTTCAGAGTCTGGTCGCTTTATTCCTGGGAAAACAGCTCCCACTGCCTTTAAACAGGAGGTTTGATGGGCCCCAGAACCAGTCTGGACACTTTGGAGAACAAAAAAATCTCTTGCTCCTACTGGCAATTAAACCTCAAGTCCTGAGTTGTCTAACCTATAGCCTAATCACAACCAACTATGGTGTTAATAAAACCAGTATGCCATATTCATAAATAGGCAGAAAAATACTTAGTGAAGGAGACTGTATACATTATATAAAAAGAACTGAAACATGTTCACCAAAAGACAAGATAACCAGAAAAATGGAATAACACGACAAGTTAAAATTATTTTACAAGATGTAAGAAATATACTGGCAATATGAAAACAAACATGATACTAATGTAATGATGTATAAGGGTACACTAGAGCAGAAATTTAACTTAACAACACTTCTGTACACTGACCAACTTCTGATTGACGGGGTTGGTACTGACTGACCTTAGCAGTGTCACCATTTTATGGTTCACTCTGGATACTTACACATTATTTCGCTGTTCCATTCTGATATGTGCTGTCTGGACAAGCCTACCATATTCCTGTTGGACACTGACAGATTGTGACACATACGAGGAAACAAATGCATTCACAAGAAATGCATGTTCCAGTGCAAACCAAATTTCACCTCAAAGTCCATACACAATGCACCAAAAATACATTATGGTAGTAAAAATAAACCAAATACTGTATATAAAAACTAATTTTAAAGTTAAATTATGATTATCTCAATAAATATCGGTTACATTACTAGAAATATAATTACAGTTACAGAATATCATGAGATATATGTTTTCAAATATGTCTCATTTGAGAAATTATTAATTTTTTGAGGACTGTGATAAGAACAGTTATGCATGGAAGAATGAAATTAAAATGGCTCTTATAGAAATATGATGTGACAAGAAGTACTGTATATGACTAGGGCTCTTATGGATACAGTAATGCCTAAGGGATCCATAAAAGATGGATAATTCCTTGACCAGACAACTATCACCTTCTCAAGAGGAATGTGGATCTCTGGAGTTATGTAATAATTTTATGTAGGTTTTCATAATAGGTGAGGTATGCCATATATTAGCAAACCATTCCACTTTACGATTGGGTACCTCTGAAGATATAAGCCTACCTGAAACAGTGGTATACCCTACTTCTGTACCGCACAATATGTCCAAGCAGCTAATTAAACCATTCATACCACCTTCCTAAATGTGAAGTACAAGCTGCTTTTCTTAGGTTTTTCCATATGATTTCTTATAATGAAATACTCCTGATAACACACATATTATGAAGCAGTTTGTAAAATTAACAATACTCTGGCATCTTCCCCAACATAAAATTTATCACACACAAATAAATGTCTACAGGCCTAGATGCAGAGTAATTAAATAATGACTTGCTGAAAAGTATTCAATAAATACTACGAGATTATTCATTATTGAGGATAAACCGTACAGAACAAATTGTACTCTAGATGTTATCCCATTCAAATTAATTTCCATTGGCACTGAAACACTGGTCCATACAATCCTTCAAAGCCATGAAAAGTCTCATCTTTTGTGAGAGTGCTTTAAGTAACACTGTGATATGTAATTGGGTCTTCAAAAATATGGCTACCCTACCAGCATATGCAGCCAGTCACCCCTTCTTTCTGCCTAACCTACTTCCCTACAAAAATACTTCCAAACTACCTTCCACCATTTTACTCTGATTTCTTGTAGTGACATGAAAGTGAAATTAAGTTTAGGCATTGCCTCAAAGTTCCTTTCTAGGATGAAGAGCTGCAGTTCAGAGTCTGTGGTATGATGCCATGGGTAAGTATATTTTGTGTTATATTAAATTTAATAAATAACACCAACCCAATACTTCGGTTTTATCTTCTTTCCTTTGCAGAAACGGGCAGGATAACATCAAGCTAGGACAGTATAGTTTTAAGTAAGGTATTTGAGCACATGTATTGTTTGCTTATTAATTTTGTTACATCCTTTATGGAATCATTACTTTGTTAAACTGTGTTGTGTATGTGGAGTTCGTATCCTTGGTGGTTCCACAATATACATGGGACAGAGACAGGTGCAACTGTGTTACATTTTTATGCATGTTTTAAACTGACTTAAATTGGGTTCCTCTGAGTGCAAGATCTGGTGAGTACCAGTCATGTTCAACCATTGGCATTTGCTAATGCTAAGAACTGGTGGATGAAAATCAGTTCGTGCACTGTCTTTGTGGCAACCATAATTCGACACATCTGGACTTCCTCTTTGTATCCTGTCTTGCGATTACGTTAAAACTTAAATGTATAATTGTTGGTTCACCATCTAATTTAGTGGTACCCGTTCAAACATGGTTTTTCTGTTGTCAAAAAAAATCAGCATAATGATTTTAGTTTTTGATTTTAACATTTGAGGTTTGTCTTAACCTTTCAGTTTTCCACAGCACAGACTGATACTTAGTTGGGCCATACTAAAAAGCCAATTTTCATTGCAGGTGATCAGTGTTCAGAACATTTTCACCTGCTCCAGTTTTCTCCAAAATTTCAGAACAAATGCACTTTGTTGCCAACTTTTGATCTTCACTCACATTCTTTGGGGCTACTTTCATACACACTTTTTCATGTTCACATTAGTTGTTAAAATTTGCCTGGCCATTTCTTTACATGTAGTCACCTCCTCTGTCATTCTGCTGATGTCTAAATGACAATCTGTTCTCAGAGTGGTCCTCAACTTTCCCACATTTTTATCAGTTTTCATCATCAATGGACAGCCCAAACATTCATAATGTTCCACATCCCCTTTTCCTTCTGTAAACCTTTGTGCCATTCAAACATATTAACCCCTCAACAAGCACTCTCTCCATATGCCTAATGTAAGAAATTGAAGGTTTTAGTCACAGTTTTCTTCAGTTTCACAAGAAGGTTGATCTTTACTCATTATTCAGTCTACCTGATCACATCAATATACAAAGGTAAGGAAAATACCATCAATCAAAACAATATTCATACATTAATTAATATATGAAGATTGTTGTGAATGATGGTACTCTCCTTACCTTTTCATATTTATATCACAACAGGATGTCACACTTAAATGTATGATCATAGCAGGTTCAAAAAGAGTTTATAACAAATCTGTTGACACTATGTCAATGCAGCAGACTGTGAATGGCATGCTACTGGGAGAAGGTTCAGTGGTGGCTAAGTACATACTTGCTTTGGCAATCAAAGGTCAAGGACAGGTGCTGTGCATGCCCTATCATACATATCAACACAGCTGAGCTGGTTTGTTACAGTTACTATGAATGTCATTCCAAACGTAAGGTACAAATTAGAGCAGCTTGCAAGAATATATAAGTGGAAATATGGTACCAAAATGTCACGAAGGGGTTGAAATGCCTGATGTAACAGAAAGAAGAGTTAGCCATCAGTTGAGCACACCTGAGCATAAGCATAAGCACAGTAGCTGTAACACCCAGGTGACTGTCAAGCCTGTGGATGTGTGAGTGCATGAAGCAATGTCAGTGGATGCAAGATAGGAAAGTTGGATCACTGTGGTGCTGCCAGAAGTCATTTGGTTCCTACATGCATAATGTGAAATGTCAATCCAAATTCATTGGGAGCTTGTCTCTGTGTATGGTGAACATATGATTTGCAGCATCTTTGACCCTGAAGATGGAAACACAGTTTTGTGCAACAGATAAAAATTTAAGTCCTGAAGAAGAGGGCAGTATATTCTGTGGAAATGTTTGTACCCAACTACCACGCTAAAACACGTCACAAGCCAGACAACCACAATATGTATGACCACCCCAGGCAAGTGTTCAACTAACAAGATTTAAAACAGTTAGGTGTAACACTTATTGTCAGTGTGTATGGCCCAGCATTGCAACAGAAGTGCTTTGCACTCAGTAATTTAGCACAGACTAAAACCTGAACCCAATTACAGTCTTTGCTTCCACACACACCATAACCAAAGGCTACAGGCTCTTGTTCTATTACTATCATCCAAACACGTGAAAGCACACATTAGCTGTTGCTGCACAACTCAACAAGATACCTCATCTCCACATCTGACATCACCTGTCACTCAGCTAATTAATACGAAGAAGGATCAGCTATGATAAGGTGAGGGTAGACACCTGCACTGTTTTAAACAGAATCTGCAAAAGAAGATCAAAACTTTGTTAACATTTCTGGTATAAATACACTTCATTTACCTACAGTAAACACAATTTCATAACAATAATGAATACTTGAACTTTTTAGAGGCCTATAATCTGTTCTTGTATGTTATAAGTGTCAGGTAAAAAAGAAAGATTATCACAACATATTAAAAAAATATAAAAGATAACATACTGATTAAAAACAAAATGTATACATATATAAAGGCCCAAAGACTTATTGCAACAATGCTAACTTTTCACAGGAGATCATGTAGCAATGATATTCATCAAAGATCATTATCAGCCATCAACATATCAATCTCACAGGTTACGAACAGTTGTACCAATATGTTAACAGCCTCCATACAGTATCTACTGGCAAGAAATACTTTCTGAGAAACACAGTAACAGTATAATACACTTGACTACTGTGGTTCATTCACATTTTTAATCTGTTCACTTTTATAAAGCACACTACAAATTCTAAAATGTAAGATAAGCTGAAAAATACGTCCCAAACATTAATATTGTCATGCATAATGCACCCATTTTTACGATGTAAACTCTCAGCTGCATACACTTCATAGCTTGACACGTAACTAGAGAAGAACTACGTTTCACATTCACTGACATTTTATGCAGACACATCACACATTACTAACACTGCTGCTACATGATAATGCTCCTCCCACATCTCACCTACCAAACTATAGCAACGATTCCAAAGAGATCTTCAATAAGCACCTAATCTTGCGTTCCTGATCTGCAATAAGCACCTAAACTCTCTTCTTCAGTAATGACCATACTCACTTGTAGATACTAATTAACCATTCAAACAGACAAAACATATTTTCAAAAACATATTTTCAAGTCACTTGCAGTTTGATTCAGAACTTAAAAAAAACACAGACTGAAAATGGATTCTACAGTAAAAAAGAAACTTATAATGTGGTCTTCTAGGCTACGACTTCATGCAGCTTCAGAGTTGGTTACCAGAATTTAAGACAAAAATCCTGCTCCATATTCAATTCCACCCTGAAGATGGATGCAACATATTTTCCAAAACAGTGGCAACCAACTACAAAACCACACAATGTAACAGCCTAGATGACAGTCTTTATTTTCAGCATCATCAAAATCTCACATCTAAAAAAAAAAAAAACTAGCTTGTAAATTAACAAGCAGGATAATACAATATGTACAATGCAGGTTCATAAAAAACAAAATATGACCTTGAGTCATGTTCTACGAACTGGGTGTAATGTTGATGTGGAATTGCTAAACTCAGCAAGGCCACAAAATCAATGCATGTAGATATAAACAACGCTCTAAAATAAGCATAAACTTAAAATATCCCATTATTCGCCTGATACTGGAATGTTGACTTCAAATGTTTTTGTGTTTGTAGGAGAGTCTGACGTAGAATGTTCCATATGCTGCCTCTGGTGTAAAGCCAGATGATTCTTCTGAAAAAAAGCTTTACCGCATTTGTCACAAGCATGCTGCCTTACATCACAGCTACCACCAGTGTGTCGCCTGTTATGCTGGGCCAAGCCATGCTTCTGGGCAAAACATTTGCCACAGTCAGGACACACATGAGGTTTTGGTTTCGGGTGTGGAGAAATTGATGGCATTATACCACCAGTAGATGTAGATGTCCCGACAGAACTCTGGTTCAACTTGCTCATGGCAGATGGGTGGAGCGGCGTTGGACACAGAAAGTGAGCCGCAGGTTGCTGGAATGCTGCTGCGAGACCGCACAAGTCAGCAACAAAGTTACGATCACCAGCGTGGAGACGGTAGTGTAGAGCTAGAGCCTCCCGATTTGGGAAACAGTCTCCACATTCCCTACAAAAAAGGATTCAGACAATGCAACTACTTTCAGACAATGTATGATGTCACTAGCACACCCAAGGGGGTGACTGTTGCACTGCAGCCTCTTCCGGCAAAGTGAAAATTTAAAAACACAGATTCTGTAGACACGATAATATAAAACGCTTTATGTGATTTATGCTTCAGCCTAATCAGCCATGGAAATTGACTACTTACTAACTAACTAACTAACTAACTAACTAACTAACTAACTAACTAACTAACTAACTAACTAACTAACTAACTAACTAACTAACTAACTAACTAACTAACTCCATGGAGCAGAGGCCTTCTTGAGAAGCTAACAGTTTCTCAGCCAGTCAAGAAACTCCCCACATTTTATGGAACCTGGAAGTTCATTACAGCATTCACAAGTGCCCGCCACCTGTACCTATTCTGAGCCAGCTCAATCCAGTCCATGTCGCCCATCCTACTGCTTGAAGATCCATTTTAATATTATCCTCCCATCTACGCCTGGGACTCCCAACTGGTCGCCTTCCCTCAGGTCTCCCCACCAAAATACACCTCTCTTTTCCCCCATATGTGCCCAATTGATGTTTTACCTGCCCTTTGCCATAGAAAAAAGTATACTCCCCAGCTCTTACAGTCCTTTCTTTATCCCACCTAACCTCCTGTACACCCACTAAATCTAATTTATACTTAGCTAATTCCCTGACCACTGTCATAAGCGACCCTGACCTATACAGGCTCCTCATATTCCATGTTGCAAAACTCATATCCCTTTTCCGTAGCTGGGGTCATACCAAAGAATCGGTCCAGGTCCGAGGCTTTGCAGGCTGTTTCATAACATCAGAATTTTTTACGGTGAGAAATTGTTAGCCCCTCGCCCAACCCCCAACCTAAAGGACCGCCCCTTGTAGGCAGCCCGCAACTGCTTATTCAACCTGAGGACGCGCCATGCCATGGTGACGGACCCACTTAACATGACTAGTACATGGAAATATTGAAAAATATAATAAAAACTTACAAATATGCAGATTTTTTCAGTTACTTTTGATTTTCCCCCGTAACCTAACTAGAGATCGGCTCAGAGATTTTGACATGATTTTCGTAAGAGTTTTAAAAGTCAAACAAAAATTATATATAGCCTCAGGGTCATCCACCACCTCCCCCCCCCCCCAAAAGAAAAATTGTGTGGGGGCCTACGCGGTAAATGTACATCTGTCATCTAAATTTGGCAACAGGGTCGAATATTATTAATGGTCTAACATGGCCTGGTTCTAAAGAGCGAGCCAGAAGTTGCTGTTCACCTGTGTAAGTAGGACGACACACAGTGCTGGAAGTGTGAAGTCTCACACATAAAACACTTCAGGCAGAACACGTGACCTCTGTCCCTTGCCCATCGGGGTCACTTCCAACACCTATTGTAACCATAAGTACTGTGCAGTCACTGTGATTTCCACCCTTAACCTATACCCTACTCTGACAGATGCCCAGGGACTGTTGGCTCATTCTGTATTAGCTGGCTTCTTGCAGGGCTGTGGAGTTGGAGTCAGTAAAAATGTACAGACTCCGACCCTGACCTCCATATAAAATCTTAAATATACACTAACTACAATAACCATTAGATTTATACTTAAATGTAGGTTAAGAATCTAAAAAGTAGCCTGATGATTCACATGGTGGTGATGCAATGTCTTATGATATCATTTCGCATTTTAGTAGGTTTACCATTAATAATACATAATGAGCTTTTATGGAGAAGTCAGAGTTGAAGATTTAAAAATTGAGGAGTCAGAGTCAGAAGTTTTGTGTACCAACTCCATAGCCCTGGTTTCTTGACAATCCTTGGTTGTTACAAAACATCTGCACTCAAGTTTCCAGTACTCTCATACTGTGCGTGAAACACTCTGACACAACTGTATAAAAACCATGAGAACAGTGCCAAGAGATCGAGGTACCTGCATACGAAGGACTTCTCATCTGCATGAATGTGGGAGTGCTCAACAAGTTCAGTTTTGCTCTGAAAAGTTTCACCACAGGTCGGGCAGACAAATGGCCGTTCTCCTTCCACGTGGATACGGGCGTGAGCAAGGAGCGTTCGCTTCTGCAGGAACTCCTTGCCACACACATCACAGGAATGAGGTATGCGACCATGCAGGCGTCCGTGGTTCACTAGTTCAAATTTTCGAGCAAAAGTGCTTCCACAATCTGGACACGCGTAAGAGTGCTGACCACCATGAAAGCGTGAATGGATCACCAGGTGATCCTCGCGTGAGAATGATTCCCCACACTCCTCGCATACATGTGGACGCTCACCAGAGTGAAACTTCGCATGAGTAGCCAAATGACGCTTCTGGGGAAATGTTCGCCCACACTCTCGACAAACAAAGGGCCGATCACGACTATGAACTCGAGCGTGGGTGACAAGGTGATGTTTCAAAGTGAACGACTTCTTACATTCCAGACACTGATATGGGCGCTGACTACTATGAAGAAGCATATGTGTACTAAGGCAGTGTTTATGTGCAAAGCTCTTGCCACATTCTGGACACACATGGGGTCGCTCACCAGTATGAACCCGTGCATGTGTTACAAGATGATGTTTTAACAGAAATGATTTTCCACACTCCTGGCATGAAAATGGTCGCTCCTTGGCCACTCGATACTTCTGCACAGTATTACTCACAGCTAACTTCTCACTTGTGGTATCATTTGCCTGTTGAGCATGATCTAAACTTGTTCCTGAATGCCTGTTCTTTTGCTGTGTATTATTTGTACTACAATTATTCTGAGTCCCTACATGAGAACTATCAGATCCAATGAGGCTGTTGGAGACTGCAACTTTTTTCAACAAAAATTCACTACACTCCTGCGCAGTTAACTGTAGTGGTCCACATGGTGCCATGAAGTGTTTTGCTGCTGCTGCTGCTGCAGCGGCAGCAGCGTGCTTATCAGCACTGAACATCTGACCACCACTAGCACGAAATAGTGAGTTTGTTGCTTCACAGTTGCAACCCTTCTCACATGCAATATTAAATATATCATGATGTTTTTTCGAATTATTATGGGCCTGGTGTGCATTGTTTGGTTGTAGGCTGTCATTCATTAAGAACATAGTTGTGCACATAAAATTATTATTCATACTCCTATTATAATTACTTGTTGGTTCTATAAATGCAGCAGGATTCTGCTCCTTGGTTCCTACAGAATAAGTCTTTGCTTTAGCCTGATTATCATTGTTTGTTCCCTGACCAACTATTGTATCATTAACACAGGGACTAAAACTGTTCAAGTTGCACTGTGAGGTAATTCCCCATGGACTACTATAAGACGATGATGTGGGTGTTGAAGCGGCACACATTGGAAAACTGGCACCACTCTGAAATGCATCACGAAAAAGAGAGTCTTCCAGTTTGATTCTTTCCACAAGGTGCTCAGACACAACCTTCAGAGAATCAAAATGCATGGATGGATGGTTCCCCCATCCTACCGATGATAACCCTGGTGTTCGAGGCCTGGAATGATATAAGTAATATACTTAAATGCGTTATCCACACTTCATTACATTACACCTCGCATTTTGAATGATCAATAACACGGAACATTTAGGCTTAAGATTAAATAAATAATCCTACCGCATAACTAAGATTAATTTGAAGTAACACTTACTATTTTAATCAACATTATACTACAAATCTAACTGAATCACTTTTACCTTCATTACAATCAGTAACCGACAAGGAAAGCAATTCTGAATATTTTAATGACAACAATTCTCTGACAGACGGCCATTTTCCTTTCCGATTTATGTCGCCAACATTTGAATCCTACACTCACGCTACAAAATCCACATGCTATGAAAGCCACATTAATGATAATACAAATAAGTCATATGTGTTATTTAATAATAAGCAACGAAATAATTCAGTACTTAATTTGTTATTTAATTCCATTTACCGACAAGAAAGTATTATTCGAATATCAATTTAAGGGGAATATTTATGTTGGTATGACCCCCACCATAGCCAATGGCACAGCTTAAAAAGACCCCGCATAGCTTCATTTAACATGACAAGACTATGTCCCGAATGTAAAAATCTTTAGTTTCCAGTAACACTACTACATGGGTTATGTTTGAGATTTAAATAAATTATCTTACTCTACATCTTCCAGAACTGTATCAAGTTCTTCTTTAATCACACATTTTGGTAGAGAAGATGGAAATGACACTTCTTGTAAACAATGTATCCGATTAGCAGTCGACATCTCATTAAAAATGGTCTTGTTAATTGTTTCTAGTGTTCTGTATGGTGAACAAGCATTAGTATTCTCAGCAGATGCCACTGCCACTTCTGTTTCATAACCTTGCTTTTCACTTGATGTCGAGGAGCTATGACAGTGAAGGTGATTATCTGGGGTTATCTTGCCGTCAGCAAGAGATTGTTTCGAACAGACATCCGGTTTCATGGCGCACATACTGTCAAAGTACGATTCTAGCAATGTGTATTCCATCCCCACACTTTCCTTAGCATCATAAACTTTCACCGGGCTCCAAGCAGATGCCCAGTGCTCTGTTGACGTTTGCCCCATGTTGTTCATTGCTTTATGTACCTTCCACATTAAAAAAAATCACACTTCGACGTTCACAGCACCATTCCCAGCAACAGACTCTATTTCAGCAACGTGTTTCATTAATAAAATAATATTTTTGAGGAACATATTGCTTTTCGTGCAAGACAAGAGCCCTTCCTTCTTTTTCTTTTCTTATCTGGGACAATGTAAATCACTGTTCCTTGTTTTAAAACCGACACACTAAATCCAGCTGTTTCCAACATATTCTCATCTTAATTTTATAATATGGAATATTGCTTACTATTACCCTAAGGTCTTAGAATCCAGTCATGTGTCTTAAATGGAAACTGACAATTTCCATCTATCGACGACTTATGTTCGTGAGTGCGTTACTAAGTGCAGCCAACATGATGTTTGAAATGCACTAGATAACGGCTAGTTCGATATTAAGGCAGCAGTTTTGCAGTGCTTGCAACCTTACACATAAAAGAGTCCATCAATATTATTCCTTCTTATGCTATCAGAAGCAATGTAAGTTAAAGATGAATATATAAACTAATTACCACAACCGACAGCAGCCATATCAAACATTAATAATGGCATTTGTGTGTGGCTTTTCTGGAATCTAAACGCAGTGGTACTGTGGTTAATTTGGCACAGGCAATAAGCTCGGCCGATCTCAAATATAGTTAGAAGCTCTGTGAAGAGATGGCAGCATACGTTGGAATACTGTTTGCGGCGATGCAACGCCAAGTTACATAGCGATACGAACGTGCAAAAAGGAGCTATGTAATACTTTTCAGCAGATCGTTAACTGTAGAAATGTCTCTCTGATGACAGAAACTAAAGTAAACTGCATTGACTAATTCACGTTATAAATCAGCACATGATCTAAAGCCTTGTATCTTGAACCTGATAATGAAGGAATCAGTCTCTGAAACGTCTGCTGATTTAAAGAATTTCAAGCGGGTGTCAGCCAGAAAAGTTATTATTGAAAGTATAGATTTTTTTTATTTGTCAATTTTGTGTCAACTGGTCGACATGAGTGTTGCAAAAATATTTCCACAGACTGACTGATCAGTCTTTAGGAAGTCAATGGAAACATCCAGCTTTCAGCCAAGTAACATAAAGGTGGCGTGACCATTCTGGAGATCTATTTAGTTACGACACTTGCCTTCGAGAAAGACACAGAATACTTCAGCATGACTATTCATTTCACGCCCAAGACTTGGAGCGTATAATCCTAACACGAAGGAGAGTTAGTAACTGTGATATAAAATTCAGTCACAGTATTTTAAGAACAGCGGATATTCCAGAATACAGTAAAATAAGGCAGGTATTTCTATTGTAGAAAGGCCAGGAGTTACCACAGAGTTAGAGTGCTGTGTTTTTTTTCCCCCATGGCGCAAGAATCCCTAACGGGCCAGGGCGTCGTCATTAGCGAGGCTTCAGGGTCACACTCAGACACAGCACACTCAGTAGGACTCGATCAGCCTGACGCAGACACCTCTACCTTACAACACACAACACACACAAGAGAGAGACATCCGTGTCCCCTGCAGGATTCGAACCCACAATTCCAGCAAGCGAGCTGCCGCAGACGCACGCCTTAGACCACGTGGCCACTGGGATCGGCAGGGCGCTGTATACTTTCTCATAATCGAAAATACCTTGCAGCAGCATACATATGTGATGCCAAGTTCTCCGAGTTACAACATTGTACCGACCGGTATCACAGTTTTCAAGTACACACAGGACATCCAAAAACGGATGACATCGGTTGTCTGGCGAGTAGCTTACGTATCTTGTAATGTTAACATACTGACTTAGTCTGTGGGATGAATGAATGGTGTTTGGTTTTGTGCAGGGACGAAGACTTTGTGCTTCGCCAGTGAGTTCAGACAGAATGAGCCTAACAACCCGCCTACACAGATGGTAAGGAAAAAGGAGCCGGTGCGGGAAACTCACCATTCGCCTTTATCTGGCTAGGACGTTAAAGATGCGTGCAGGACGTAGCGATACCTCAGTTCCCTCATACATCTTAACTGGGCAGTGCGTGTTTGAGTGTAGCGACTTTATGCACTCGGAGGGCTCGCTGATTTTACCGGTGGGAGAAACCTACAATGTCGTGATAACTTAAAATACAAATTAATAAATCCCTTTTTTATGTTACTCGTCTCCATGCATATGAGCAATATAGTAAAACAAAACCAACTTATGCACAATATTATTGTTTATTTATTTATCCTTTGTCTCTAGTTCATCTTCTCTCCGACATGTTTCGGCAACAACTTTGTCATTACCACGGGGGTACATCAAATTACATAAGACACTGTGCATTAAAATGTGAATTGTAAAACTGTATTAAAATTTTACAGTTCACATTTCAATGCACATTGTCCTATGTAATTTGATGTACCCCCCTTGATCACGACAAAGTTGTTGCCGAAACATGTCGGCGAGAAGATGAACTAGAGACCAAGGCTAAATAAATAAACAGTGATACTGTGCATAAGTTGGTTCTGTTTTACTATAATAATGCCTATAGTAAAATCGCCGCACAAAAAATATACGGGATCCAACATATTAAATTACAAATTTTAAAAATCTTGAAACTCGTAAAAAACACAAGAAATTATTCTTTTCGGAAAAATATAATTAAACTTGTATAATAGACGAATATAAAAAAGCGAAATTTATGTCGACTGTAATGTTTTATTCCCCGTGTGTTCAAAATATGTCACGAAAATCTTGGAAATCAACGCAGTCTTAGTCCACTTAGTAAGAATGTGTAAACACTTTGAAGACTGGCTTTCATCTAAATTTTACATCAAACTTAATTTCTCGCCTCACAGAGAGCACAGTCCGTGTCGAATATACAGACCAGCCAGATAACACCGTTCATGGGAACAATCGGTACCACGCTGCGGAAGTCAAAATATAAATAACTGATTGATTTATTAGATTTTTGTATTTTTGATATGTGTCACTAATCAAGACACAAATAATTGAAACATAATAACCGTATATTTGAAAAAAAAAAGATGTTTCTAACTTTTTCCTAATTGCCAACGTACGGGTCGTTAGGCAGAAAATTTTTGCAATGCGGGGACGCGAACAAAGTTTTGGAATCGCTGCCACAGATTTTGCAGACGGATGAATTAAGGACACAGTGCGCCACTATGAGCAACTTTAAACATTTAAAGACTGAAAGTAATCTGAATTATATTTAAAGTTTCACTTCTTGCGGCACAGTAAATACACTCATTCTCGGTTGTAACAAGTCAAGACAACAGTGTACTCTGTGATACTTGGCAGTCAGACTGGACCAGTGTGTTCCTTATTTCAGAATATGATACGGCTTTAGGGTAAAAAAGGTAAAGGAGTCCCATTACAGGCCTGGACAGGCCCTGAGGGTTCCAGGAGGCCGAGGCTTCCAGATTTCTAGACAATCGGCACATGAAGGTGGTAAGGTTGTCAGCCCTACGTACCGGCCGCCTTTACGCCCCAGGAAATATTCCTGGTTCTCATTTCTTTTAGAGGCTGATTCGACCCCAGGGCCATAGTACGAGCGACAGGATTATGTCAATGAAAGATTCCAATGACACCATCGCAGTGTCTCAACCAACTGCGCCACCGCGGCCCCCAACGGTTTTAGGGTACACACGTAAATGTATTTCATTTACACCGGTAAGAGAAATACGACATTCCCCCCGCCGATTTTCAAAACCCACAGATGCTCAATAGCAGTATGTCTAGATATCTTTTACGGAATTTCCTCAAATCGCAAATAAATGTGGAAACTAAGAACAGAAGTTGATCAGCACCCCTTAGTATGGCCTTCACTGGGCTTATTTTCATGAAACTCATGGCTACTCCGTAAATTTTTATGGGCATCTTTCTTTCGAATTTTGTCCAAATCAGATAAAAGATATACAGCAAACTTGCTTTACGAATGTATTTTATTCAGTGCATGAGTTTGGTTGATATAATGACTAAGAAGAAGCACGGTATGAATAACATAAACAAAGGATTAAGTGCACTTTTTGGGCAGAAGGAAAAATTTTTGAATGTTAAATATTTATATGCATGCAGAACTACGCCGTTTCGCATAAATATGGGCGTCTGTCGCGTCGGTGTTATACTCGTACGTTATTTGCAAGTAATGCAAGAATGCTTGCAGATTACCTTGCAGAATCGGTCGATCTCACACAGTGGTATATGAGTACGCTTACGATTTCCCCCAAGTTTGTCATGAAACCCACCTTGACATGCCATGCAGATACTTGTTCCTTATAAGCTCTGGTCACAAGGTTACTTCTTGACGGTCGTCAAACGCCCCATGCAGCTGGAGGTTAGGGGCGGTCACCTGTTGATCCGCTGCAAGTCCAAAACTGCAGACGCAGAATGCGGCAGCTCAGAGAAGGCCTGACAAGGGCTACAAAAATCCAAACGGTTTACATATTTGTTGTTATTGTTTCCCCACTGATTACAACCAATATAACGTCCCTATATGGCAAATTCTGCAATAACTTTTAAGAATTTCTAGTGAGAAAGCCTAAATGTTTATTTCCTATACTTTAAAATCTCTTCGTAAATTTGTACTTATCAGGCATATGACTAATATATTTAATCAACGGGTATTCCTGCAGGGAGTACATGCTAATTGTCAGAGTGTACACTATCGTCTTTCGGAGAAGAGAGGCGTTGTTCAGGGTCAGAAAAACACAATACTTCTTTCTAAACTGCATCTGTGGGCAAAGCCGGGAGATTTCCGGGTCTCCACAACGCCCCAACCGGCTCTGGAAATACCCAGCTTCTAGAAAATGGTATCGATGGCTATTTTCTTGGGATAAAGCGATCAGAGCCTGAAGCTTACTCCTCATCTCCATCTAGTTCCTAGATTAACCCTTTAAAGAAGAAGCATATCTGTTTTATATAAGGACTCCTTGCGTACCGCGCTGTAAACACTCTCCATTTTGGTTATAAAAACCAGTCTCTTAATGTGTTATAAGGCAAAAGTTGCTGTTTGTTCTGAGATCCGTACAAAACACATAAACGCAACGTGGGCACCACGTAGAATTTTTTAATGTTAAACCTGGCCGTATGTAAAGTTACCGCTAGGCTTTAAAAGGTTAAGAACGCGTAGATTTATAATTTACTTTCACGCTCGTTTTTGGTGTTCAGTTAAACAGAACGGCAGCTGTATGTATGTATGTATGTATGTATGTATGTATGTATGTATGTATGTATGTATGTATGTATGTATGTATGTATGTATGTATGTATGTATGTATGTATGTATGTATGTATGTATGTATGTATGAATGTATGTATGTACGTAAGTACGTACGTACGTATGTATGTATGTATGTATGTATGTATGTATGTATGTATGTATGTGCGTATGTATGTATGTATGTATGTATGTATGTATGTACGTATGTATGTACGTATGTATGTATGTATGTATGTATGTATGTGTGTGTGTGTGTGTATGTATGTATGTATGTATGTATGTATGTATGTATGTATGTATGTATGTACGTATGAGTGTGTGTATCTACGCACGTGCGTATTACGTGGATGCGTACATAAATAAGTGGCAGTCCCTTTTCATTCACCCACCGATACACAATTTACATTGCTCACAGTAAGAACACAACATAAATTCGATGTTCTCGGAATGAATGCTTGAAAATGATCATACAGTTTCGCACACGTTAACTACGTCTCTTATCTGACAAGAAAATTATTTAAACTTTAAACCAGTTACATTTTACAACCGTAAAACCAGCTATAATAGGCCAATTGTACTGCTGCTTCCCTGCCGGCAAAGTATGTTAATGGGATACATTTAAACTTCCCTGCACTTTTTAACACTGCTATCTCCGTGCATTGTCGTGATGCTGATTGTTATACTAAACCAACTAAATGCACTGTACACTGTTTTTATTGCTTTTCACTTCACTCCGAAATGTTTCGACGTACGGAACGTCGTCTTCAGGGAGTACATCAACGTTTTTACATCTGCTGGCAGGCTAGTTGCTGAGCTAGCCTGCCAGAAGATGTAAAAATTCTGGTGCGCTCCCTGAAGATGACGTTCCATACATCGAAACATGTCAGAGTGAAGTGAAAAAGCAATAAAAACAGTGTAGGACGCATTTAGTTGGTTTTAATATAACAACCAGTTTCCCTGCACTTGTCTGGAGAGACGTTAGGAATTCGTTAAGAAATACGCCAGAAAATTTGAGAGATTTATGCAATATGAAAAAGATTTAAATCTCAAAGTTTTCTTCATTTTCACCACGGAGCAAGTTATTTTCTTAACCGACTTGATCCGAAAGATGTCCCCCACTGAATGTCAGTTTGAGAATTAAACTGCGGCACCATTATACGGTTACGACATGGAGACGGGGATACCCCATGGGATACAGTGCCAAATGGTAACATAGCAGATAAGCTTGTTTCACTCTTTGCCACCACAGAACAACAGGGGTGAACAACTTTTCTTGAGGAGACTTTTATATTTAAATCATTGGCCCGCGTACGGGATGTGCTCAAGCACATCCTAAAGTCTCAGTGTTTGGTACTTTGTGTCTCATTTGTTATGTTTGTAGTTTTTAAGTATAGTTTAGTCGTAAATGTTAAAAGAAGTTTCGTGAAATTTTAGCTTGTTTAGTTTGTTTTGCAAATAAAAAAATATCATTTAGGATTGAGTATTCAATAAATGCTGGCCTTTAAAAAATGAAAAATAAAGTTATCTGATTGCACATCCTAACGAAATGTGCTGCACACACTTGGTTTTTACCTAGTCGTATTGCGCTTTCGGGTCTTTAAAGAAAACTGGTGAATCTACACTTCACATGCTTTAACGATGACAAATCCTTGGTTTTTCTATTAAAGTGAACGCACTCCGTGTCTATCGTATGATTCTCGCAATGAAGGCATTATTTCCGTAAACAGCATTAATCTACTGGCTTCTGTGATGGAGACACAGAGTTTTTACTGTGATGGACAATGCTCCCTCTAAGCTGCGAGGGTGCGCAGCCGCGCAATAACTGAAATGATCCCGCGCAATAACTGAAATTATGCCGCGCAGCTGGAATTTTTCAATTTTCATTGTAAACGTTCTTATTACCCATATTACCAAAAAACGTTAAAGTGTCGCGCAGTCGTCAGGTCGTGTAAAAATTTGCTGCTCAGAGCAGTAGCAGGTCCGAGCAGCTGTAAAAAAATATTAGACGGACGTTGGTGATGGACACACTAAACTGTGACGTGTTACATACACGAATTTCAGGCTTAAATCGAGGTGGACAGAATTCAACGTCGGATCATTCTATGTGGGATTGTTGGTGGATCAAGTAACACTGAACACGATTCTCTCCAAGTTCTTCGATTTTCCTTCGCCAGTATCATTCCGCCAACGCTCCATACTCAGTTTCATCTTCATGCTTCTCTTATCAAAAGGATAAGCAGGCGGAAGGTGAAAATCTTTTAACAAATCAAAGCTGTTAAGAAAAACTCAAGTTTTGAAAGAATAATCAGTTTCAGCTTACCTACCCTTGGTAGACCCTGAGTTATTTCTAGTGTCTTTCTGTATGTATTGGTTCCGCGACCAAGAATAGAGAATGTCTTTCTTACACCGCCGGGCGACCAAAGGGTTGCTCCTTCCATATGTTGTCAAAGAAGTTGTGGGAAAATTAAAATTAATGTTATCTATTAACACTTTCATTAGGCTCGCTACATAGGTCAAGTTTCAAAATTACATACATTACTGGTACAATTTCTCTATAACATGATGTGTCATAAGATCGTTAATAAATAGGATGGAAAGCAGTGGGCTGGTTTAAGTAACTCACGACAGAGACAAGCTGCAGTTTGTTCTGAATACAGCAACAAAAGTCTGGCTTCCTAAAATGGTGGGAATTGCTTGATTTCCTGAGGACTTAGCTTCTCTCGAAGGACCCTGCTCCATGGAGTTAGTTGGTTGGGTAGTTAGTTGTTCGACATAAAATTCATTGATGCACTTGCTTCTAAAGTGGCGCAATTTTGACCTCAGATTTGCTTACCGGAAATTAGAAGCTGCCAAATGACGGGCGCTTTTGGGTGGAAAGGTTACAAGAAAATCCAGATAAATTTATGCACCAAACTTACAATAAAAAGTTTACAATCATCATCATCATCATCATCATCACCTTCTTCTTCTTCTTCTTCTTCTTCTTCTTCTTCTTCTTCTTCTTCTTCTTCTTCTTCTTCTTCTTCTTCTCCTCCTCCTCCTCCTCCTCCTCCTCCTTCTCCTTCTTCTTCTTCTTCTTCTTCTTCTTCTTCTTCTTCTTCTTCTTCTTCTTCTTCTTACAAACAGTGCTGGGGCTACTGTTACCCAATCCGAAGTTAAAACCGGGGTTTCCACCCTGATCACAAGGATCCCAAGCCTTCTTTATTAGAACGTTTACAAACCTCTCAGTCGTATAAATCTACACGAAGGCAATTTTGAGATGTTTTGACTATATTTATTAGTATTGTCACGTATGTCACTTATTCTTGTTGGGAGGTTGTCAAGGTCAGGACTATTGTTTACCCCTGCTATAGGAAATATAAAGAGGGATGAACCCTCTTATAGTCTTCATATCAGGTTTACGGTTCAATGGGTCAAGCCAAACCTCATCCTTCCTTAAATTTTGGGGATAGGAAAAAATAAGTCATAAATACATATGCAATAACCGTGTGCCATCTGTGATGCTGTTTAGCTCAGTAACCATGCACCCTTGTCTTACACTCCCGTAAAAGTCTGCCAAGGCGAAAAGTGTGTTTGCACTCATAATATTCACATCGTACGCAATATTATTTTCGGGGTACAGGGCAGTCAGGGCTGTGGAGGGCAGTCGCTTTTCAACGACTATCCTGGTTCAGATGGGGAAACATTTTATATTTCAGGTTTCCATGAGAGTGAATATTAACCCTTTAAAGACGAAGCGTATCTGTTTTATATAAGGACTCAGTCCGTACCGCGCTGTAAACACTCTCCACTTCTGTTATAAAAACCAGTCTCTTAATGTTTTATAAGGCAAAAGTTGCTGTTTGTTCTGAGATCCGTACAAAACACATAAACGCAATGTGGGCACCACGTAGAATTTTTTAATGTTAAACCTGGTCGTATGTAAAGTTACCGCTAGGCTTTTAAAGGTTAAGATTACAATGCTGGGACTTTCGTCTTTCATGGTCAAGATGGATGACGTCAGACTTTGTAAGTGCAAAGGTGTTTACACTCGTAATTGATCGACAAGACTATACTAAGGGACCAATTTAATTTATATAAGAAAATGTTCATGAAACATTAATAATTCTAAAGTCGAAATTTATCTAAACGAGACAGGCAATGCGAAGAACAGATGGGAGGACAAAATTCACCTTCAGGTTTAAGGAACACGCACTACGCCCACCCCTTGAGTGTTCATGATGATGATGATAAAGACAGGCAAGGTACATATAAAGATACTACTGCGGCGCATTCCCCTAGCCATTGTTGCCGTCGGAAGGCAGTAAGTATTAAATATTATGAGTGTGTGTCTGTAGCCTTAGTTATCCGGCATAAAAATCGGCCCTACTCTTTGTCGTAGGAGGCCTATATTGTTACCTCTGGCTTGGCTGGCTGTACCGTATTTTTCTACATTATCTCATAAAAGGCAAGATTTTAGAAAAAAAACGTTATTGAATATAATATGTGTTTTGGTTTTCTCTACATTTGTCTGAAACATTTCTTATTCTAAGAAGAATTCAGGGATATGTTATCATAAACTGACTTAGGTCTTCATGTAAATAACCTGTTATTTTTGTTAGAACTTAATAAAACTTGAATTTTCTCGACTTATTTTCGAAAAATACTCAAATATCAAATTTAATTAAAATCTGACCTGAGGGAGCTGAGTTGTTTCATGCGGACAGACGGACGAAAGACATACACGACGAAGCTAATAATCGTTTTTCACAATTTTGCGAACGCACCTAAAAATTCCGTTCCTAGCTCACAGAAAACGCACTCCGTCTCCTATGTAGAAACGACTGCTTAATACTGTTCAGGTAAGTGACTAGTGTTGATTCCGAGAACCGTGTGTAACACATAAACAACCTGTCGGTTCAAAATGCAGAACTGTCATGTTACAGCAGCTGGTGCGTATAGTTACCACGAAGCTTCAAATGTTTCAAATATTTCGGCTGCATTCAAGCACACAAATTGCTCCGCACAGCTCAAGTTATTTATATACGTCACGAAGAAAATATAATACAGTCGTACGTTAATGGCGTCGCTTTACTGGGTGAAATTACACTCGTGTGATATACCCAAAGGAAAACAATAGGAACTCTGCTTAATACTAGGAACGTGGCCGAAAAATCCAAGTCAATTTTCATGTCCCTTTTCGGAGTTGTTCGCTCTTAATATGGCCGGTGAGTCACTCATCTTATAAACAATATACTGAGGTAATGGAAAGAAGTCCCATGCATGCTGGAAATGATGATGTTCGAGGATTCCCACTCCCTGCCTCCTGTTGTAATGATTACCGTACAGTCTCATTTGTAGTACGTCAACAAACCCAAAGCGCTTGTCCCAGCGAAGATAATACATTGTTATCACTACCAACATTCCTGTGAAATAAACGGCTAGAAGATTAGAGGTCCCTATAGTGGAGTGTGATGGAGGAGGAAGAGAAACACCTCAAGGGACATGTGGAGACTTCGATGTATGAGTCTAACTAACTAACTAACTAACTAACTAACTAACTAACTAACCAACCAACTAACTAACTAACTAACTAACTAACTAACTAACTAACTAACCAACCAACCAACCAACCAACCAACTAACTAACCAACCAACCAACCAACCAACCAACCAACCAACCAACTAACTAACTAACTAACTAACTAACTAACTAACTAACTAACTCCATTGAACAGCGGTCTTCTTGAGAAGCTAACAGTTTCTCAGCTAGTCAAGAAATTCCCCGCCTTTTATGGAACCCGCAGGTTCATTACCGCATTCACAAGAGCCCGCCACCTGTACCTATCCTGAGCCAGCTCAATCGAGTCCATGCCCCCATCCCACGTCTTGAAGATCCTTTTTAATATTATCCTCCCATCTGCGCCTGGGTCTCCCAAGTGGTCGCCTTCCCTGATGTATGAGTCTTGTTTGCGTAATTTCGTGGTTATCGCTTTCAGCAATAGTGAATTTAAGCACGCCAATCACTGGCGATTGAAAATTCCTTACAGGGCTGCTAAGCATGCTGCTGTTCCATTAGCCCGCATGCAATGAATGGGACGCTAATGGGGTAATAGCCTGGTGAGAGGTTCTGTCCCGCCACTTGCCTTGCCAGACTGAAGACAGACCGGCTGGCAGTGGCCAATTCCAGTCCGATTTATTACGGCACGATAAAACTTTCTCGGTTTTTGAGGAGTGACAGAGCAGGTAGTAGCTGTACTCACACCCGCTTGCGTGTCGTTAGACGTCGCGACAGTTACACTGCTTCTGGCACACCGCCACATTTCCTAAAGCGTTGTTAAATTTGTAATCTGTTTCCCTTCACAGGAACTTGTGCGTCAGGAAACAGTTCGTTGCAAATGACGTCACTTCGAATAACTGATATACGCAGTTTGCCAAAAGTCAGTATGTGTGTCGCTACGGCAGTAATGTGTGGGGAAATTCCGTGATTAAAAACTTGCATTCCAGATGTCTGATGTGTCATGTATGTTGTGACGCACGCGGTTCTGCCGAACGACTCAGCTGTAACATATCGGTCTACGTGCGGCCCTTGAAGATCGTTGTCAGTTGACGTAGAATTGTCGAGCGAGTCCTTGCCGAGTTACACTTTTATATGATGCTATTAAATGTTATTTTTCTCTCTATCTTCGAGTGAAGTCTTCATGGCTATTCCCACACGTTTAACTGTAAATGTATGACACTTTTATCTCGCGAGCACGCAGCCTGATTGCCGGTGCAGTTACACAGGCAGCCGATTCGTACCGCCCATCCTGTAATTAAGAACAATTCCTTCCGTCAGACCCAATTCAGTTACCCCCCCCCCCCCCACTCCCCACGCTTCCATCTGATAACAGAAACATATTCAGTGTTCGAGACGTCGTCTTTGTTTTCGGAAAGACGCGATGGAAAAGGCATCTAAACTAGCTAACGCGCATGTGCACCGTCGTGGGCCGGGATAGCGTAGTCTGCACAGCGTACCGCTATAGGCTGGACGGTCCTGGGATGAGGTGGTCGGATGTTCCGCACCCGTTCAGACCGGCCCTACGGCCCACCCAGCCTCCTGTACAATGGGTACTGGGTCTCTCTTCCAAGGACAAAGCAGTCAAATAGGGGAGTTGGCTACCCACCCTCATCTAGCGCCGAGGTTAAAGAAAGAGTAGAGCTATACCTGTACTCCCTGTCTGGACCTTCATGGCTTGTTCTAGGGTGACCTTTACCTTATATTACTGCCTATAACAGCGTTTCGTACAATGTAATATTTGTTGTGCATATATACATATATACACACATGGAAAAAATTCTACAGCCTTCGCGCGAAGACATTACCATTTGCTTGCGTCTGTACTGGCATCATTAATAAACTCGTATCTTCCATATCATTAACGCATCGCGTCACTTTGTGGCACTGTCTTACTGAGTAATGTATTTACCTTCTCTCCCATGTATGAAATTCTCCTTTTCGTACCATGCGGTTCTGATTTTATTGTCAAGGCCAATTGCCTTTATACAATTAATGACATAAATTTTCTGACATATTTGTTTAGAACTTTATCAATACGTCATTTTCAGTGTGTGTTCGTAGTTATGCTGCCTAGTGTACGCATGTTCTGCTTGTCACTACTGCTACTTTACAGCACACCTTGTTTTGGAATTTGTCATAATTTTCATAACAATTTTTGCACAAATTATTAGCCTATAATTTTAAAATTTTGGTTTTGATGCCTCATAGCTTAATCAGACTTAAAACCAAGTGCGTAGTATTTCAAATAACTTCAAAGCTGTAGTGCCTTGATTTAACAATCTTATTTTTCCACGTGTGTTGGGGTACCGTAGACAGTATAGCGACTCTGTATGGAGTGGACGGTCCGGGGTTCGAGCGCCGATGGAGGCGATATTTTCCTGCCCTTTCAGAGACGTAACGATGCCCACCCAACCTTCTATACAATGGGTACCGCGTCCTTGTGGGGTGTAAAAGGGCCGGAGCGTTGCTTTGACCACCCATTCCCATCTAGCACTGAAGTCAAGTGATAGGAAGAGTTACACCTCTCCCCTCCACCCGTGTCTTCGTGGCATGTCCTAAGAAGAAATTTACCTTTACCTTTACCTCTATTATTTCAAGTAGGCTACAATCCAAAACAGGGACACGCGGTGGAGCATTTGGTTGAGGCACTGCGCTACAAGGTGGAAGGTCATGGTTTCGATTCCCAATGTTGTCTGCCTTCCGGCCTCACTATGGCCCTGGAGTCGACTCAGTCTCTAACAGAAATGAGTACCAGGAATATTTCCTGGGGTAAAGGTGGCCGGTGATTAGGGCTGACAACCTTACCACCTTCATGTGCCGTGCCAGTTGTCTTGAAATCTGGGAGCTTCAGCCTCCTGGAACCCTAAGGACCTGTCCAGGCTTGTAATGGGATTGCTTTGCCTTTGCTTTTTACCTTTTGCAATCCACGACAACGTCAGCCTGCTTAAGTTTGACATCCTGGTAGCATTCCTGACGAATAAAAATCATGAAAGTCGTTATTTGCAGGGTATACACAAAAGAATGGTGCGGTTTCAAAAGTTAACAAGAAATGTATTTCTCACCTTACAGGGGCACAACTTATACCGTCAGCAGCGGCAACTGTCCAAGTTTCTCATGCGTTAATCACAGTCCTTCAATGTCTGCACACTGGGTCACACGACACACATCCACACGGTAATCAAATTCATCCCAGACTCGGTGTAGCATGTCCACTGTAATGGTCTGCAGTGCACGCGTTATCCGATCACGAAGTTCCTTGAGGGACATGGGCAATGGTGGTGCGTATACAGCGTTAAAGACAGCGTTTACGTACCACCATTGCCCATGTCCCTCAAGGAACTTCGTGATCGGATAACGCGTGCACTGCAGACCATTGCAGCGGACATGCTACACCGAGTCTGGGATGAATTTGATTACCGTGTGGATGTGTGTCGTGTGACCCAGTGTGCAGACATTGAAGGACTGTGATTAACGCATGAGAAACTTGGACAGTTGCCACTGCTGACGGTGTACGTTGTGCCCGTGTAAGGTGAGAGATACATTTCTTGTTAACTTTTGAAACCGCACCATTCTTTTGTGTATACTCTGTATATTTCTTAACCCTTCATCGACTTTCTTCTTTGTAGGTCTACGCATCCCTGTCACTATTTTGTTCTCAGTAACGTCCGTCTATGATTTGTCCTTAATGTGGGAGACGATGGTTCACAGTCACACAAAACGAAAAGTAAAACTGTAGCTTTGTAAGTTTTGGTGTTTATTTCTTCTCATAACTGACAAAAAGACACGGTCTTTTGAATGGAATGATAGCAAGCATTAAACAAACGTAATGTGCCCTTAATTTATTTGTGAATGCAATTTTTAATTTTTATGTAAATTACCCTCCACTTGGAAGACGTGGGCGTAGGGGTAAGAATAACATTAAAACGTATCATCAAGAAGTAGAATTGGGGTGTGTACTGGATTGATCTGGTTTAGGATAATGACACGTGGAGGTCTCTTGTGAACACGTTAAGGAACTTCTGGGTTTTATAAAATGCGGGGAATATCTTGACTAGCTGAAGATTTGTTGGCTTCTCAAGAAGGACTCTCCTCCACGTATTTAGTCGGTTATTAATTATTTACACAAACAGCTGTACTTAACATAAAATGTAATACAGTCTCCTAAATTAACATGCTAACTAGCCGCCACACACTGTGATCCATTTACTTATAAGAAGTAAACGGTACAATGTGATTCTCCCTATTTCAAAAACTTCTGTCTTTAATGACCTCACTTAATCTTCTACAATTTGGCTCCCAGCCCAGTGGAGTGCTTCAGGACCACAAACAAAATGAACATAGGCAACCACCTAAACGTTGCAGGTTTTTAGCCTCAGACGACGGGCCATGTCGCGAAAATGACTGTACGTCAGTAGTTTCCAAAGTGTGTTCCGCAGATCCTAATGGATACGCGACCAGTTCCCATGGGATCCGTGGATACACGTCTGTAATGGCGGCTTTGAAATTTACTCATTATTTAAATTAAAGGACTGTTTTGTTAAAAATTATCGCCGAACTTCTTTAATTAGCTATATAAATATTTCATATGACGGTCAGAATATCTAATTAAGTAAGTTCATGTACCCGCGAAGCGAACGATAGTCATTTTAATTAAAATCAAATCACGCAATGAATTGTTACATGTGCTACGGGTAGGTATTTGTAGCTACATAAAGTACATAAAATTTTTAATTTAAATACCTATCACTCCTACCCTCTATGTTTAAGTGAGCAAGGATGTAAGGATCCGTGGTTATTTTTCGAAGCCAAAATACGTCCGGAAGCTAAAATGTTTGGGAACACTGCTATATAGGCGGAATCCTTTAAGGTTGAGTCATCTGATCGGTGCTGTTACGTGCAGCACAGATCGCAGGGTGTGCGCGTTGGCACCAGCAAATCAACTGCCACTCCTGGGTCGTAGAGTAGGCGTTCAGACTGTTGTCTCAGCACTTTCACACATATGAACAATCCCGATGACTGGTGAGACGTGTTCGTGTTATAAAGAAAAGAGTCAACACTATGTTTTCATTCATATGGCACTTGAGGCGGCTCGTAGAACTCTGAAAATTAGTGTCAATGTCACCAGATGTTTGACACTTAATAACTAACTCCACAGAGCACAGTCCTTCTTGAGAAGAAAGTTTCCACATTTTATGGAATCCGAATGTTCATGACAGTGTTCACAACAGCCCGCCAATTATCCATATTCTGAGCCAGATAAATCCAATTCACGCCCTCCCAGATCATTTCTTTAAGATTTATTTTAATATTATCTCCCATCTACGCCTATGCCTTTCAAGCCATCTCTTTCCTGCAGTTTTTAACACTAAAACCTATACGTGTTTCTCTTCTCCCCATAATTGCAACGTGTACCGTCTATGTCTTTCTTCTCGTTTGATCACCTTAATAACATTTGGCGAGGAGTAAAAGCCATGAAACTCCTCATTATGCAGTTTCTTCGGCCTCCTGTTGCTTCCAAATGTGTGAAACCGGTGGCTGAGTAATGGAAATATTTGTGAAATAAATACAAGATAAATGGTAAAACGAAAACGGGCAATAGCCAAGCGGACCTTTCCATTCAACTGAACAAGCAGGCTGTGGTACTTGATCACGCATGATTCCTGTTAATTCTTGGAAAATGAATCAAATCCGTCTGAGAGAACGTTTAAACTAAAACCCCAAACATTTACGTTACGAATAGACAGAATGCTGCATGTCAGTGTTTTTGTGTAGGATATACGAGGTGTTGAAAAGATCCAGTCTCTCTTCACACAGTGACGTCAGTTTCTGTATAAAAGAGGAACAACTCAAGAGGGAAAACTAGGAACTAATGATAAATTTAATAGATGGAAAGTTACGAAACGTCGGTGTGCAGTGTGTCCCGCCGCTGCAATATAAGAAATGCTACCCAAAAGTTTACGAAAATCCTGATCCGGATGTCAGGTCACGCTGGGAAGAGCAAAGAATGCTTTCCTTTGGCCGCTCTTCCTCCGTACCCTCCACGGAATTAAAAGTCAGTCATCCAGCATTATCTCAGGTAGCAACAGCAAAAATAGTATAATAATAATAATAATAATAATAAACGAAAATATAAAGGCAATCACACACAAACCTTTCATTATCCGCTAAAGAGAGAGATCTAGAATTCCTACCTGATACACTTCTGTTACTTAAAATGAAATTCCGCGCTCTTATTTTCCCAGTTTATGCCCTCAATGTTAGGCAAAGAGGGCAGGGTCTTAGGTCCCTTATTCCAGTACGCTCTGTATATAGGCCTATCATTATTCTAAAAACATTCGGTGTCCTCGTTACGCGCTGTCTAAATTTCTTACTTTCTTCACCTAAGGGCCAAATATTTCCTGATCACTTTGTTTTCAAAATTAACAGAGGTAGCTCAGTGGGTGTAGGACTACAAAGTAGAAAAGAGGGATTCGATTCACAATGGCGGTAGGAATTTCTCTTTTTTCCACAGTTTTGAGACCGCCTCTGGGGCCTACTCAGCATGCTCTTCAGTGATAATTCAGGGCTCTTTTCCCGGGTTGAAAGGGCCAGTGAGTGAATCTGACAGCTCACCCTCATCTAGCCTTCAAGTGGAGCTGCAACTCCACTCTCCCAAACCCTTTACGGCTTGTTGTTTTATTAAACATAGGAATATATTCATTTTTACCTCAGAGTAGGATACCACATTTCAAAACGCATTCCATTAAACAACTGACAAAAGCTTCCCCAGTGTTAGTTTCTTTATGCACTTAGAGTCAATACTTTCTATCGTGAGAATGTTTATGCTTATGGACGCCGAATTACGTATGGTGGAGAGCGGGTGATGTGACAGTTTCCACGGCTTCCTGTTCAAGGAAGAGTTCCGGGGACCAAGACTGTTCCAGATGTTTCTGACGTAAACATGCAAAACGTTATAGAAAACGAACGGTCTTTCGCATTACGACAGGTTGCTGAGTCTCCGACTTTCTTTCAAGTCGTTTCGCGACCGGCGTGATTCGTTTCCGTTTGTTACGAAACGAAGAGATGATCAGCAGCAAAATTCTGCGAACAGTGCCAGCTCACAGTGCAGGCGCGTGACACTGGCATTGCTTCTACGGCAAATAAAACAGAGCACAGCGAGGCCCGTGGCACTGCAGTGCCTTACTCCACGGACAGACCAAGAGACAAGTCAACCTATAATGCATTACATATTCTTCTGGGATATGATTTATCATCAGTATATCGTCGTCGTCGTCATCATCATCGCTGCCGCGGCCGCCGCCGCAACCTCCTCTTTATCTTCCTCCTCCTCCTCCTTCTCCTCCTCCTCCTCCTTCTCCTCCTCCTCCTCCTCCTCCTTCTCCTTCTCCTTCTCCTTCTCCTTCTTCTTTTCTTCTTCTTCTTCTTCTTCTTCTTCTTCTTCTTCTTCTTCTTCTTCTTCTTCNTCTTCTTCTTCTTCTTCTTCTTCTTCTTCTTCTTCTTCTTCTTCTTCTTCTCAAGCACTACGGTCCGTTGTGGGCCTGGGTTTCCCATACAATCCTCCACGATTCCCGACTGTCTCCGACCATTGCCTGTCTCTTTCTTTATTTCCATTATATTTAAATCCTCTTTAGCCTCGTCCCTCCATCTTTTACGTGGTCTTCCTCTTTTCCTTGTTCGTTCCATTGTAGCTGTTGCGACCTCTTTTGGCATTCGTTGCTTTTGCATTCTTTCAACGTGACCATACCACCTTAGTCAGAGGGATTTCTGGTGACAATATCCAATTTAAACAAGCGTGGCGTCTAACGTGTCTTACAAGACTAACTTCCCTGTTATCGTGTCCCGTCAAACAAAGATAGTGACTTACTTGCATTTCTTGCCTTTTTGTGACCATGTCTAATTTAAATATGGGCATCCTACATAAAATGAAGGAACATGCTTACAGCAAATTATCTGAAGTACTTCAAAGACAAAAATTGGTGTTTTGTGGCAAAAACATCTGTCGGCGTATTAAATAAAGTGAAGAAGGTTTAAGAACAAATACACTCAGAAAAATCCGAGGTATTATCAAATACTCAAAACCTGAAGCTGGGAGAATTTGATCTTTTATGGACGAAAAATCCAATAATAGGTTGTACTTTCCGACAAATATCTGGGTTTCCGCTTCGTAGATGAACGTCATTTAGCGATTAGACGGTGGAAGAAATTTGACGTTGAAAGAATTCTGAACTAAATACAAGAATATCACTGTTGAATATATTACCATTTACGTACATATGTGTGAAGCATGTCAAAAGAAACGTGAATTTCATAATGCAGAACCCGTTCTCATATTTATGGTGTTAAGGTAAATTAGTTTCCTATAAAGTGGATTTGACTGAGATAAAGTGGATTTGACTGAGATAAAGTGGATTTGACTGAGATAAAGTGGATTTGACTGAGATAAAGTGGATTTGACTGAGATAAAGTGGATTTGACTGAGATAAAGTCCTAAGCAGATAGAAAGCTTATATTTATTTCGGTGTATCAAGCTGTCTTGGCTAAGTACGTATAATTGAGTACTTAAAAACAAAGGCAACCGAAGGAGTTGCTTCTATTTGTCAGATACGTTTGTTACTTCTGCGGCTCCCTGTTTTCCGCAAAGTAATAACCGACAGGGTTTTGGAAGAAGTTTGCTCACTGTGGGATGAACTGAAAACTGTCCACTGGAAACCTGGGCACAGCCAGACTCAAGGTTCTTCTAAGCTTACCAACCAAGACATCCCAAATATGCTAAAAATATGGCTAAGAGTAAAAGGCATGCCTAAGGTTTCAGTTTTGTACACATTATTTAAAACAAGGCTTAACATGGAGGGATCACATGCAGCCATGTTTGTTTCGTTCGTGGCCTCGAAAACTCGTGTATTTCTGATGAAGCTATATCAAATTTAAAGAACTGGAAATAAGGACGAAAATGGCTGAAACACTGAAGAAACAGATACTGAAGTTATGGAAGACATTGACATCCTGCAGGAGCAGGACAACAGTAAACCTACGATAAAATTTCAACAGCAGCTTGACAACAATAATGGTAATGAGAAATATATGGGTAAAGGAAGTGATAATGAACAGCACAGGGTTTATTCTGTTGTAGAAGAAAAGAAGAGACAAAACAAAACCACAAAACTGCAAAGACCATTTCCAAAATCAAGCAGGAAAAAGATAAAGAAGTCTCAGGCAATGTTCCTTACACGGAAAATATATGATGCTCCGAGACTATATGTAGCTGAGGAGGGTCGAAGCAGAGATAGATCACGAAAAGTGTCGGAGCCACTTTGGCGTTTGAAAATAATTTAATAAATTAGGACCCCCACATGGGTTTGACGCTCAACTGTGTAGCATGAAGTAAAGTTGACCATGTGTGTAGAAAAGCTGACGAACTTTCAAGACATACAGAATGAAGAACTGTCTCAATGAGAATGGGCAAAAATCGTTCCTTTTTTGTGTCAAGGGTACAAAAGATATTTTAGAAAGAGGCATTACAAGTCAAATAAATGTAGTTGCAAAAACAGGAAAACCTAAATTAAATTTCACCCTGTAACATGCCACTAAGACAGGTGGGGCTTAGACGTAAGGCTGTACCCTTTCTTTAATCACGGCGCTTGCAAAAATATTAAGAAACTGAAGTACCATAACAGCATGTTCTTTTTTTCAGTAAGAATTTCTTTAATCTTTTCAATTTTTGTTTGAATATTGTATTTATTGTATCACACTTGGTGATGATTTAAAAGTATTTTTTCAGAGGTCATTCTAGTCTAAATATGCATTTGGATAAATGCTTAGAAAAAATTGTACAAAATGTATAAATAAAACCACTTGCTTCAGTAAGTGTTTCTGAATTTATTTGCTTTCAATAATTCGACTGCCTCTATGTAGTGTTGACTTGCCTTTTTACGTGATTCATCCATTGTACCACACAAGTCGAGGTAAAAAATATAATATTTCAAAGGACGTTGCAAACATAATAAAGGACAAGGACGTTGCAGAAGTGGTAATCGAAATGTGAGATATACGCCTAATATTAAAAAGAAAACTTTGTGCAAGTAATTTTTCTTATAGCAAAAAAAAGTGCAACGTAAATACATAATTTATTACGTAAAAGCTTACTTACCACTAGGGTAGTTTACTACATTTAGAAATGGGCGATGCTAATTACTAACAATATGAGGTAAACTCGATTAATGACAGTTTATGACACATATTAATGTCCCTGGTAAATATGTATAATCATCGGTAATTCTTCATAATCATTCATATTTACTCTTTGTTCAATTTTCCAAAGCATATGTATATACATTTCTGAAATCGGTTTCTACATTATGGAGCAGTTTCCTTCTTGAGAAGCTGATAATCGCTCAGCTAGTCACTAAATTTCTCTCTTATGTAACTTGAATGTACGTTACCATATTCACACATGCTTGCCACCGGAAGTCATGAGGCAGGTGAATCCACTACGCTCACATACTTATTTGCTCACTACTACTTTTCACACTATACAACAAATTACATATTGGTTTTCCAAGTGATACGTTACCACCAGATCTTCGGACTAATGTCTGGCTAGAAATTCTAATGTACATTATTGCCCACCCATCTTGTATCCTTTTGCTTTATCAGCACATTAGCACTTGATGAAGAGTGGGCTTACGACTCGTGAAGTTCCTCATCATGTAATTGCTTCTAACCTCCTGTTACCTCCTCCCTCGTGTCTCCAAATTTTTCCTTAACACCCTCAATAAAATCACAGTGTAATCTGGGTTACGAAATGCGTAGTCTGGTAAGTGGGTATCACATTTCATGAAAAACACAGTTTGTCAGTTTGATAGTTTTCATCCCTTTCTCCATTGTCAGTTCAGAATCTCCGTCCTCTTACGATAGAATTTTCACTCTCATGCAAAGTGTCAGGAAATATTTCAATATTTCTGTACAAGGAGCATTGTAATACGTATATTAGGGTAACATAAAGCATTTTGATACGTGAAAAATGGGGCACTTATTTTTTATCGCCCTATAAACTAACAGCCAAGAACACAAGTCTTTAAACTGGATGCTGTGTAGCTTTCTTTTATGTTCATAACAGACATTAACTGTAATTCACTTAACACCTAAACTGCTCCAGCATGAAAAATATGTAACATCTGTCAAGGTAGGTATTACGTGGGGAGGTTTCGGGGTGGGGGATATGTAAATGGGTTATCACGTATGCGACATTCAGTATGTGTATTAGTGTGGGCAGACTAAGTTAGGTGTTGGACACATTCTTGCGCCCACAAAATACAGGGCGTGAATCTTAAGAAAGAACTGCCGGAGTTCGGAGAACAGGCGAGGCGTGCACCTAAAGTGCACCTGGTGACCCAGCACGTTCTGCCATGAAAAACATGCACTCACTCCATGTGTTTCTGCTTAGACGTTCTCCTAAGATGCCTTTAAAACTTGTGTGGCTGGTTACAGAATGGGTGGCGGCGGTTCGATTCGGGCAGACGAATGCCTTTCCCTGAAATTATTATCCTCTGCCCTGAAGACACAAAAATATTTGTACCTGCCTACTAAACTACACGGCGTCATATGCCAGAAGGCAGCACTCTTCGCGGTCATCTCCGTGGGAACCTCACAGAACCTTCCACACTGAAGTTGGATGGCATTAGGTTCCTCTGAAACGTCTGTACCTAGCTACCAAACTACACAACGTGCTGATTCCAATTGGTCTGTACTTGAAAGGTTTAGCTGCAGAACTTAATTGCTGCCGTCACAACTTATGTACGGTAATGCTTCTCGGTCACTAGGCTGTGGGTTGGACAAAGGAGATGTCAGTGCTTCATTCACAGCAGAGCAAGACATTCCCTGCTTCTTTTGTTGCCTCTTCTCCAAAGCGTCCAAACTGTTCTGAGGCTCACCCAGTCTATTTAATTGGTACCCCGGGGAAGGTGAAGCGGTCGGAACCTGAAACTCTTCGCCTCCATATAATGCCAAGTCAAAAAAGCGTAAAGCTACATATCCCTCCACACAACTCTTTACGTTTTTTATAGTTCTGTGCTTAATTAGTTACGTGCAGTGCAACTTTACACTTTGGGCTGAAAAGAGATTTCGATACCACACATTTGACGTTAACACTTGCAATAATGACTTCCATTGAAATTATATTTAAATGCTCAGTTCCTAAGTTACAGAGGACACAGTTCTTATCCATTACAAATAAATAAAATAATTAAATAAACCTCATTAATCCCATGACTGCAACGGCCTCCAGGTGAAACCAGGGATACCTCGAGTGTTTTATCAATAGGTGAGTTCTTCCTAAGGATGTCGCATAGATTCTTGCATTGTGTAATGCAACTTCACTTCGGTCTGGTAGGTTGTTATATGCGTCACTAAATACACTGATGTGGCAACTTTCTGCTTATGTCTGCGGAGTCTCTAACATTGGTTTTACGAATGTTATATCTATTCATTCCCTCCGTACTGTACTCTCTTGAAAGTGCCTGCCCATTGGGTTTCGGTCGCCCAGTTCTCCTTTTGCTTTTTCTTATGTCTCACATTGAATCCATTAAAAATACCACCCGCTTTATCCCGTAATACCCGTCTTTCCAAAGGCGCAACAGCCCTAGCGGGCTAGGACCTGCACATTATCGAGACCTCACGATCACACTCAGACACACCACACTCGATAGGATTCCTCTGGACGAGTGATCAGCCAGACGCAGAGACCTCTACCTAACAACACACGACACTCACATGAGACAGCCATCCATGCCCTGGCGACATTCGAACCCACAATGCCAGCAATCGAGCGGCCGCAGACCCACGCCTTAGAAGGCCTGGCGTCTGGGATCGGCGCTTTATCCCACAAAGCATGATAAAATGCAGATTTCTTTTATACTGTAGCTGTAGGTACGTAAGTACTATTGGGCTTTGAACGGGTGATTATTATTTTACTTGAGCCTGCCGATCGCCTTTCACCCAGCCAATTATATCAGCCCTTTACAGTATACCCTGTGTGAGTGATTATAGCAGCAAAATTAAGGGACTCAGTTTTTTTAGATGTAGGAGAGGAGTCAGATTTAGTCCCTTGGTAATGCAGCAAAGAATGGGACTATTGTACCAGCCCCTGATGACAGATGGGTATGGAACATTAGTGGAATAATTGGTAGGAGGAAAGCGAAGTACCCGGAGAAAAAAATAATTTCCCCAGTGCTACTTCTGCCGTCATAAATGCCAGACGGTTTACCTCAGGGCTGTTCAACCCATAGCCCGCAGTGAGGTACGAAATGAGAAACTCTCTTTTGACCCTTCACCTGGCAAAGCCGAGATAGAAGGCCGAATCACTTTTTAAAACCTATGAATTATTTATTTATAGAGACATACGTTACATTACTAACTCATTTGGTAAAAAAAAGTTTTAAAACAGCGACAGAGAAGCCGAGATTGTGAGTTGCATTTGTTACACATTTTACTATTATTAGTAATTCATTTCGTATTGCACATGGTGTATAGAAAAATACAGTCGAACTCGGTTATTACTTCATGAAGGGGCCTGAGTATTTGGTGTTGTTATAAAGGAGTACCGATCCCAGTGGCCGCGCGGTCTCAGGCGTGGGCCTGCGGCCGAGACTTCGCTGGGCTCCTGGGTTTGAATCACACCGGGGTCATAGATGTTTGTCTCGTGTGACTGTTTGTGATGTCGGGTAGAGTTCTCTGCGACGGGCCCATCCCTCCTCCAGAGGAGTCCTACCGACTGTGGTGTATGTCTAATTGTGATCAAGAGAAAAACAAAAACTCGACACCTACTGTGAGTAGGTAGAAGAGGTAAGGGCTACGATATGGTACGATACACGAGTGTTGTTATAACCGAGTAGTGTAACTTTATGGTTAACAGTGAGGAATTAATTGGTACCACAGAATATCTGACGTTATAAAATAGGTGTCGTACAAACTGATGTCGTTATAACCGGGTTCGACTGTACAAAGGTAAAATTATACGTATAATTATACGTAGGCGTAAACTCGTTCATTCTCTACTTTGTGTACAGAATTTGGCGCTGCCCGCCTCCAGACCAAATTTTGCCTAAGGCACCAGCACTACACACAAACGGTTTAGCAGGCCTGACACCTACAAGAGTTCCAGGCTATAAAAAGTCTGCAACTAACCCCGTAAGCGATAACACGGACTCTGAGAGGGTCTTACTGCAAACCCCTCCCCTCTCCTCCCATAAAAAATGTGTGCATTTCATTAGTGCGCCAAATGACATATAATTTCTGGATATTCGTTTTTGCGCTGGGCGACTTTTTTAATTTGTCTCCTCAGATAATTTTCTGCGGTGGAATTTGAGAGAAGACTCCTACAGAGGGCTGCTACCCCCTTCTCTTTCCTTTACTGCTATAACTGACAATGGATCTTGCCCCGCCTTAAGCCCCTATCAATTAAACAAGTTCACTTTACGATGCCTCTGCTACGCACTCAGCAGCTACTTGCTTGTGTATCAGTTCACGATTTGTTGATATTTTTATGGTTACAATTTCTGCGACGCAGGCTTGGCATTCAGTTCTATTCCTCGTTGCCTTTACCGGAAACGGATAAAGAAGCGTGCAACGAAACTGAGTTATGACTGGCGCATTTCTCAGATGAAGCAGGAACGTTCCGATTTCTCACAAGTGTTTAAATTGGGGACACCCCAGAAATCGGAATTTCGAAATATCTGACTTCGGAACTAATTATATCCCTTCTTGTAAATTTTGAATTTATTTTATAACGAACCGTGCGGTACCATGGTTCAGAAAGTAAGACGCTGGCCTCTTACCGCTGTGGCGCGTGTTCGATGACAGGCTGATCTATGTGGGGTTTATGACGGATAAAGTGGTACTGGAACAGGTTTTTCTCCGAATACGTCGGGTTTACCTTGAGAGCGTAAGTGCACCAATGCTCGATTAACATTAATTCATCTATCAGCGACGCAAAAGGAGAAAGTCTTTAAACGTTGCACTTTAAAATTAGCCAATCGATCAAGTTGGTTCAGGCTGTAACGTTTCTGACGTGTGTTACGGAGATACAATTTTCGATTTTGGCCGGAAAATGGAGCAATATGACTTAAGGTTTTCGTGGTTTTCCTCAAGTTCTACGACCGCTTTATTTGATAACAATTCCAAATCATTACTCCTGTAATCTAATCATCATATCTACATATATAAATCTTGAACTAAATGTCTCAACAATAAACGAAAATTTTAGGTTTTAGTTGCTGTGAATATGAAATTTTCTGTCTTGTCGAATGTGACGCTGTGCAGTCTGGCAGAAGAGTATTAACTTCTCAGAGAAACATATCACGTCCATCTTCGTTTTCCCTCTCAGTTTGACCTACCTTCAAAATAAGTGCAACAGTTTCGTCCGAGACGTTGGTGTCTTTCTACCAAACTGCGCGGTGTCACATCTCAGAAGACATCAATGTTTATAGAACTTGAAACATTTCAACTCTTTTTATACGAAACCTTCATCGAACAACCTAAACACTCAATGACTTCTCTAGTCTTAATATCAGTTTAAATGTCATAGGACAAAATATTGTTTAATGAACAAACATGAATGTAGTGAATAGGAAAACATAAGTGACACAACGCGTACGTTATTTAAACTGTATAGGTGCATGTGGGCAAATTTTCCTGGTACACTTCTCGCTGTGACTACGACTATGCACCACGCAATAAATGCAATATGGGAAGCCGGGGTACAGATTCACGCATTACCGTCGGCACTAGACGCAGGTGAGTGATCGGATTCATGACGCGATGTCTTCACCGCAAAAGACAAAGCCCCGGTGGCCACTGAGTAGGAAGGGGGCAACAGAAAAGATCTCAACTCTGTAGAGCATATAATGTTATTTAAAACATCACGCTGTTCCATTCACCAGACTACCAACCTCAGACTTATCTGGCATGCATTATCTTTCTGCTCTTAAACGTGCTTATCCTAGCATATTCGCCCTTTCTTGCTGTTCTTGGGGTCAGCGAACTCATTGCTGTAACACTATACCCTCTGCTTGTCGAAAACTTGACCAGCTGGCTGACTCCAAAAAAGAAACTTTGCTGATGCAGGTTTATATGTTCAGATGACTGATAGAAAATAGAGAACTTGCAATGACAGCGCATTGAAAACGGAGTGCACGAAAATAACACAGTAAGCACTGCGCTTTAAAAATATCGCTTTAACGTTAAAACTGATATTTCTAGATAAGAGCAGAACACAGATTATGTTCGAGAATAGGATCTTGAGGGGAATGTGCGGATCTCAGAGACGGGCACTAAGAGGAGACTGCACAAACCGCACAATGAGGATCTTCATATTTTGCAGCCTTCACCACGTACTACAATATTGAAGCCGCGGCCACAGCAGCTTAACTCGGGCTGATTGCCAGCTGTTGCCACATATGTAATGCTAAAGTGCATTAAACAGCGGTAAACAGTGATGTAAAAAGTAAAGCTATCGCTGGCCTGCCTGAAGGCGCTAGGGGTTTGAGCTCGCAGGATTTCTAGACAATTCGTGTATGAAGGTGGCAAGGTTGTCAGTCCTTCGCACCGGCCGCCTTTACCCTCTTCCAGGAGATACTCCTTGTACTAATTTTTGTTAGAGACTGAGTCGACCCCAGCGCCATAATTCGGCCAGAATGATTAAAGTCAATAAAAAATCCCAGTGACCCCATAGGTAACTGAACCCGCGGTTCTCCGACTCGTAGCGCAGTGCCTCAACCTGCGTCACCGCGTACCCCCAAACGATAATGTACAAAAGTTAAATAAACAACAAAGACGAGGAAAACAATAATTTGTGTCGGTATGGACTTCTCCCAAATGCCTATTAAGTTAGTTTTCATTCCAGTCTGAAAAAAAAAAACGCAGAGAACTATGCAGTGTGGGGTGAGTAGTAACGTTTTCGTTTGCTGGGCACAGAAGCGTCAACCTCGCTGCCGCAGTCCCATTACTGCTTGCGCTGAATATTGCCTCTGGCTTCAATCCCTGTGGCTGCGACTGTGAACAACAGGCTTAAGTACCACGTCCGTAAGGTCCAGTTCTGTATTGTACTTCCATCTATGAGTGGTTTCTTCGCTTCAAATTTTCCGACGACTAAAATTTTGTATGCATCTCTCTTCTCTCCTATGCGTCCTGCATGTCCTCCCCACAAGCTTTTAAAGTGATTTCTGCTGTCACAGGACAGGCACTTCTGGTGTCTCCTTGTTGACACGATATTGTCTTTTATGTTCCACGAAAGAGCGGGGAATCATTTTACCAGTTCAGTGACCGGGTAGCGGCTAAAGAATTCTGTCATGTGAGTACATATACTGCTGATGCAGATAAAAGGAAAGATGTGGTTATATGCATATATATGTCGATATGCGGTATGTAAATACATGTGCTAGGCTACATAGTGACATGCGATGCGTAAAGACGAGTGATACAAAAAGCCGTGTGTTAGAAGCAGTAACATGTGACACAAATAAAGTGACCCGTCTTATAGAATAATTAAATATCTTGAGGTTTATTTATGTTTAGATTCGCTATAATGTACACAGTCCTTCGACAGTGTCTGTTATAAGCCTGAATTAAATTTTTTGTTGTTTAAAAAGCGTAATATGGCGAACACGCAAACAGTAAGCTGGCGAACACAGAAGGATCTCAGATATTACTAAAAATTTCTATAACACATTATTTTTGGCACAAAGGACAATTTGTATCACCTCAATCAATGATAGAGTTAAAATTATTTTTTGGCATAAAACAGAGGACATTTTACAATACTGTAAAATACTGCAATACACAAAAGGATCTTAGCTATTACTAAAAAGTCTATAACACATTATTTTTTACACAAACGACAATTTGTATCACCTCAATCAATGATAGAGTTACAATTATTTTTTGGCATAAAACAGAGGACATTTTGCAATACGGTAATTGTTTATTTTCTTTAAAATGCCTCCACATATGTAAGAAAATCGTCAATCTCGGCAGATCATTTTTCTTCCCTCATCAGCCATAAAAAATCTGAAATGTGGTTATTTTTCTTTGCGGCATGATTAACGGCTAAGAATCCAGAAAAATTTTGCCTTTGAAAAAAATCCGACCGGATGTGACTTTCATGTCCCAATATGAGGAAATATCCGGAAAAAAGAGGGCGTGTGGTAACCCTGCCCAGTATACAATAAAAGTTTGGTGGTGGCTTGTGGGACAATGGCTGTCTTGTTTTAATTTCACGTGTCTCTGTTCTTTGCGGGGACAATGGAAGCACTGGAGATGATAAGGCTGATGATCAGCTGTGAATGGATGAGCACTGATGCACGCAAAGCCATGCTCTATTTACCACGTCAATCGAGAACAGAATGAAAGGAGACTGGAGATCAGAATACACTCGCATTCGATACAAATCTCCTCAGAAGGCACTTACACGAGTATAGCCAGTTCGCGTTTCAAGAACACGTAGCAGCCCTTGTCAGTGAAATTTTGTGGGGAATGCAAAAAATCAAAACCCTGCGAACACATAATGGGATTTAATATGTATTTTGAATGTCAGATTGAAATGTAAACACTGATTATTTAGCGTTTCAAGGACGATCATGATGATAATGGTAATAATAATAATAATAATAATAATAATTTTATTTAAGTACAGACAACAGCAAGGTAACACAAGGGCAGGCGCTAAAAGAAAAAGAAACTGGCGTATAGACAGTGCAAGAAAGAAAAATAACATAATGAAAAGTACAATAAATACACGAAAACTGCCCACAAGTTCAACAAATCCTTAAAAGTCTTGTTCCCAATATGAGTCATGCATTAGGTACTTAACAGACATGTTAAATATAAAAAGCTGCATACCAGTTTACATTCATGAAACAAAATAATTACTTTGTATATTCAGTACGGGTTTGTTACAGAAATAAAATCCATTAGAGACAATATAATCATAGTAACAACAACAGTGATAATTTTTATCACCAAAACAAGGTCAACGGGATGATCGGGCAACATAGGACACATGGGAATTGCGAAATTCATACAGAATTTTGGTCTGAAGAATCAACTTGGAAGACCTAGGCGTAAAGGGTAAGATAATATTAAAGTGAATCTGAATGGAGTAGGGTGTGAGGACGTGGACAAAAATCAGCTACCTCTGGAAAGGGATTAGTGTCGGGCTGTTGTGAACACTATAATAAACATTCGGGTTCCACGATGGGTGGTCAGTTACCTTAACAACTGAACGAAGTTCTCAGAAAGGACTCTCCTCCAGACAGCACTTTTTAGAGGCCTTGCACTACTATTGCCATGATGTTGAAGGAAAAATTTTTGAACTCATAAAATCTCATTAAAACTCATAGAATTGGACAGTAGGAGTTAAACCAAAAATAAAAATGCATGACACATTCAAAATCATTGGGATATGTATTGAAAAAGACTGTTCTTCCCGTCAGATATTCATGCAATTATCATTGAAACGTGTAATAGCTCAGTTGGTACGTATAGCGACTCGGCTACGAGCTGTACGAGTGAGGAATCACGGTTGGATTCCTGACAGAAGCAACAGGTTTATTTCTACTCCAAAGTGTCCAGACCGGCTCTGGGGCACATCCAGCCTCCTACAACACAAATATTGGTGTGTCTGCGGGGTGAAGTGGCAGGCGTGTGAATCCGATCCCTCACCTCCACCTTCAAGGCTTGCAAAAGGAAAGTTTTACTGTTACACGGCGCTAGAATTTGTGAGGGAAGTCTGCTTCGTGCACTTGTGCAGGGTATGTTGCACGCAGACGTAGTAGAAGGGCTCCACTGAAGTTCATGCTAAAATTACGTGACTTGAGGTGTCTGTTCTCCAAAAATGTGGCGCGGCGTCACTGGGTGATTGTTATCTGACGCTTCGAGACATGGCTGTGGTGTCATTTTCAGTGGTAAAATGTCGTTCTTCATGGACATTTCGACCTTTGAAGACGAGACGATGTCTTGAAACGTCGGGCACCAATCATCTAATGACAGGGCACCACATTCCGGAGGAAGAGAGACCTCAAATGCAGAACTGTGGAAGAATGATGACCCGCAGTAAGTGACTTCTACAAGCTAAGGAATGCCTAAAATTTACGTTTCTGTTGAAATCTGAAGACCAACTTCCTTTTCCCAGGACCACGCTATTTCCATTTTAAAACGTACACGAGAAAATTCGGTTGACGTCAGTGCCATAAAATTGTGACGTCAGCAGCCTCAGAGGTCAGATATTGCGAGAGCAATGTGCCAGCCAACAGAGGTTGCGACGTTCCTCATTTATTGAGTAACAAATCAGGAACTCGATTTAAATACCACCTATGAACCACAGTCAAATGTGTCCCTATGCATGTCATGAAAGTATATGGGGAAGTAAAGGTATAGCTCCACGCGTTCTTAACTCCGAGGTTAGATGTGAGAGTTCAACTTCACAACCCGGCCACTTTAAGCCCTGTCGAAAGAACTCTTACACCCAGTGAGCAGAAACTTGGGTGGGTTCCACAGCTGGTGTGGACGCTGGTGAGAGGAGACAGTCTGCTTGCGTTCTTTCGGTTGGCCAGCTGAACACAGCCACTGTACCAACTGCCCTGCCCTGATTTCTTGCAGTCGAAACCTAGACACAATTTGGTACTTGAGTTTTCTAAGACTATTGCCATGTTTACCCCTTTAACTTAGCTGTCCGACATGAAAACGGATTTTGAAAAACTCTTTGAGGAGATCTGCGCCCTTCTGGGATATTACGCGGCCTTGTGTTGTAATTCTTAACCGACGTTTCGGGACAGCACTTCCCCATGTAGAATCTACGTTACGGCTTCCCGACTCTCTTTTCTTCTGGGACTCTTGACCCTTGAAGATGGGCCCGATAAGTTTTCCCGAAACGTCAGTAAACAATTACCACACGACGCCGCGTAACGTGCCAGACGAGTGCAGGTCTTATCAACATCGCCGCAAAATCGTGAAATCAACTCGTTGAGGACTCCCTAGATAGACAGTCGCAGGACATAGCAGAAGAGAAGCGGGGCGAGTGGTGGACACTTATTTTCCCTGCGCAGGGGTTTGAGGGGGCAGAGACAGATCATCACTTTGTTAGTAGGTCATCAGACTCCTCCGCCTCGTCCTTCTGATAGGGGTAGCATTAAGCCTACAGGTCGATTGGTCTGACCAAGTACTTGGAAACAACAGCGCCCTTGGAAAGAAGGGAAATAATTTTAAAGTTCATAATCGCGCTACAAATTTATGCTCCTCTGAATATCTTCCCCTGCCTCTCAGCACTTCCTCCGATTTTGTACAAATGCTCTCCTCAGCGTCCTTTTCTCGAACATTCGCTACTTTGCCGTCTTCTTTGTACGTGAGAAACCAAGTTTCACACACAAACAAGACAAGCAGGTAAAATGTAAGTACACCCCTAACAACATAATTGGGATGCACTCTAAAAATTGCTTTTGGGTAGCACCTCAAACGCAATTTAAGGTCTTCTGCATAAAAAGCATAATTTATGGGTGCGGTACACACACACACACACCAGATCAACACGATCTCTGTATCTAGTCACAAGTATGCCGAGCAACGTCTGAAGCGTCGTTGGAAATTCAAATTGTTACTAGGACGAGAAACAGCATCGTGCAGCTCGCACGTCTGCCTAGACAGACCGTGGCGTGGCGCGAAGCAGACGTGGTTATGACGACCCCGAGTTCCGGGCAGAGTTCAAAGTAGGCTACGTGCCTCCTCTCCTGTTGTACAGAATAAGGGACAAACTTGTTGCTCCATTATTACAGGTATTTTATTTCTGTGAAGAAATTATTACACAGGTGTGCAAGGTGTATTCTTAAAATCTGTCTGACATAACTTCAAAGGCTTGCACATTCACCGCCTTCGTGCTTGTTAACTTACAAACAACACGTCAGACACGAGGTATATAAAACTTTATGATGTATGTTCAGACCAACTTTCACATGCCTAGCTGTGACGATTCATTAGTTGTCGTCATGAAACCGAAATATGAAGAAAATAATCGGCTTTTGGCCACGCACTTAATACTGTAAAAAGCGCTGCAGTACTAAAAGTTGCATATTTGTGGAAAATTAATTAAAACACATTATATGGCCACACTAAAGTATGTGGTAGCACAAGTTCGCGCATTTGCCATATTGCTCTTTCTGGTTGTGGGAAATTATCATTCAAGATATTTTGGTAGCCTCCAGTAGTAAAAGGTTTATAACATATTTTTCGAAAATAAAGTTTTCGAGCTTCAAAGGACACACACACCTACACATACACGCAGAAACACGTACCTACATACATACATACAGGGTATACACAAAAGAATGGTGCGGTTTCAAAAGTTAACAAGAAATATATTTCTCACCTTACAGGGGCACAACGTACACCGTCAGCAGCGGCAACTGTCCAAGTTTCTCATGCGTTAATCACAGTCCTTCAATGTGTGCACCCTGGGTCACACGACACACATCACACGGTAATCAAATTCATCCCAGACTCGGTGTAGCATGTCCACTGTAATGGTCTGCAGTGCATGCGTTATCCGATCACGAAGTTCCTTGAGGGACGTGGGCAATGGTGGTATGTAAATGCTGTCTTTAACGAACCTCCAAAGAAAGAAATCGCATGGTGTTAGATCCGGCGAAGGGGGTGGCCAAGGGAGAAGGTGGTTGTCTCCTCTTGCAGCACGTCCGATCCAGCGCTGTTGAAGAACACGATTGAGAAGCACTCGTACGTTCCTGTGAAAATCGGGGGAGCACCGTCCGGTTGTAGGATGTAATCGTCATAGTTGGTGTTCGGTTGGGGTAACAACCAGTTTTCCAACATGTCCAGAAATGAGTCGCCAGTCACAGTTGCTTCAGTGAAAAAAAATGGGCAGTGCACTTTCTCGCGGGACACCGCACAGAAAACGTTGACTTTTGGAGAGTCACGCTGGTGCTCTATCTGTGCATGTGGTTGCTCGGTTCCCCAGATACGGACATTGTGTCTGTTCAGATCTGGACACCTCAAAACGGAACACACAGAACGCCTTCTCCTGCTGCGATGCCATCTTGGAAACTGGCCTCGCGGCCCCGCAGTAAGCATGAGAAGCGAACTGCTGGTAGCGCATGAGAAACTTGGACAGTTGCCGCTGCTGACGGTTACGTTGTGCCCGTGTAAGTTGAGAAATAAATTTCTTGTTAACTTTTGAAATCGCACCATTCTTTTGTGTATACCCTGCACATATACATACATACATACATACATACATACATACATACATACATACACACATGCATACATACATACATACATACACGCATACATGCATACATACATACACACATACATACATACATACATACATACATATATACATATACACATACATACATACATACATACATACATACATACATACACATACATACATACATACATACATGCATACATACATACATGCATACATACATACATACATACATACATACACACATACATACATACATACATACACACACACACACACACACACACAACGTACTGATCTCATATGTCTGATTTTCCTCCTTAGGAGGAAAAGTGTGTTAAATACTACAGTTAAATATTACAGTTAGATACTACAGTTAAATACTACAGTTAAATGCTACAGTTAAATACTACAGTTAGATACTACAGTGAAATACTACAGTTAGATACTACAGTTAAATACTACAGTTAGATACTACAGTGAAATACTACAGTTAGATACTACAGTGAAATACTACAGTTAAATACTACAGTTAAATGCTACAGTTAAATACTACAGTTAGATACTACAGTTAGATATTACAGTGAAATACTACAGTTAGATACTACAGTGAAATACTACAGTTAGATACTACAGTGGAATACTACAGTTAGATACTACAGTGAAATACTACAGTTAGATACTACAGTGAAATACTACAGTTAGATACTACAGTTAAATGCTACAGTTAAATACTACAGTTGTCACAGTGCTCAGTTACATTCTGTTCCATAAGGCATACGGGCAGTGGAAGTACAGCTATAAGCATCGTCCCCCTCGATTGTACGTAGGCAAATGGTCAGCTGCTAGTCCCTCTTTCTTTACCTCGAGAACATGATCACAGACCCACCCAACAGGAGGCTGGGTCGACCCCACACTGAACAGGTGCAGCGGAGACGAGAAACTTCTCTTCCTCTGGCAGAAATCAAACCCTGGTTCTCAAGTACGAACTGTACTTCCCTTCAAATTCTCCAGTGCTGATGGTGAGGATAGCAAGAACCATTCATTAAAAATAGTTTCTCTTTACAGCATGCATACCGTTGTGAGTACAATAATTACGTATACAATAAATGCCGTCCTCACAACCCCCCTTCATTTATTAAAAGTTAAAAAATGGCAACATGTTTCGACCACCCAGCTGGCCATCATCAGGCCTTAATACATGTATGATATTTACGGTGATATGTGATGTCAGTTGAGATCTAACTGGTAAGAACTGTTTCCTGTCGCATTTTTATCAAGGCCTGATGATGGCCACATGGGTGGTCGAAACATGTTGCCATTTTTTAACTTTTAATAAATGAAGGGTGGGTTGTGAGGACGGCATTCATTGTATATGTATTAAAAATAGTTCAGTTTAATAATGCATTTCCTCATATAATTCTTATTATTCCAACAGGCGGCAGAGTTTAATTTGTCCGATAAAACGTTAAAGCTTAGCACTGTCGCTGTATTTGTAATTTTTTCCATACGGAAATCTTACTTGCTACAGAATCTGCAGTGTCATCGATGTCCAAACACAACGTCCCCAGGCCGGACTCCAGCTTTTCATTACTTATCACAGCATTACTTTTCCGATTCCTAAAAATGTTGCTCAAGGAAAGATTCTTATTCTTCGAAAATCTACTTACAGTCACGCACAAACGATGTATAATCATGCACAAACTACGTATAATCACACACAATCTATATATAATTACACAAAATCTATGTATAACCACACACAATTTCCGGGCCCTGCATTAAGTTTCAGTAACGTTTCTCACAGCTGAGCATAGCTGTCATTCTCGGAACATCTACAAATACCAGGCAGGCGAATTGAGTTTAGATGCCACATTTATTGTCGCGGCATTGTGCAGTGTGGCGAGTCTTTCTGGTAACAGATAATTATAGATTTGTCAAGGGTTAAGAGAAGAAGAAACCCTTGGCTCTTTTTCTGGGACTCTCTCCTCATTAACCATAAGGGCTTAAATGATAAAAGAGCCGAGCTGGGTGAAGATGTCTTCTCTCATTTCTACTACATATCTGTCACTGTCCCTCGAGGAATGGCAAATTAGCTAGTCTTTCTTTAAAGGTATAGGAATATGTTTGGATTTTAAACATACTCCGGCAAAAAAATTCAGGAATTATAAAATTATTTATTTTATATTACTTGCACGCAAGTGTGTATCATTTTAATATTAACAGTTACTTTGTGGAGTTCTCTGTTCTTGAATAACAACAGGTTAAATATTACTAAATATATTGACATGGAAGGGAACAATTCGTTACTGCTTGTATCAATAATGCTACGCGTTTCGGTCCTTCTCACGGACAATTATCAGGCATTAAAAAACATACCTAAATACAAGTATGTGTGGTAGTTGAACATTATTAAATTGCCAGCTCACAAAATTTGTAATCTTATGCCTCATGACGGTCCGTGAGAAGACTGAAACGTGTAGTATTATTGAAACAAGAAAAACCCATTATTATGTTAGACGGCAACACAGTTAGTGATACTAAAATATCACAACATAACGAGATGAACTCCTTTTAAATTAACGACATGTTCACCGCCCAAGGGCCTTCCTTTTGTTCATAGCTTTAAAACGTTTCACTTTAACCCTCTAAAGCCTAGCGGTACCTTTACGTACCAAGAGGTTTACCATTAAAAAAATCCTACACGGTGCTCACATTGCGTTTGTATGTTTTGCACGGAGTTTAGAACAAAGAGCGGCTCTTGCCTTATACAACACTAGAGAATGGTTTTTATAACCAAGGAGGAGAGTGTTTACTGCGCGGTAAGCACAGAGTCCTTATATAAAACAGACGCGTTTCTTCCTTAAAGGTTTAAATAATCAAACAATAGGACATAAAGGGTTCAGACTAGGGTCTTCTGAGTTGTGACACCGTATTCTTTGGTAGATGCATACCAACGTTATGGAGGAACCTGCGGCTTTAAATTCAAAATTGTACACTTTTTACACTGAGGCAGCAGGCCTATCCGAGATTTCGGCACCCATCTCAACGATGTCCTGTCCTTGAACACCTCAATGTTGACACACACTAGGTTATGAAACTCACATCTCAAAATATTTAGCGTTTGTCATTACATGAAAAGGAAAATTATTCCACAGTCCCGACCAATTCTTCTCAAAGAGAAAGACTGAAATTTTTCTAAACTATACAAAAAACTTTAAACACCAACAAATGCACAAGGAGTTTTTTTCTCGTCAATTATAACATGAATGACATTCTCGCTAAACTGTATAGTGCAACATAGTGTAACGACAACGGAAGGTTTCTCCCTGAAGATGACCCAGCAGGGTCGAAACCTGTAGGAGTGTGTTATAATTGACGAGAAAAAAACTCTTTGTGCATTTGTTGGTGTTTAAAGTTTTTTGTATAATATAGTGCACGGACATGGAACACATTAAATTTTCTAAACTATATTTAAAAATTTTGCTTTTACCTAACCGAAGACACATCCCATGCTGATTATAAAAAAGCAGTAAGTGCTTTTATGGAAAATATGATTGTTTGCTGTAAAATTCATACGCACAAATAAGTGTTCCTGTGAGGAAAACGCGTAGTTTCTTTACATTACTACACGTGGTAGGTATCAGTACACATGGGATTTAAATGTCTAAGATCCATTTTAATATTATCCTTCTGCTACACTATATTTCCCAAGTGGTTCCTTCGTTTCAGGTTCTTCAGCTGAAATACAATGCATACTTTCTTTTCCATCTGCCTTACAAATGTTGACGAAGTCTCTTTGAGTAACAATAACTAACAGAAGTTGCTCTACACATTCAATTGACACCGCATATTGCACCAGTCCGAAAACATAGCCTACTGCACTGTTTAACCTTTCAGATTAAGCAGTAAATAATAAAGTTGAAGAATCAAGTCTTCTGGAATGCCAGCGCTGTCTATTTCTAGGTGTAATTTACCAATCGAGAAGTGCGTAAGATCCCAGAAGACATGAATCTTCAGAAGCACCATTATGATAACCTCAAATCTCGCACTAACGAAAGCTGTTTTTCCGTTTCTTCCTCAGAACTCACCTTTACTCCTCTCATTCGCATTGCGACTCAGGAAGCACTCGCATCGGCCGTAAAGTGCCAACCCATTCAGTTCTGCCTGTTAACTCCTGTATGTCACATTCGCACACCCAGAGCCATAACTTCACCTTCAGCATTATCCGGTCGCTTTACCTTCAGCGTGGCTGCCCTGCGTATTCCTCCTAGACGTCCTCCAGAACATTTCTTTCCCAATCGATCATCTTGCATTCTTGTTACATGTTCCAACTAGTCTAATCTTTCCTTTCTAATCTTTGCGATAATATCCGTTTGCTTGTACAATCCCATTAGAATGTCTCGCTGTCTGGAATTTCTCCACCATGTGTTTGAATTTAACACGTAGCCAACTCCAAGCAGCAGATTCCTTCAGGATCTAACAATTCCTCACACAGACATGCTTGATCTCCTTCTGAAGGTCATCGTCATCATCATGAACTCTTAGGCTTCAGGTCCATTAGGATATATTAGTCTTGATGCTGAGTGGGCGGGCATAACTCGGTCGGTACAGCCACCCGCTACGGGCTGGACGGTCTGGTGATCGAATGCCGGCGGGGAAGAATTTTTCCGCACCCGTCCAGAGGGGCCCTGGGGCCCACCCAGCCTACTATACGATGAGTACCTGACCATTTTCGGGGATAATGGGCTAAACTCGTATTCTTCCCCAAGTATATATGCTGTCCTGGGTACATATGCTGTCCCAAGCACATACTCTGTCTTCAGCATACATGATGCCCCAACCGTACATGCGCCCCTAAGCACACAGCTATCCTACTCGCATATGTTGTCCTCAGCACACGTGTGTTCCTCAGCGCAAGGTTTCCTAAGAATATAGCCTATAATTTACCAAGCATGCAAGCTGTCCTAATTTTCGATTCCGTCCCAGGTTTCTTCGTCTATATTGGGGAGGGGCGGCTTATTCACTGCACTGTACCTCGTTATTGGTCTACGGTTGATGTCCTGGCTGTTTTAATAACTCAGCATAGTACAACGATACGATGCAAAATACGAAAAATATTCGTTACGGTTTTTTCTTTGCAGTGTTCCCTCCCATTTCTCGGACGCCACGTTTCTGCATTCCTTCGTGATCGTAACCTCATATTAGCGCGACATTGACTTCATGACACATTTCAACACACACAGACATTCATATGCCAGCCTAGGCACGTTTACGACTTCCCTCGTATCAAATATCCCGTATATCTACTGATATTTTCTTCACAAAATCGGAAAGTAAACACATATCTTTCCAAGGCCGCCTGTTACTTCCTACTGTAGACAAATATATCTTTAAACTTATATGTTGACATGCCTAAAGAAGCTGCCGTATGGCAAATTACACATGCCTTAGTTGTGAAACTTCACGGTAAGACAACACTTCAGACACCGAAACCTAAATCGTAAAATAGGTCTAATATTGAAATGTATCTTGAGCATTCTTTACGTCAGGTCGTAAGATGTTATGTGTATACACATATGTTGACAGTTATATACGAATAAAGCTTGTCTTGTTGAAGGAAACTTCAGGGTTACTGGCAATAAACACGAATTTATGCTAATATCCAATGGCACACCTACACACTGAATTTAATTAAAAATAAAGTTGGGAAACCTGAAGAGAGGAGGATCTAGGCTTAGACGGGAGGTAAAACGTAGAGTTCTTCCTGTGGTTTGTAAAGTGTCACGTCATCAAAACGTGTAGAACAATTGCAATATGGCTTCACGCATTCTTAATCTTGGCGGTAAAGTGTGATGAGTGGTCAGCTTCACGTTTCGGCCTTTACACCCCCGGAGACAGGACCCTAGTTAGCTACTAGCTACTAGGGTAGGTGGGCTCTAGTTCCGATCTAGCTGCTGTGGAGAAAGGAAAAATTTCTTGTCCCAAATGGAAATCAAACGCCGATTACCCTGTCTTCCCGCTCATATCCTAAATGCTGTACTGAAAACTCCAGGAAACACAGATCTTCAGAATATAATAGATCCTAATTTAGTCAAAAAATGTTCTGCATTTTGTACAAGCAAGCCCGCATTATCGTGAGCTCAACAGCCCGCCATGTGTGCCTATCCTGGATAAATTTTTTAAGAATTTGACAGCAGCATTGTGTCTGGAGAATTATTACAATCAGTTTTATCAACCTAATTATTAACAGTTACAACATCAGACTCGATCTATTGAGGCACTTTTTTCTTCACCCTAATATAATTTTTAATTTTACTCATCAGAGAACGCAGCGTTTTCACACCAGCTTGAATCATTTACACTCGAATTTGATCAGTACCTACTGATTTAAATTTTATCGATTTTTCAGTGTCGGACAGGTGACGTTGATTGTCAAAAGGCCTTGGTAAGTACATACTTTCACTCATAAGTGGTTTCCAGTTGAATTTTCAACGAAGTTCTTCAAAATCCATTTGAAGTGGGTTTAATCCTGTTCTTAGAACCCGCGAGCATGGACTACATTGAGTGAAGTCAATGTGCAATTGTGGATCAACTCACAACTGGAAACAAGTAATAAATCTTGCGTCCTGACCGCCTTTATCCCGGCATGTGTCTTTTTGGTACCTGTGTGACACGTCGGACTTATTGAGCATCTTTAACGTTTTTCGGCTTAGAATTGCTAAATATAATGTCTGCTTGTACTGGAGAATGTGCTGTGGGAGAGTGGCTGTTCTCTGAGCATTAAGTAATTCTTCCGACGGGAGGTACAGGCCTCTCACAGACTGAAATTTGTTTGGCACTTTTATAGCATTTGTTTTGAAATAAGCCATCTATGAAAGAGAAAGGATAAAAGAAGGTTGGGTAATAAACATGACACGTTTCAGGGAAGTAAGTTCAAGCTAGAAATAAATCAGCAACATAGCACCAAACCAGCACAAGAATTTTACAAAAGTTTGTAACATTTTTAACTGTTTTACTGTTTTATAATTCCCATTTAATGCACATCTTATGCAATTTGTAATAATACCCCCTGATGATGGCATTGCTATTTGCCGAAACATGTTGGGGAACTGAAAGACAAAGGTTTCAAATAAACAATAACATTGTGCATAAGTTGGATCTCTTTTACTGTAGAAACAGATAACCTCATGGATATGAATACGAGCGCCTTCCGTCCTGCTATTAACTAATTAGCTCTTAGTTTCTGCGTACATTATAAGTGGGTCTTTAGGGTAAATTAAATCAAAATTTTCTTCTTTGAACTCCCTTCACAAAGTCAGGACTAAGTGCAGTGGCAGTCTTCATGAATTATGAAGGCCTGCCTTCGACTCACTTCATGATTGTCGCCTGACATTTGTTCCGTGAAAACAAAACTTGCGTGACAAGCGTGCCCACATTTTTGACACAATGCTGTCACGTGGTAGGCAATTTAAATTCACCACAAAATTATATCTGTTCCAATATCACTTCTAACAGTCCTTCATAGTCTCAACTACGGATGCTGTTCCACACCATGGTGTATGGGGAGTGGAGGTAGAGATCCAGGCACTGTTACACCCGGAAATAGATGTAAATTATTCTTCAGCTTGACGATTCGGCAGTTTTGCCCTCGGAAAAGAGACCATGCTCTCCACTGGCTGGGGGTTACGTGTGTTGCTGAGTTGGCCTGGGTGCTAGAGAAGAGAAATACCACTTTAGTCGTTCCACCGCGGAGGCGCGGTTTCGATACCGGCTCATTCCATGTGGGATTTGTGGTGGACAAAGTGGGACTGGGACAGGTTTTTCCCCGACTACTTCGGTTTTCCCTTGTCATTTTCATTCCACCGGTGCTCCATTACTTGGAAAAATGTATAACTGATCATCATCTTCATCACAGGGTGGCACAATAAGACTTAAGGTTGCGGTGCGCCCGTAGCGTCTGCTGCGGGACCCTTCACCACAAAGAAACACTACTTTCCCCTGCCAGGAATCGAATCGTGAATAAAAGGTAGCAGGTTTTAACAGTGTAGACATCTTGCCTGCTGTTGGATCAGTGTTACACTTTTGTAATGGCGTGCCTCTTTGTTCGAATAGAATTAACAGAGGTCAGCGATATTCGTCCTGCCAGCATGGGAAGAAGCAGAAGATAGGCAGCGTATATATAACGCAACATCGTGGCACGTTCGCTAAGTGTTGTTGCCATGGAAACATAACAAAGCCCTTCCTTTGTATTGTTGTTGACCTACGCTTAGTTGTTTACAATATCAAACCATTGAGTGTCGCCATGGAAACCAAGACTGTGTTACATTTTTACTGCTGTTGAGCTACAGAATACTTCGTAATGCTCCGAACCATATAAAATTAGTTACATCTTCGTGTAAATTTCCCGATATTTTCGTCCGATTTTAACCATATTTGGAGTTTATAGACAGGTTTCCGTACAGGTAAGCACTATGAAATTTCACGAATATCAGCCCAGTGTGAGCCGCAGGGATGTAAGCGCACACAGCAGATAAACGGCAGGCATGACGAAGCTAGTAGGCGCTGTTTGCCATTTATGGGAATCGCGCCTAATAAAACTCGGATCGTGCCCTAATACATATTGTTTTATAAACTTTGTGAAAGTCGTGTTGAAGAATAACGTCCGATTAAACTGAATAAAGCAGAGCTGAGACAGATCGCTGGAAGTATAAGTGAAAAAAGAACAGCGACCAAAATGACGTGGATGAAAGGAAGATTCAATTTCCTGGAACGCACATTTTATTCTTCTTTATTTCCGACGTTGCCGCTCACAGTCAGTTCCTTATATCCTGGCGCTAAAAGCACCAGAGTGGCAAATGATAATTGGATACTCACAGTGATGACGCCATCTCAATCACAAAGCCATTGGCTCTGCCTTGCTTCTGCTAATTAGGTCATGTTGCAAACTGCCTCAGTTTCAGCCCTACGTGAAAACATTGTTATGATAATCATGAACAGAACAGGTGATAATTGCAGGAAACAAGGCTGTAGACAATGCGTATCCAACCCGCAGTTCACGGGTCGCATGCGGCCTGGCAATTTCTATTATGTAGGTCGAGACCACATTTGTAAATTGTGTATATACTGTAAAAATTGCATAATAATTAAGGCGGTTAGGTATGCCATTTATTGTTATTTTTCTACGTGCGGCCCATGATCCAGCCCACAATCAAACGTGTCGCCCTTTGCCATAAAGAGGTTGAACGTCCATGTTGTAGAGCAAAGCTTTAAGCGTGTGAATATGGGTTATTTATGTAAGGAAAGGTGAACAGCAGTAACACGTGCTATGCCTTAACAATTAACATGATAACAGACTTTGAAAATAAGTGTGTATATGTGTGTATGTAAGTTTATTGGAATTTCCAGCAGCTTTTTTTACACCTTATAATCATTCACGTGTCACACGCATTTAGTTGCTTAACGCGTGTTATCATCAGCGACTATCTGTTTTACACTAGTTAGTATGTATTGGTAATATTATATATGATTATCAGTTTTATCTTCTTCGGCATTGCCATTGTCTTTATTTGTAAAGTATATTTTTTGTTTTCATTTTGAAAACAAATACTGTATTATCGCACCGCACTCTCTTTTTAGATCGTAACACTTTTTCATTTAAAAATTGCTTAAACTTGTGTCTCTTCTTCTTGCTTGCTTGCTTCCTTGTTTACTGTAATTTTAAGGGTGTTAGTACCTGTAGTGGGATAAATTTATAAAGTGCTACAGTACACCAACAAAATAATTATTTTGAAAATTAAATTAAAAACAGGCCTGACAGACATTAACGATATTTAAAGGGCACAACTGTCGATACAAATATAATATTACCCAAGCACATATTAAGTGGGGAAAAGCAGACACTGATAAAAAGAATGAAGTGTCGAAATGCATGTGACTGATAAATGATTACAACTTGTAGACAGCCTGTCGGTAATTCAAATAAACCTGTGTTATTCAAAGCCACATAGTGTGAGTAGAATAAATAAACACGCATGCGTAGCCCTTTTGGATCATTTATTCTACGTAGTACTTTGTGCTTCACCCGTATCAGAAGCCCAGTGGTTGAGACCAGCTTCAGGTATCGGGACCAACTGACTGTTGATCCTATTTTAGTCTGAAAATGGACACCGACCCACTCCCCCTGACGTAGCGTTTTATTATTTTCAACGCGGGACGATAATCAAAATCCATAAAGTGGGTTACTCCAAAAGTGACAAAATATCGTTTTAATCCCACAGGCGCACGGGATTTTGAAATGATGACGCCGCAAGCAGCGAGCAGGCCTACAGAAGCTCAGTTTGCGCCGGGCTTACAAACCGCCACACATATGTGTCAAATATTAACACACCCTACCAAAAATTACAGTCTTCTATAGATGATGCTTCTGTCACGAGTACAAGTGTTTTAAAACTCTCTTCAAGAAAATCGAAATTAGAAGCACACTTTATGCACATGTCCTGGTTGTTTGAAGATTAAGGTCACATGTCAGGTACTATGAGAACTTCATAGGTGAAAGTATGTACATTTTGAGGTAGTCTGACAATTAACGCCATTTGTCAAGCACTATGAGACCCTAATAAGTAAAAGTATGTACACGTTGACGCAGTCTGACGTTTAACGCCATCTGTCAGGCACTATGAGGCCTTTCAAAGTGCAAGTATATACATGTTGATGTAATCTGACGACTAGCATAAACTGTTAGGCAGAAAGTCTCATTGAAGTTCTCAGAACACGGTCATGACGTCAGGACCTTTCGCTTATGGTACTGCATGGCACGCGGTATGAGAATATTGGTAATGAGATGACTAGAAGGAAGTTTGTATAAATTTTCAGAACTGTAAGATAAGTAGCATTGTGAAACTCCAGCAAATCACTCCCGTCTCCAATTGTAACAGTAAATAAGCCACACTACTCCGGCCCCACCAATCAAGAGTGACGGCTGAGAAATGTCATTTGACCTGCAATGAGCACAGTGTCTTGAACGAGGTCAAGTGGCCGTTTGTCGGGGTTGCTGGACAGTCTGACGGCGTATGTCTCTAGAATGCGGAGCATCTGTAGGTTACACATATGGTGGGTTGACAATTAAATAACCGGACTGCTTGTGTAAACATTGTGGCTATCTACATTAAAATACCACATCTGTTTGTAAGTTGTTAACGTGTATGCTTCGAAGGAATCCTTTTCCACCATCTTCAGGATAGAATACAGGCCCGGCATTTACTTAGAAATTTCAGTAACCACCTCCGAAAGTAGGTAAACACCGCGTCACAACCTAGAATACTTGTTACCAAATATTTTCACATCATTAAAGGTCTGCCATTATGGTGCTCTCTACGGAAAAACAATTTGATGTTTTAGGCCACCTTTTAAGCTAGAACATTACGAGTGGAAAGCGTGATATAACACACATTAGAAACTCAGTTCGGCCAGAGGGCTTTTATGTTGTAAAGCCGGGACTGCGGGCGAGAGGCAACGGCCCGCGTCCCGTCTAATTTTCTGTGCTCTCCACTCTGGTCACTCCGAGCGGTATGGTGGGGTGTCGGTCCTGCGTCCGCCCACGGAACTACCTGGTGCCTGCTGGGGGTATCTGGGATACAGGTCGAGATGGCGGTCCCCTTTCCGTTTATCCTGAAGATGGTACACTCTCTTCCAAGATAATACACTACACTACTTTATTTCCACTAAGTTACAATAAACAATTTTCTTCCATCAGGGAAAGGACCTAGTCACTGTCAACTACAGGTGGGCCAGGGAAATGAGCGCCCAGTCTCATCTACTCCCCCCGTCCGAATTTCCTAACCCACACGCTCAACAACGAACTTAAATAATTCCAACACCTCTGTCGCTGAATCTTATTCGAATTCCTTTTCACAGCAACGCTTACCTGAGGTAAACAAAATCAGAATTGAAGTGCAAAACATCTCTTGTGTCCTTCTCCGTCTCCCGGCCTCCAGTCAACCATCACCCACAGCAACCACAGTAAGAATGATGTGAAATCACATAGTTTTACCCTACTTTGCACCTTCACACATCCGGCTAGTAACCAAAGTGCCGACTCATTTCTCTGTTGCCATGCACTAGGTCAGCAGTGGCTAGGCCTTGCATCTTTAAAACAATAGAAAGAAAGTAAAAAGAAGTCTAAACCCAGAATACACTAATATCTACACTACACTTCTCCCCGCTTACACTATGATGCGTCCCGCATCATCTCTAATTACTTCTTACAAGCAACAAAAAAAGGAAAATTCCCAATCTCTCAGATACGTTATACAACAATATCAACAAACACTGAAAAAAAAATGAATTTGCAAAGACACACCACAGCAAACAGGTGATCACGTAGCACTGTGCACAACTTAGTAAGAGTCATCAGAATATTTCAGTTACAAGCAATTTTTGTTGTAAGGACATAAGGGAAAAAGCTGTGTTTTTTTTCTCACATCATGTTAGGATACACTCCAAGTGTTCACTAGCTTTCTATGATACTGTATGGCACTCTGTCCCTGCTTTCCTCGTATGGCGTCGACCGTTCGACTCCGACACTTCCATCACTCTGAAGTTTCACAAGCACAAGCACTTTCCTCTACGTGAGGAGGTTGTTTACGCCCGCGACCGTCTTCCATGCATTCCTCTCCTTCTGCTGCCCTGCTAAACACGTCGTTATACCTGCCGTTTTCCCTGCCGACGTTGCGGGGCTGTTTTCGATGTGGTTACCCGCTGCCTCCGTCCACTGGAAGTGGTATTGTTTCTGGGCCCTTGTTTGTTCCAGAGCTTTACGCTGTGGGCTGGGCCCCGTAAATAACGAATTTTCACCCGCTTCAGAACTTGTACGAACGTCTCCTGGACCTGCGGTTTCTGTTTCTGCTTTCTTTTCAGGGTTCACGGGATATATTTCGGGTGCTTTCGGGTTTTGAGGTTTTTTAGTGGTACACGGCAGAATTTGGGTTATGTAGGTGATCCAAAAGGGTTTTCCCTAACACAAAATCGTTACGACTAGGACAATCACAAAAGATGGGATTAATACGTACAAGTAGGAGTAGTATTGGGTGGTCCTCTGGACATTTCTTTCGTGTATCTGTAATATATTGTCCAGGTTGCGGAGTTGCATCTTGTCCGCGCCCGCCGATATCTGGTCTAGATCGGTGGTGTCCGGTGTCGGGCTATTTAGTAGGATCCCTTGTTCTTCTACGGAGATAGGATCGACGTGTTGGATTAGTAAGTGTTCACCTCGGGTGACGGTGGTGGTCGAAGAGCCTTGCACCGTAGGATATAGCTGGAAGTTTTGCCCAACTATGTAGCATGAACTGACGTTCCTCAGAATCCCATTTCCATGGATTTGCAGGCTGGTGGTGATCCACGAGTTATTTCTGTTGCATTCGAGGTCGACTCGTTGCCGATTGCTAATACTGTAGATCCAGTCCTGTTGATGGCTCGTGAACTTTGGTGGATAGTTGGAAGACATCACTACCCTTGCACATAAGTTTCTTGCTTCCTCCTTCTGGAAAAATATGCTGAGTTCACAGGCTAGTACCGTGGTGCTGTACACTTGGGTGTCGACAGGACATATTTGAGTGGATTTTCCAGTACAACGTTCAATATCTGCTTGGGTATACAACAGGTAGCGTTGCTTTGAATCCCCATGAGCAAGTAAGGAAAATTTATCATCAACTGAACAAAATTCCGCGAATTGCCTACCCTGTGTGGCAGTGTGACTGGCCTGTACAGAGTAAAATGCCTGTCAAAAGTCTTCATCGGAACTGTCAATAATAATCTTAAATTATGATGATCAGCAAACACCGTGACCTCTATACATTCGTAAAATAAGTACATGTCATTGAGTTGGATTCCAGTGAACAAGGTGTAACCGTCAGGCAAGTGAGCAACAATACTTCTTAATAGGGACTGCAACAAAGTGGGTGCAATTAAGTTAACAGACAGCTTGCCTCCTATAGTAATATCCAATCCGTTTAAAGTGTCCTTAATCTGCGTACGGAGTTGCAGAATTTCAAATTCAAGCTGCCTGATGTAAACAAATACACTAGTCTGGTTGTTTAAGGTAGCATTCAACCAATATACCTTAGCATCCATGGTAGTCATCCATTGTTGTGAATTCAGCATCAGGGACTTAACATTTTCCGACAAGGATTTAACGGATTTGGAATTGAATTTCACAAGGGACTCTAAAGATCTCAGATAGGTTAGTTGTTCATTGACCGAGTGCACTAAATCTGATTGTGTATCATGAAGCTTATTCACCGAATCGTGCAGTTTATCTAAATCTATAACCGTTGCTACATCAAAGAGCGTCTTGAATATAGGACCAGCCACATTTACTAAACGTCTCCTGCGGTCCAGTCACGGTAACATTTGGGTAAATGAGTCAATTCGATTTCCCAAAAGATCCACTAAGTTAGTTACATGCTTTAATTCTGCAGCAGGAGCGAACCGTGATTTAAATTTATTAATTTGGTACAGATCATCCTTCAGTTTGGGTAGTGCGTCTTGATAGGCACTGAAGTCAACATTGACGACTATGTTCCAACGGTCGTTGGTCAAGATCACGTTTTTCTCCTTTATCAAGATCGTGCTGTTCGCAGCTTGATCGTTGACAATGCCTTCAGGAACAGTATCTCCATGCACCCTTCCTGGAAACACACAACGTACCATGTACTACCACCTGTTCCCCAAATTACATTGCCGTATAGCATGTCATTGCCCGTGGCTGTGTTTACGTGACGGCCATGACGGATATCATGACGCCATAACAAATCGACATGGCGACTATATAATGGTCAGTTCAATCCATAACACTGTAACATACTTTTCCCCATTTCTATTTACACATTAACATAGCTGAAAAAAGTTTTTTTTTTCTCGCGAACACTTATCTCTACGTGTTCCCCTTATTTTCCTTGACTTGTTACATACACTGTCTAGTACAACTTACTACGTGCAAGTATGCCTATGTTACAGCTCCCTCTTTACCCCTTTTGCTTTAAATACTTAATTTACATAGTGTTCACATTTTTACTAAGAGATCGCCTTCTTCTCAGCGCTATCCATTTAGTCAGTGTGATACTCCACTAAAAGCTATGTGCCATTTTCTATATTTCACCCTTCGGGTGGGTTATTCATGTCCCTTAGTTGCTGCAACCGTGCTCTACTCCTAGTAACTGGTGGTGCCTGAGGAGTTGCTGCTAATTCACGCCTAGACTGTGGTGATCTGGACGGTGTATAATTAGGATCCCGCAAAGTAGAATCAGGATATATATCTTGCGTTTCCCTGTCCACGCTTGGTGTGTCTGCGCCTGCTGCCGGGATGAGGCTTTGTAATTCCTGTTCTACTCGCTGTGCTCCTTTCTTATCCTCAGTCACGATCGGTCTCGATTGAACTTCAATCTCCTGCCCATTCTGATCTTCCGCAATGGTCTGGTTTCGTTTATGTTTCACACGTGTGGTAGTTTCCTGCTTCCAGGGTCGCTGATCATAGGGTATTTTCAGCCTGCTTACGTGAACAGTCTGCTCCTTTCCTGTCATATCTACAATCTTGTAGTTTAAGTCAGAAACCTTCTCCACAATCTTGTAGGGCCCTCTCCAAAATTTTCTAAACTTTTGGCGTCTACCAGGCTTCTTTGCCGGACAAAACAGATATACCTTATCGTCTACTTCAGAATTCCTTTCCTTTGCTTCCTGTCATAGTACTTCTTATTAACTTCATGTGCCTTCCTGTTGTTCTTCCTAACTTCCTCATATGCTTTCCTCAGATTAAGCCTTAAATTTTCCAGCTTGTGCCCGAAACCCGTGTTTTGAATTTCTCGTGGTAATTTAGCTTTCAGATCATCTGCAGTCGGTAATTTCATTTCTCGGCCGTGTAGTAAATAAAAAGGGCTGTATTTTGTCGTGCTGTGGGGTGTTGCTCTGTAAGCCATTAAAAAGAAAGGCAACACGACATCCCAGTTCGTGCCGGTGGAGTCTATGTAATGGGACATAGAGTCGTGGAGGACCCTGTGGAATCTTTCCACTGTTCCATTGGACATAGCGTGATAAGCCGACGTTTCTACCTTCTTAATTCTCAGACGTTTGCGGGTTTCCTTGAAAAAGGCTTAGGTGAATGACCTCCCTCTATCAGTAATCAAAGTGGAGCCATTACCATGCCTAGCTATAATCTGGGTAGCATAGACACGTGCGCAAGTTTCTGCCGAAACGTCGGGAATTGGAAAGGCCTCAACATATTTCGAGAAGTTATCTATGAATGTTAAAAAGTACTGGTTTTTCCTGGGCGTTAGACAATAAGGCCCGGTAATATCCATTGAGGTAACCTGAAAGGGTTCAGAAGGGTCTTCACCATCCCCCAGTGGAGCTCGAAATTCTTGTTTCCCCTTACGTCTTTGTCATTTGTCACAACGCATTATGTAGTCCTCTATATTTTGCCTCATCTTCGGCCATCAGTATCGGAGCGAAAGTAACTCAAAAGTTCTCTTGCCACCGGGGTGTGCTACGAAGATCGGATCGTGGTTTTCGGCAATCACTTCCTGGACCAAAGACTGTGGGACTACCAGCTGATATTCTTTGCCCCTTTGCCTCCTATACAAAAGTCCATCCATGTCCAGAAAAAAACTCACTTCGGGGTGTAAGACGAGCTTGTTTCTGCCTACCACAAAACGAATCCTTGCACTGTTCTTCCAGTATCAGCTGTTTAGTTAACACTGTCTTCCCCCCAACTGTAGAAACATGTAGGCTGAGTGCGTCCACATGCGTAAGCTTGGGACCTGAAGTATGTTCCACACAAAAATCAAATTCCGATAACCTTAATGACCACCTCATTAGTCGGCTATTATTGTCTGCAAACTTATGCAAAAATGACAGTGCCGCATGGTCCGTCCTTACGAGAAATTTTATACCATATAAGTAGCATCTCAAGTATTTTGTCCTCCAAACTAAACCTAACATTTCCAACTCTGATGCGGAGTAGGACCTCTCAGCCTTATTTAGCTGCCTACTGGCATATGCCATTGGTCTCCCGACGCCATTCTGCACTTGAGATAGCACTGCCCCGAGTCCTATCTTCGAAGCGTCCGTGGTGAGAATGGATGGTAGGTTAAAGTCGGGATAAGCTAACACTGGTGTGTTACTCAGTTTAGCTTTTAACTCCTCGAATGCTTCCTGACATTCCGGGTGTCACTTGAATGCCACGTCTTTCCTAGTAAGCTGAGTTAGCGGTCTTGCTATGTCAGCAAATTTCGGAACTAGCCTTCTGTAGAAGGAGCATAAACCTAGAAATGCTCTGATATCCTTCACATTTTTTGGGGTTGGATACTCCTGAACTGCCCTCACTTTTTCAGGCGAGCTTTCAATCCCCCTGTCGGACAAAGTATAACCTAGATATGACACCTGCAAAGACACACTTACTAGGCTGGAGTTGCAAATTTGCTTTCTGAAACCTTTCTAACACATTACCTAATCTCCTCGCATGCTCCTGTACTGTGTCACTAACAATCAAAGCGTCATCAATGAAGATCCAGCATTCCGGTCCTATCAAATTTCTCAGGACATCGTCCATTAATCTCTGGAAACTCGCTGGGCTATTTGAAATTCCGTAGGGCATCCTGTTGAACTCATAGTGACCTGCTGAAGGAACAGAGAATGCAGTCTTTTGGCGATGTTCTTCATGAAAGCTGATTTACCAGAAACCCGCATAGCAGTCTAATACCGTAAACAGCCTAGAGCCTGCTAAGGTCGAGGTTGTTTCCTCGAACTTTGGGAGTGGGTAGTTGTCGAACTTGGTCACTTTGTTAAGTAGTCTATAATCCACGCACAAGCGATACTTCGGCTGTCTTTGCGCTGACTTCTTCGGGACCAGGACTACCGGGGCTGACCAAGGTGAATTACTTTCTCTAATCACACCTTTCCTCAACATATCTTGTATTTGGTTGTCAACTTCCTGTCTGAGCGCAAACGGAACCCTATACGGCGCTTTCCTGATCGGCAAGGCGTCTCCTGTTTCTATTTTGTGCTGTACGACACCTGTACCCTTGAAATCGTTCGGCTCTTCGTCATGAAAGACGTGCGCATATCTATATAATACTGACTCCATAACCTTCTGGTCAGCTGGTGACAAGTGTACTAATTTGCTTCTCACATAGGCTTTGAACTTCGCCGGTATTTCCTTATCTTGTCCTGCCAAAAATGTGTGGTCTCTATCCCCATCCATTTCCTGATCATCGACTGGGATGACTAGGTTCTCCGATATCTCCTGGGCTATAACCACTACGGTGCCTTTAGGTAAGGTTAGTGCCTCCTCGCTGAAATTTGCAATCATCAGCATCACTGCGTCAGATGTGCGAACCTGACCCGACTAGTTGGACTGCGATACACCGACCTTGAAGTCATGTGTTGTGCGCATCTGTGGCTCGCCGTATGATCGCGGCTAACAATGACCTTCGCTTCGGTCAGCTGTTCTAGTGGCCCCTCCGTACTAATACGGTTAATACTCGAGCTGCATAGACCCCTTCAATTGGTATCTGCACCGATTCCACGCACAAAAGACCTGTGGAAAAACTATGTTTCCCAATATCAAGCGTACCGTGTATGATGTGTCTACACCTTGGATTCAGCGTGACTGATTCCTTGCTCTGCACTAACCATGCCTCTGACTCATTCAGCACAATTTCGTTGGGCATTTTATGTTTCCTTAGGCTGCCTTTGTCTTCCGGAATTTCCCTTGTAACTTCCTTACGCCCACTTATAACAACACGACTGTCTTTCGGTGCACTGTCGGATAAAGCGGTAAGGATGGCCATTTCATTACCCTCACTCCGACTGTAGCTCTCCTCGAGAGAATCCTGTTGTACTCCGGGTGCCGAATCAAAGTTTTGCCCCGTGTGGAGAGTTAAAGTCCGGTCTTCTAAATTCGATTTTGCTATTCTAGGCAGCAAAAAATTAATTCCAAGAATTCCCGCCGCGTTTGTTGGTAGTTTACATACCACAAAATTTAGGCTGAATGTGACACTCCCCATGAGAAACTTAATAGACTGCTCCCCTTTAACGTACAAATTTTTACCCGTGACGTCAAATGGTACAATCTCTTTGCATCCTATTGGTTCATCGGCTACTCCGGGCTGTAAAATACTACAGCAGGACCCAGAATCCAAAATAAGAGTTCTTTTCACTCCCTGAATCTGTACTAATACCGTAGGGGTGTTATGGTCCATTATGATGGGTACTGTAAGGTAATTTTGGACAGCATTTGCGTGGGTAGCTAGATGAAAAAAAGCTGTCCTTACTTCCACCTACTGCTCGTTTCCCTGGAGATGGTTGTTTCGCCTAGGGACTTCGGAGGTAGTCTGAGGTACTTCCGCTTTCGGTCTTCTGGAGGGGTTAAACCGTCTCTCGCTATTGCTGTTTCTCGCTTTGGCCTGGTTACAGTTTTTAGCATAGTGTCCCAATTTGTTGCAGTTATAATAACGCACGGACTTGTTAGCCTGGCGGCTTCTCGTGGACGTGCGATGTACTTGCTGAGTCGGCTGCCCGCCTGCCGGCCTGTAGCTAATGGACTTTGGCTTACTTCCTGTCCGCATGCTAACACGCGACTCTTGATCAAGGTGTCCAAACTTCCCACTGCTTGTGGCCCCATAACTAGTATGGTTTTCCGAGTTCGCGAATAAAGTTTCATTTCGCTTTTCTTGCGCGTCCGCTTCAAAAACGACCACGGCAATTTGAAGGGCTTCGTCAAGGGTCTGAGGTAGCTTAAATCTGACCTGCTGACCCGCGTGGCCTATCAAACCAGCTATGAATGTGGACAAAAGCATCCTTTCAGCCTGCTGAAAGTAGATTTTCTGTAATTCAGGGTCGTCCACTTTCGGTACTGTTTTTAAAGCCAACGATTTGCTGCGGTCGGCAAATTCTTGCGGGGTTTCGTCTGGTTTCTGTCTCGCTGTCTGCAGTTTGATGAAATGGTACTAATCGTTCCTTACATCCCTGAATCGATGTAGTAATTTTCCTTTGAAATTTTCCCAAGTGATATCGTTTGCGTGGAGCTCCAAATTACTGTTATAAAAAGCTTTCGCAACTTCCATCAGTTTTAGTACCACTATCTGTATTTTATCGGTAGGTCCCCAGTTTCCTACCTTCGCGGTATTTTCTACGGTCTCAAAAAATTCATGTACGCTCATGGATTTATCCGTTCCTGCCCATCTGGGTATCAAAGAGACAAGCGACAAATCCTGAGTTGCTGTCGGCCTTCCTGAATTTACCTGCGTCTGGAGACTCGCTAACTGAGCTTGCAAGCTTTCGATCTGCTGCCGCAAAAATGCCTCCGCCATGACTACGTTCCAAATTTCACCTTTCACTTCTCACTTAGTGTATCACAACTGCTCCCAGTTTCCCTTGCTTCCTTTACTGGAGATTCTCCTAATTCAATACAACACGAATTCCAAGCAATTTCGGCATATTACCCATAGGGTGCTCCTGAAGAGTATGTGGAATAATAGTAAATTCATGGAACCAGGACGCCTATCCTCCGTCTTTCCTAGATTCTGAGTGGAGGGTTGAATAGCCAGATTCCTTCTATTTGAAAGTAGTTCCCAGCTGTTGCGACCATGTCGTGGAAAACAAAAAATCCCACCGCTGCCACCATTGTAAAGCCGGGATTGCGGGCGAGAGGCAACGGCCCGCGTCCCGTCTAATTTTCTGTGCTCTCCACTCTGGTCACTCCGAGCGGTATGGTGGGGTGTCGGTCCTGCGTCCGCCCACGAAACTACCTGGTGCCTGCTGGGGGTGTCTGGGATACAGGTCGAGATGGCGGTCCCCTTTCCGTTTATCCTGAAGATGGTACACTCTCTTCCAAGATAATACACTACACTACTTTATTTCCACTAAGTTAAAATAAACAATTTTCTTCCATCAGGGAAAGGACCTAGTCACTGTCAACTACAGGTGGGCCAGGGAAATGAGCGCCCAGTCTCATCTACTCCCCCCGTCCGAATTTCCTAACCCACACGCTCAACAACGAACTTAAATAATTCCAACACCTCTGTCGCTGAATCTTATTCGAATTTCTTTTCACAGCAACGCTTACCTGAGGAAAACAAAATCAGAATTAAAGTGCAGAACATCTCTTCTGTCCTTCTCCGTCTCCCGGCCTCCAGTCAACCATCACCCACAGCAACCACAGTAAGAATGATGTGAAATCACATAGTTTTACCCTACTTTGCACCTTCACACATCCGGCTAGTAACCAAAGTGCCGACTCATTTCTCTGTTGCCATGCACTAGGTCAGCAGTGGCTAGGCCTTGCATCTTTAAAACAATAGAAAGAAAGTAAAAAGAAGTCTAAACCCAGAATACACTAATATCTACACTACAATGTTAAAGATGTTGTGCTGAACTGTCACACCCACAAGGTTTTGCGGATAATTATATGTTTTTCTATGAGACACGAAAAGCATGCTCTTACCTTTACTTCTGTGATACACAATATCAAAAATTGAAAGCCACTAAGCCAAAAAAAAACTCAGTCTTCATTTTCACTGCCTTAGGAACGTCATAACTCAGCACGAGCTCTGGCAGTTATCTCTATCGTCTGCCAGATGTAGCCAGTCCAACCTTTCTTATCCTATGGCCCTAAGATCCATTTTAATGTTATCATTTCCTCTAGCTACGCGTAGGTCTTCCACACACCCCACCCATCTAATCCTCCTTGATCTGATTACCCTTGTACTAGGCACTTATCACCAGATGCAGAAATGAAAATCTAACACACAATTTAAATATTATGCTTTAAGGCGGAGAAAATGAGGAAATGTTTCGTCATTGCTGCATTCATCAGGCCGTAAATTTCAGGAATATACATGTGACAGAACTAATTTGTGTACTCATCAAGATACTGTCTAAAGCTGTTAGGCTTTCTATAAGTTCAGTGAAGACCACTGATACATTTCAAGCACCACACTAGGATGTGCAAAGTTTAGATCCAGAAATTTGAATTTAGGAATGTAACGGAAATAAAAAAGCTTATAGAATACATACTGAATTGATGTACTTTGTGAAATACGAGTACTCAGTGAAAGTATCTTGCTAAAACGAACCAATAATATAATTCTCAAACTCTTTGTTTTTTTGAATTTTTCGTATCCTCTTAGTTATATAATTAAATAATTGAAACTGTATTGTTTGGAAGCCGGCTCTGTCTCCATCCTCAGGTGCAGTACTAGCCTTCCGGTCCTCTTAAAAATACTGTCAGCTACTGGGCACCCTGGACAACTCAACTTTTCGTGATATGTGTTCGAGACTACGTCTTATCTATGGGGCCATAATATCAGGTTCGCGCCTGAAGACGAAGCAAAGTTGGCTTGCGAAACTTATAGTTTTAATTACATAATAGATAATCTTTGTTTCGGTCATCCCGGTGTGATAATTCAATTATACAGAAATAATAATAAGAAGCAGTCTGACACACCACTCTATGTATTTGTAATGGAACACTATACCACTTATTCTGTGTGCTCAATTACAACATGTTTCGGCTCGGCCGAGCCATAATCAAGTACACGTACGTTAAAAACACAAACCTGTTAGTAACACAGTATAAAACAGTAGTGAAGATTCACTAATCTATTGTTTAAAACTGCAAAAACACTCAAATGAGAACAAAATTACCATGACTTCTGTCTAAACAACAGTTTTAGTGTACCTCTACCTGATGATGGCTCGGCTGAGCCGAAACATGTAGTAACTTAGCACACATATTAGAATAACTGGTATAGTGTGCCATTACAAATACATACAGTGGTGTGTCAGACTGTGTTTTTATTATTATTTCTATATATATATATATAATAGGTGATGGACAAAGTCGACAGACACAAGAGAGTCTTATAATATTATAAACAATGAATGCATAATTTTTTCAAAAATCTAGGAGCCACTTCAAAATTCTAGGTGCCGAAAAAACCTTACAAAGCAAGTTCCATATTGAGAACCCACAACATTAGGCGTCACCTTACAACATTTAGTCGCCACGGCGACCATAAACATGGCATTTGTGCACTTCTGGTCAAAGCCCTATATATTTAAACAGAAACACAATATTTACTTTATTAAAGAAGAGAACTTGTCTACAGCAACCAAAAAAATTGAACTTTATAGTGATGGTCGGAATTTTCCTGGTACTTAGAAGATATTTTCTGTTTACTAGTTTTTTTAAGTAGCAACACAAGATTATCTAAAGTCAGTTACGCGTGTGTGTCTGATCCGATATTAATTTTGAGTTTCGGTTAACGTCTTGAAACTTACTTCACAGTGGCGCGTTAATAAAAAATGTGAAATAATTTGTCTACAGAAGACCACAAAGAAATGTTTAACTGGCTAAAATAGCTATTATTTTTCCTGACGATCCTTTCGCTTCATTAACCCTTTAAAAAGGAAGCGTATCTGTTTTATATAAGGACTCAGTGCTTACCGCGCTATAAACACTCTCCACTTCGGTTATAAAAACAAATCTCTTAATGTTTTATAAGGCAAAGTTGCTGTTTGTTCTGAGATCCGTACACAACACATAAACGCAATGTGGCCACCACGTAGAATTTTTTAATGTTAAACCTGGTGGTACGTAAAGTTACCGCTAGGCTTTAAAAGGTTAACATACGTCCAGAAAGCAGTGACTGTTTCCAGACACGAATCCAGCATCAAATGGAAACTGGTTCATCTCGCCAGTGGAAGAATGTTTTACTGATCTGAATTAAAATGTTCATTTCAAGACGCGCACAGAAGTAAAGGGCACCCGCGTAGTGAATGTCATTCATCTAGAGCCTTGAAGCATGAAATACGACTTGAAGCTATAGGTCCGAAGCTGCTCGAGGAATTAAAACGGATAACACAATACGAAATTTATTGGCTTGGACCATGTGGTGTTTTTTGAAATCTAACAACAGCCTGTGGACTTATTATGGCCAGCATTAAAACCTGTCAGAAAGGAGTTCCTTCGGCACTCCTATATCACTTGTTATTACAGATCTTAGGGTATTTAATTTAGACTGTTCTGGGAATATTTTCAGACACACCAAAGAGTATAAAAGGAAAAATATCGGTGTTGCTCGGTTATACGAATTGAAAGGTTGATAGAATTTATTAAAGGTAATAAATTTAGAGAAATCCGATATAAAGCATAAAACTGAGTACTGAAATTCTGATTAAATTTATATACCTACCGTAGGCTAGGTTTGTTTCTTGATTTTTATAACACATTTTTATGGCATTTTAAATCATACTGACATACCTCAGGGAATGCAAGGGCCTATATAAGGAAACTTATGTAACACAGGATAAATTTGAAGTTTTGATTGGGAGGGGGGATATTAATAGTACTGTCCTCTGCACTATTGCACCCTTTATCCTGAAGATTGAGGCAGCAGATGCCACCGCAAAGTCGGTACCTATCGAGTAAACCACTTCGCGTCACATCCCACAAAGCTATGCTCTGAAAACTTTCTCGTGGAGAAGAAAGATTTTCGCAAAAAAAAAAAAATCAAGGGAGAAAGAGCGTAAAGAAAGCGATTATGAGATAAGGTGAAGAATAAGCAGTCGCTGTAATAAGCATAGAGGACGGTGCCTTTGAATAATGAAGGAATTAAACACCGTCAGACACATCTAGTGTAGATTATGAGTATAAAACTGATGACTGCAACATGTTCCGGCTTAATATGGCCATCTTCAGGCCAATAGTGTAACAGTTATAACAAGTGAAAAATTATCCCATTGCAGACCTTGGCAGGACCTCAGGGCTCCATAATTTTGACGCTCCCAGGTTCTATGACAATCGCCACATGAAAGTGGTAAGGTTGTCAGCCCTGTGCACCGGCCGCCTTTACCCCCATGGAGATATCCCTGGAACTCGTTTATGTTAGAGGCTGAGTCGACGCCAAGGCCATAGTGCGGCCGTAAGGATTATGTCAATGAAAAATCCATAAGAAGTACTGTATACAAGTGTAGTAAAACATATTAATAATTGAATTGTCAATTTTTGCAATTAAACCAATATTTTTGCTGTGTTAAATTTTTCATAATATGAGTAACTAGAATTATAAAAAAATATTAAAATATAATTCAATTATGATTAAAAGAGGATTCGTATGATGTGCCTGTATATTTGGGGGGGGGGGGGAGGTAGGACAATATGCAGTATAGAAATGTCCATGCAACGCTATACTGCGCGTCGCCTTGTTGGCCTTCTTTGCCCTTGTAGCTGTTTACCCGTTTCTTTATGATTTCTTGTTTTGTTTTGGTGCTTATTTACGTTGAAATCGCATCCTGCTTAAGGACTGTTGCAGCCGGTGCTCAAATGCGCTATCTCCCTTCACTGTTCGGGGGACACTCCTTTAGAATCCAAATAAGGTCACTTGTAACAAACAAAAGCTGTATCAAAAACCTTCAACGCGAGTTTATTTCCAGTTTTCATAAATTCATTATTTAACGACGCTGGCAATTGCTAAGACTGCATAGAGGTCATGTTGAATGAAAGAATAAACACGGAGCATCGGCGGAATGATACTGACAGGCAAAACCGACGCACTGGGGGGGGGGGGGGTTGGACCCTTTCCCACTCCCACTCTGTCCACCACAAATCACGCATTACTTGGCTTGGGATCGAAACAGAGCCTCCGAGGTGAAATACCAGCGACTAATCGCCAGCGCTATCAGGTGGCACAGTTAATTTGACGAAGTAGTGACATTTAGGAATAAGCGATGTGCATTCCACGAGGTCACACTTGGAACTGGAGTTAGGACAGAAAGCAGGGGTGCACAAATTTTCCACAAATCTAGGAGTAACCTCAAAAATTCCAAATGCCAGAGGGGTGACATGAAGCAGGTTTCAAATTGTGAACCCACAAATACTAGGCGACGTCACCCGGACGACCTGTTTGGCGGGATCTGTGCAATTCTCCCTGAAGGCATTCTTAATTTCCTCACTAGATGTCAGTGAATCGGGGACCGGTTAGAAATACCTATTAGAGGCCTGCACAAATCCAGGGCACTAGACAACCATGGCGACCAAATTTTGTGTGGTGGTGCCTAATAATTCCGGGTCCTCAGTGTGAAACTTGCTTCATGTCACCCTTCTGGGGCCTAGAAGTTCGAGATTGTTCCTAGATTTGTGGAAAATATTTGCGCCTCTGGCCTAGTCTATGAGTGGTTTGCAGCTCTTTTTCTATAACTGATGGACAGTAGCTGTTTCAAACGGACCCACCATGTTAGGGGGGTTTCTCCTCCTTTACATCTGGAAAAGCAAACAGAACCATTTTTGGGAAAACTGTGACCGAATGAACGTAAGATGACGGACAACATCTACAATACTGGCCGAGGTAATACATATACACGCCACTCTGATTTAAGGCTAGTATTGCGGACTGTGTAGCTAAACTTCACACATGGAACCAGTTTATGTAGCGGCAAAGCCCTAGACAATTATTTGATAATTTTTACTTTTTTTTTCACGGAAGAACCCGAAAATACTTTTTCGTATCCCGATAAACCCGCATCTGAGAAAGCATTTAGAGGTCAGAAAAAGTTGATAACAAGGAGCACAGTTCACTTGCTCTTAAATTATTGCCAAGAACATTTATCTATAAGAAGCTCGTATGTATGTATCAGCTTATATTGCAAAAAGAAATTGAACGGTTTTCCGGTCCTTTTGTGTTATACAATCCTTTTTAGACATCCGAATATTAAACTGTGGAGATTACACCAGTATTAGCAATTGCCGGACAGATATTCCAGCCATATTTCTACAGATAGCTGGAATTTTTCAGGGCATTTAAAAATTCTCATTTCTTTATTCAATGATTTCTCGCGGAATCCTTGTTAGGAAATCATTGCGGAGGCACCCGGCCCGCATACCGACCGGCTGTCAGTCAACCCGTCTAAGGTATGTCCGCGATTGCAGTCAAATGAAGCCACGATTGTTGCGTTCCAAATCGTCTCAAGTTCAGCATTCATCGAGAAGCGCACCATTTTATGTTATAAGATAAATTTACAAGAATTACAATGATTCTTTGAACGACTTTTACGAATAAGCCTCTTGTGAGTGACAGTTGACCCGGAGAACTTCAACAAATGGGAGATAAAAATGAGTGAGAACGCAAAGAGGACATCTGGATCGTCAAGCACTGTCTGTTTGTTGGTCGCAATGAAGTGCCTCTGATAAAAACATGTTCTACCATCTGTATTAGTCGGCTGCACCCCCCCCCCCCCCACACACACACACACACACACACACACACACACACACACACATTAACTGACTAATATCACTCGTCACTTCACGCACAGCCTCTACTCTACAACATGCAGACACATATAGAAAGGCTCAAAGCATCGTTACACGTCTGCTGTAACATGCAGACAAAGCAGTCTGAGGTCTTTCACTTCAAAGGTCGAGTCCAGGTTCCCAGACTCCCATAAGTATAGTTAGGTAACAGTGTCCCTGTGTATGTCATGAAGCAGGTGAGCATCCAGAATTTTACCTTGGGGGGGGGGGGAGTTGATCCTGAGGCTATATACATACAAATTATGTTTGATTTTAAAAATTATATTACAAAAATCGTGTTGTAACTACAACATAACACCGTTTGCAACTGCAGTTATGTACATACGAATACAACTACATGTTCCATGACTCAAACACAGTGTCCTATCTTCTTTTTTTTAATTTATTAATTTATTTTTCAAAATTCTAATGCACTAGTCAGCAGCCAGTTTCAATGGCTTCTTTCGGTTGAAGGGTAAATCACGTAAAAATTTGATACCATAATATCTACCAAATCTCTTTTTTAAATCTCAGTTTGGAGGGGTTTGGGGGGGGGGGGCTGCAGGCCGGCAGCCTCCCTGTGGGTGCACTCTTGCCATGAAGGAATTCGGGAGTGTAGGTATAGCTCCAACTATTATTAACCTCGGACCTAACTACGGGTAATCAGCCAGGTTCATTACCTCGACCACTTTATCACACTGAAACAGCCTGTAGCACCCAATAGGTAGGCTCCAGAGCCTGTCTGGACGCCCTGGATAAGACGGCCTAAATCTCTTGCCCATATCGGGAATCGAAATAAGATCCCTTCGACCACTAACTCGTATCCTAGTCACTACCTCGATTTTCCCTTAAGTAAGATGTTGTTTATTCTAATTCTGGACTAATAAAAAGGACTGTATTTATGTACATGTAAAAACCTCTTTTAACTTTTTTTCAGAATAATTCCAAGGAAGCAGGTGTGCATAAAGGTGGGCAAGTGATGCATTAGCGGAAAAAAATAATTTAAAATGAAAACTTTGCAACGATTTCGAATTATGTCAAGTATGGTGAAAAACGAAGCAACTGGGACTTGACACAGAGCCCTTAATTTATCTGGCCCATAAAGTTGGTCATTTCATGTCGACTTCCTTATCGCATTGAACCTGAACCGGTTGCACCCGCGCTGTCGCCGAAAGCTTGCTACTGTCTGCAGTCGTTGACAACCTGCAGTGGCAGTGAGAATAGCACTGGAATGTTATGAGTTTCTGTACGATACGTGTGCTAAACACCAATCCTACAAGACACGTTAAAGGACAAATTATGTAGTAAAAATAGTCGTAGAAATGGCGATCTGAAAAAAGAAAGTCATTCCGGGCGCAGCGCTTTCATTGTCATCAGTGGAACTTAGACGTGCAAAGAACAACATCTTTGTTACATGTGTGTGAGTACCTGCATCGAATATTGTGGGAAAAACCTAATGATAGCTACAGCGAATTAGACTAAAACTTAGTATTAATTCCAGTGCATTGATCTGCTAGGCGTGGACCCCGACTGACGGTAAATTTAAATAGCGGCGAACGTTGTGCTGCCTGCCTTCACGACAGACGCCCCGTGTAGTGACAAATAACATGAGCCACATAACGAAGGGTTTTGTAGCTTATCGTGTCGCAATATAACATGCAGAACTGGACAAAAATTACGAAAACATTCGTTAATATAACCGTGTTTTCCATAAAATCAAACCCTTTCAGTGAAAGTACGATTCCTAATAAGGAGTGACCAGTACGGTATGCTTACAGGAAATCAAATAGCATAGCAAGGTTAAATAAACTTCAGCGTGTTTAGACTGTAATCAGTCTTCCTGAGGACGCATATTTCCAAACAAAATTACAAGTAAAGTATGTCGTATAAATTACTACATTTCAGAATTACGATTTTCAGTGCATTGTCTTTCATAAAATTGAGTTTTAGGACACACACACACACTCGCGCGCGCGTTACTGATGGCCCCCCCCCCCAGGGGGGCAATTGTTTTTCGTTTCTAAAACATCCAGACCGGGGATCTTTCCCGGAGTAAACCTTGCCGAAGCGTGACTCTGACCACCCACCCCAGTCTACCCCCGAGGTTAGGCCTGAGGAGAGCTAGAACTGTACTATCTTTCTCTGTATGCCTTCTCGGCACGTCAGGGAGAGGAATTTATGTTTACATATCTCAGTTACCACTTTAATACATGACAATGTAATCAGCACTACAAGTTAATTAAGTTATATGCGTAATACAGTTTTACTTGAATCCAGTTCTTCATGAAATTGTTGAGGAATTTGCGAAATTCTGCACGAGTTCTTTGAAACACCAGTGTTGTGGGTCTGTGAAGAAAACAGTAGCTTCTTGTGCGATAAGATATTCATAACAGATGACTTAACATATTATGATAATATGTTAACAGTTAAGGAATCAGGTGACATTAGCAACCTGCTGCAGATAAGGAATTAAATGGTTTGTTTTGCAACACCTGATAGCGCCCGCAGAAAAATAACGTTACAATTAATGTCTTGCACTTCATAGCACTTTGTGTAACACAAACCCTTCAAGTGGTATGTGTTTCCACAGTTATGGGGTGTAAAGTTAAAAATCGTTTACTGTACTTCGAAATTGTAAATTACGGTAAGAATCCCCCTGCTTTAATTAAACCGCAACACGAAGACGTATGCGGGCGTTGAGGTGAAGACTTCGCATTACAAGGAGACAACATATCAGCTTTAAATTCCAACCGCTTCATCTCTGGAAGCAACATTCTCCCGTCGGGCGAAAGGGCAAGTTTGGACGCTGTGAAAAAGAGACACCTGTGTGTAAAGACGCTGCAGACAAGGAGGTGCTCTGGGTTTTCAGATTTTCACTGCGAGTGTTATTTAAGTGACTGTCTTCTAGGTTCTGAAGTCGAGTAGGATCGACCTAAGGCTTCCAAAATCGGCAACAAGTATACCTAATACGACAAAAAGCTCAGTCACACAAAACCCCAAGTGTGAAGACTTCTTCCAACAGGCCCTTAACCCTCCGAATAATACTAGTTACTACGTGAACCACCTGTTGTAGGAGACAAACTCTGTATTTGACATACAGTGCAATTATTGTTCCTCGCAATTCTTGGAATAAACAGCGTTAACTTTCTCCTGTACATCGTTCACACCTTGGTCTTTTTTTCTGTGATGCAGGAACTGAATTTTTTAAGTACCAACGAGATTAATTTCGCCCTCCCAATATTAATACAAAAATTTAGCCCAAATACAGTAAATGTTAAAACTGTTTCTCTGGCACATATTGTAAACACTTCACATCTCATTACTTTTCTTTGTCTCCAGATTACCTTTATTAGAAGGAAGAATGGTGATTACCTGCGAAATATTAGATTTATAATATTTTCTACTAATTTTTCTCTAATAATACGCCCCCTCCTCCCACTTTCTTCCTCTGCTCTCTCTCCCAATCTCCTAGTGTTTTAACAGGTTAACTTCTGGTAAAATTTGAAAAAAAAAAACATTTTTTCCCCACCCTCATACTGTCCCTGTGGAAAACGAGCGACACAGAACCTATATGAAATTCAGGGTCTCTTAACACTGTAAACTCACACATATCAACAAAGTGACATTTGGAACATCAGTCGGTTACAGATTTTAAGAGACCACTTAAATTTACTGTGAACACCTTCTGTTACTGATATTAAGCAAACGAAAATTTTCGTGGAAAAACCCTCCAAACTTTACGTCAGTGACACAGGGTAGGAAAAGTTTATTTTTATACGCTAAGAGGTAATGTTGTAGAACTTACCTCATTTCTAGAGGGTCATTTTTGTCCGGAGACTCTGAATAAACTTAACGAAGGGCTGATTCTTGCTTTCCAGTCCACATGATAATTTTAAAAATGGCTGTCATGTCGTTTGTATGGCTCCTCCAGAGGCAAATTTCCATGTACGGTGTATGGGGTTCGTTATGAGATTGTGATGAAACTGTAGCAAAGGCGGCTAATGTTTAGGAACCGATCGTATGGGAAGATGAACTTTTAAGAAGTGCAAAATAACCACGGTCTCTTTCGTTTGTTGCCTTGGCATGGTATCTGGAAGGTCTGGTTTGTGCCACGAAGAAGTATAGACAGTATCATCGATGTCGCGGACAAGAACGTGCAGAGTTGCCTCTTTCATGCAGGCAAGATTAATTACAAGTACTTCCGTTGCAAAACCCATTCGATTGTCCAAATCCTCGCAGTGATATAACAAACTCAGACAGTGATTTCAGGCTTCCGCCGCGATGTTGATGAGATCTGCGTTCTTCTGGGATATTACGCGGCGTCGAGTGGTAATCCTTTACCAACGTTTCGGGACAACGTATCGGTCCCATCTTCAAGCTTCAAAAAGTCATCTTGGACTTCTTGACCCTTGAAGATGGCCGATATCTTGTCCCGAAACGTCGGTAAAAGAGGAAGTGTATTCAAATTAGTGTTTGGTTTGGAAATATATAGATCATGCAATTCCCAAGAAGACATGAGTCAGATAAATAATAAATGTCGAAAAAGGCTGCTGTCAAATTCGACCAAAATTTAGCATAAGATCATAAATATGAAGACATTTCTACAGAAACAGAGAGAAACAGATCGACAGTAGTCGATTTTAAGAACAAAGAGAGATTCCTGAAAATTACGCATTTTTTCGGTTACTCAGTTTTTACTAGCCTACATAAAGTGACGGCCGATCCAGGTGGTTGCGCGGCCTAAGGCGTGGATCTGCTGCCGTTCGCTTGCTGGGATTGCGGGATCGAATCCCGCGGGGAGCATGGACTTTTTCTCTTGTGAATGTTGCGTTTTGTTAGGTAGAGGACCCTGCGACGGGCTGATCACTCGACTAGAGCAGTCCGACCGAGTGTGGTGTGTCTGAGTGAGATCTTGATACTTCAATAATGAGGCGGCCTCCGAGTAGGGCTGTTGCGCCACACAAAAAATTCGAAAACCGTTAGTTTGTGTAGAGTGTCAGTGTTTCTGGAGTGGATGATAAGAAGAATATTTGGAGTTAGCCTACAGTATGTGATAGAAGGATGGAGAAAGCGCACAATGAGAAGCTTCATAATTTGTAGGCAGATCAATCAAATCAAAGAAGGTAAGATGAAGATGGTCGGGTTACTTAAGGCTCATTCAGATGAGAGATACTCGCACCCGCAAATTTCAATCGGAAAACCTAACGAAAACTTACAAATTACGAAGATCTAGGCGTAGATGTAGTCATAATAGTGTGTCATGAAATGGAGTAGTGTTGGGATGATGTGAACACGGTGCTGAACCTACTGCAAAAGGCTAGGCAAGACGACTGCCTCTCAAGAAGAACTCTCCTACATAGAATTTGTTACTTATTTTGATATTGCGTATATTTAGTTACAAAGACAGCAGACAATCTTATCGCCGGAAAAGCAAATTGTAACTTTACTTAGTCACGGATATCGTTCGATCAAAGATAATAGTTAACATCTGGCGCCAGTTGAAGATAAGAGGAAACACTTTGCAGACAGAAAAGACACAACATTTCTGCAGTGAAAGCAAAGAAATGTTAGCTTAAAACACCATGGTTAGAATTCGGAGTAATCCATTAAGAAAACAAATATTTAAGTTCCTGAGAACAAGCTGACTTACAAATAGTAATAAAGGCACCAATATTTATTTTCTGGTGTGCTCAATTGGAGTCCAGTATGTTCATAGCTTAGCCTTGTATGGCTGACGTAAACACCTAGCGATAATCTTAAATATTACTTAAGAACATTAATATTTACGGAATATTGTATTAACTAAACATAACATTACATGCACAGTCCTAAGCCATAGGTGAGCACCGTGAATAAACCTTGTCATTCTTATTATTTTCGTCTTGATTGCTTTTCACCTATTCTATTTACTAGGAAGTTCACAGCGCAGACGTTTAATATATAATATAGGGCAGAGTTAATAGACTGTTTGCTTATTAACCTATATAGGAGACTTCTCTCAGGCTTACAGGCAGGAAATATTACTCCGTATCGATTATTGAAAATGGTACATCTATTGTCCAGGAGTTGCATGAGGAAAATATTGAATATTAGGAAAATAATTACTATGTTGGCTGCAGCCGTAACATATTTTAAGTTATAGATCGAGATTAAAAAAAGTGCAGACAGAAAATTGAAATGCTGAATATCCTCATAAACAAATTAAATCAAGGCATGAAAGATTTTACTTTGAATATAGAACATAGTGTGTAATACAACTGACATACAAGAATCTGCTACAGACCTTTACGCTGCATATTGAAACTGATATTGAGAAAAGTTTAAATAATTCGTGCTAGAGCACAATAAATACGAGCATTTTATTGGACACTGTCCATCACCTTACGTATTTTCAAACACAGGGGCTCTGCAGCTGGAAGTTTAAAGTTTTCGACTCATTTGGTTCGCATACAAAGGGCGCTTCTCAGTCACTGGAAGATTGAATGATTGCGTCTGTTCGCTTGTGTTTTGTGTTTCTATCCTTATGCTGACATAGTCAGAACCAGTCACCTACTTCTGTTCCAGTGAGTAAGAAGATTGCACCGAAGGACTCAAGACTACGGAAAGACGTCGTATATATCGAATCCTTCCCAGTTTGCGTCAATCTCTTACGTTCTTCTTCCAGAGTACTTCCCTATACAGTATTCTCCCCTAATCTTCTAGTCATTCTGCTCACAAGTGATAACTTTCATTAAAGAGAAGTGCTTTGTGCTGGTTGACATAGGCCAGGAGAAGAACAGAACAGTAGGCCATGAAAGGGGAACACGCGATCACCGTCATCCCCACCATTCATAAGATTTTTTGCGTGCCATCCTCATAACGTGAGGAGGGGATAGCGTGCCGCCGAAATTCTTCGGATCCTGTCGTGACCGATACCAACAAGGTCGCCAAGCGAACTTTTGAGGTGGGAGTACAGGTGGCGTTATTCATTGTTGTGTTTGGTAAGTAGGCACTGATTTCTTGTCTGCAGACACCTGATTTACCAAAGAAGAATACAAATATTTGGAGAGTGTTATGGTTGCCTATTCGTAAACAATGGAAAGGGAGGGAACTACACCGTTGTTGTATTTTAAGCCTTTCCTGTAGGCACAATTACTTTACACAACTAATAATAACTCTACAGAAGAAAACTGGAGTATTACAATGGATTACTCACACGTGTTGTGCAGACAATTAAGCCATAAAAGAAACCACGCCACCAGTTCCACATGGCCGGATCTCCCGACACAAGACTCACCTGTATGTTGCCCGACGGATGTGCCATCCTCCACTTCCTGCGTTAGGGACTCAAATAACGACAGCAAGAAGCGTCTAAGTGACAACAATCAACATCTTGTGAGCAGTCAATTTAGTTCCCTCTCCCTTTCCCTTTTCAAGTGACAGATGTCAACACTTAACAAATAAAAGAGATCAGCTTTATTTTATGCCCTTAAAACACTTCGCCAATACTGTCTCCGCTACCGCGTGGCTGAAGTGGCATTCCTGTCCCTTTTGTGTATCTGGCGCCGGAACAACTTCAATTGTTCACAGTACACCTACTAGACCCTCTAATGCAGATCATAAAGTGCCTTCTGCCTACAGTGATGATGTGGTAAGTGTATAGACCGCACACCGATAAATTTCTCTTTGCAGAGGAGAGAACTTTGATGAGACAAATTTGAAATTATATTTTATGAAACGAATGCATATACAATTTTGATTGGGGACCACTTACAAGATCTCGAAGGTAAAGGAAGAATAATTACAGAGTGGAGATTAAAGAAGTAGTGTCGGCGCTAGAATAGAGTCTGGTGGCGGTACTTCAGGCTACATCAGTAAGCCTTCGGATTTCCACAAACTGTGGGATATATCCTGACTGGTCAAGTGACTGCTGGCTTCTCAGTGACAATGGAAGAATATGTATCCAGCACCTTGAATTAAAGACATTGTTACGAAGCTCTTAGTTTCTTGGGCATTCAAGAAATTCCCGAAGTTTTATTCCGTTTAGCAACTCACTTATTCCTTGCACGATTTTCTACGAAGGTGCCCTGTTTGTTTTAATTCACTTAATACAAAGCTGAGTGATATTATCAACTTAATATTACTTTTTAAGTGAAGTAATTTTCAAAGGGTTGGAGTTTTTGCATACAAATATTGACTTAGCTTCTGAGTTGGTTACACAAATGATTTCATCATTCTCTTGAATAAGATGTCGTTATGCCAAGATACAAAAGTCGTTGTAAAATAAAATATTCAAATTTATTAAACATTTTTGGTTGAAGCCCTTTACTTTGGACATAAAATTAACCGTCTGTCGATTCATTGCAAACCGACTGCTGCTGTAGTTCTTGATATTATTGAAGTGATGTCATTATTTAAATGTAACAGTACATAACTTTTTAACTAACACGCTCTTCGTTGTTGTAGTATCTTGAGTTAAAACTGTCTTATCTCGACCTTATTACCGCGATAACGAGTCCGCCACTGGCCCCTATGCTGAATCTGACAAGTCCACTCCACGTCCTACATTTTTAAAAAGAAGCCAGGGTAACTCAGTCGTAGTAGAGACGAGGCTATGTGCTTGCCTTCCGAGGAATCTTGGTTCGATTGTGGGCAGGGACAAGGGATTTAGGCTGTCTCTTCTCCAGCGTGTCCGGACAGGCTCTGGGGCCAAGCCAGCTTCTTACACAACGGGTCCCGGGTGTCCATTTACCAGTAAAAACCGGACTGATCATAAAGCTAAACACTCACTTCCATCTAATTCCAAAGTTAAGAATGAATTGAGCTACATCTTCATGCCCCCATATGCCTTCATGGCGCGCGCAAGGAAGCGTGTTTCTCTTAATTTCTAGATATATTTTAATATTATTTTCCCACTTACGCCTGTATCCTGAAAGTGTTAGTGTTCTTTGAGGCTTTCTTAACAAACCATTTTTTATCACACAGCAATCCGACACCAACACAAATAAAAAGTGCTTCAAGCAAATGGTCTGCACTTCGGCAAATCAAAATTCACGTATTTAAGTCTAGCCTTTTATGTTCATTTATTGTTTATATTTTATTTAAATATTCTGGTAGCAGCTCGGCGTACACGACATCGAATAATACCCTTATAATAACTGATGAATTACACTTAGGAAGAGCGGATGTAGGATAATTGATGAATTACATATTGGAAGAGCAGATGAAGGATAATTGATTAATTACATGTTGGAAGAGCAGATGAAGGATAATTGATGAATTACATATTGGAAGAGCAGATGAAGGCTAATTGATGAATTACATGTTGGAAGAGCAGATGAAGGATAATTGATTAATTACATGTTGGAAGAGCAGATGAAAGATAATTGATGAATTACATATTGGAAGAGCAGATGAAGGATAATTGATGAATTACATATTGGAAAAGCTGATGAAGGAAGTGGCAAGAACTAGATCCTCGTGACTGCGGGGACTGAGAAAAGTCACGAACATCTTCTGTCAGGGTAGAATGTCTGTGAGCCTAGATATTAGTTTGTGTATGAAAGCAAGGCTTTCTTAAGGGCTTTATAGACAAAACCTGCATACCGATGTTGAAATGAAATGAAACGTGTCAGATGTTCTAAAGTAGGACTCCCATCCTTCTGACTGAACAAGAAATAAAAATCCTTCTACATGAAGCCAGAAAAAATATGGTTTGTTTTCACAACAAATCGAAATAAAACGTGCATAAAGGATTATGCATATAAAAATAAACCGTCGGGCTGACACCTGAGGTAAACAGAGGAACAGCGAGGAAAAGGAGGGTCCCTGGAATGTAACTCGATTACTCAAACCAACTGTTATCAAATACCTGGAGACTAAAAATATTTCTGGTGACGTCACTTCACGATGTGGAACACAAACAGTAGAACTCAGCAGGTTGCAAGTGCTGTAAATGCACCATGGATATGTAATGTTACATAATAATTTATCACACCACACGTAAACAGTCCTTTTACATTCCCGTTCTTCCTTTTTCTTTTGGCATTTGAGTCCTTTCTTTTTTATGCGTTCCACTGAAATGTGACGTCGAAAACGCTGAGTTTGTTATATTCTTGATATTAACTACATCAACTAATATGCGAGTGGACAAACACAAAATATCAACACACTGCTATCAAAAGGAACTCAGAATTCATTGTCGTCATTCTTCTGTGCTAACAAACTTTCCTCCAACTGTGCATTCAGAATCATTTTCACATGTTTATTCTATGAATCTTGACTAAATAATTCATTCACAAAACCAATGAAGGCACGTTTGACACGTGAAAATGTAGTCTTACATTGCTTCTACATGCTTCGGCGTCATTTACACCACAATTTTTAAAACTTATCAAAATATAATAGATTACAAAAGTAATTTTTCTTATATTAGAGCATTCATGCAGCTAGTGTCAACATGTAGGTTTCTCAAATTGTAATTAAGAGAGTATGGACATTTTCAAGAAGTGTAATATATTAAAACAATACGAGAGCAATATTTTTAGAGCGCTTTCATTAATTAAGGTTAAAAAGTTGTATATTGATACAGGGGCGCACCCGGGGGGGGGGGCTGTCGGGCTGCAGCCCTCCCCACCCCCATATTCGCACATACTGGTGGAGTGGAAGCAGCACTTGCCCCCTGCCCATATATGGTAACCGCGGTAACGAAAGGCAGCATATCAACCACATAATTTTTAAGGCTTTTTTTTGGCGTGGTTTAGCAGTATGATACTCTTCAGGATTGTTATCTCACACGGTGTAATGTCTCTGAAGACTATAGTCTGAGAAGTTAACCTGGTTAGCTACAGTAATCGTGAAGCAGCAGTATCTGTGGTAACGACAATAAAAAGACAAAGCAATCTCATTACAGGCCTGGACAGGCCCTCAGGGCTCCAGGAGGCTGAGGCTTCCAGATTTCTAGACAATCGGCACATGAAGGTGGGAAGGTTGTCAGCCCTACGCACCGGCCACCTTTACCCCCAGGAAATATTCCTGGTGCTCATGTCGGTTAGAGGCTGAGTCGACCCCAGGGACATAGCGCGGCCGGAAGGATTATGTCAATGAAAAATTCCAGTGACAACATCGTGAATCGAACCCGCGACCTGCAGACTTGTAGCGCATTGCCTCAAGCAACTGCGCCACCGTGTGCCCCAACGACAAAAAACCAGAGGAAATTCAAACGAGGAGACGTACGCCAGAAACATTTAGAATGTCAGGTGCAAGGAATAGAAACAAAGTGTTTGAACACACAAATGTTCAAATAGACTAACTTGCATTTGTTTCGTATGCGTAGGAGGTAAAGCTGGAATACCAGTGTTATTGCCTGACAATAACATTACCGAGATACCATCCTTGAATGCAGTGCTAGGAAAAAATTCGGAGAACTAAGAATGGAAATTACTTTATTAAAATGTGGCCTCTGGATCATGACAACCTGTAGTGCCTACGTGATAGCCAAGGATTCAGAGGAGCCTGCCGCCCCTGTCTTCCGGGTAAAATGAAGAAAATACACGGCACCTAATTGCAGGCAGGAAGCGCATTCGAAATATTTGTATTCACATAATAGTTTAAATGGTTTTACAAGCTAGCAGACCACAACCTAAAGATTAACCATTTCTAAAACTTTAAATCTGATAAGCCTATAAATTGTGAATTGTTTATAAAACCACAGAAGCGCCACTTCACTTCAAATGCGATACGATTTTACTAACGAATCTTTAAATATTTACGAAATAAGATGTTGAACGGTTTTCGAAAAATTAGTGTCTTCTGGAATATTACGCCATATATTGGGCAAATTCCAAAGTTCGACCTAATCTGCTGCTCCCAACTTCATGGAAAAGCGTGTGTACTATAAAACTTCGAGCCTGTAAGAAGCGTAAACCTTCAAGACTTTTGTAAAATATAATCCAGCTACAATTTTTTTTCTTCCTCCAATTTTCTTCGCCAGGATACGCAAAATAAATGTAACTCCTTACATGTTTTCCATGAGCACCTCAGCAACCTGTATTTACACAAGTTTAAGGACGAAGACTTAGCCAGGAGATATCCCTAGTTCTAGTGTCCAGGCTTCGGGTTGGATAATCCAGTGATTTAATTTCGACATTATAGGTCTTTGCCCGGCAAGAAATCGGTAGGGTCGTGAAGCTGCCCTTTCACTTTCATCTACTGGGGAGGTCAAGATGTAAAACTTCGCGCTACCTTTTCTCTCTTCCGTAAGGTTTTAAGGCATAGCCTTAAGGAAGCGTAAGGACAACATTACCTTTATCTTAGAACCTAAAATATTTTTTCTTAGGAAAATAGCATTGTTTATAAAGAGTGAAAAATATCTGCTTTGACTGGACATAAAAATATTGGTTATGTTTTCGCGAACAATTAAATTTCTTATATTCTTATACCCTTTCAGTGCCATTCTGCAGGCTTCTGTTACCTCACTATTTAAAACGTCACTGCGATGTTTTCCACATTGTGACACTAAAGTCGCTAGTGATTTTGTTTATGCTAAACAACTCAGCTGCTACAAAATATGGGAGTATGATTTGGCGAAATCTTGCATGTGTTGTTATGAATAATGACAAGATGGTGATATAGAGGCCCAAACAGGCAGTGTTTCTATTTGATATCACAACTTTCGGACTCTTTCAAATTTCACAGATCGTTTTTAATACAATATTCCTTTTCGGAAACTGACCGTGCTTTCTTCTCCTGTCCTACAGGATATATGTAATGTGTGGCAGTGCCCTGAAGACTCCTGGGATTCTGGGACTGACACCTTGTAATGCAATAACTAATTACCTATACTTTGGAGGATTCTGCTTCACCCTTCATCAGGGAAAAATTATACACCAGTAAAGGAGGCCACAAGTACATCAGGAAAGTCAATAATTATCTACCAGGCTCTAAGATATCACTCCAGGATATTATGAAATATTTAGTCCCTTGGGACCTTGTCTATGGTCTGAGTATGAAAGCGACTGAATGTAAGAGGCAAATAGGGAATAAATTGATTTTGATATCCTTTCCGTCTGAAGAAGAAAGTAAGGTTTATTTTTAAAATAAAGTGGTTTTTATATAAGAAACCGAAAACAAGGATGAAGTTCAAAAATATATTCTTAAAAGTTGCTTTGCAGCATTAATTATCTAATTTTTTAAACTTCGCAGTTTATAATTTTATATTGCCTTGCAAATTAATTTCTTACCCCTGAAGAGGCAACTTGGGAAAAGAATGCTCATGAGAATATTGGGATTCAAAACAGAAGAAGGACGAGGAGACTGGAGAAAGGTGCGACATGAGTTTTAAGCACGTAAACGTTTATCCATTACCGAATATTACTGGGTTGGACAAGTCAGGTAGGCCTACGTGAGGTGGGCGGCGGATGTTCATGCATAGGACAGAAAAGAATGTGCCACTGTGGAGGGAAAGTATGAACGGAAGAGGCCACCTGCGAGGCTTAGATGTAGAGGAGAGAACAGCAGAACAAACCTTTAACAAGACTCCTCTCTATGATCTTAGTTAATTAGAAGGTCGAGTCTGATAGCAAAATTTTGTGCCTGCAGTCGTAGGCCAGTTAGACTATTATTAACAAATTTTTCCATTCAAACACAACTTTTCTTTTTAATATTATTGTTATTAATGTATGGCTACTACATGTTTCAACCCATTGGGCCCACGGTCCAGTAGTAGCCATATATTATTATTATTATTACTATTATTACGTAATATTATTATTAAAAAGAAAAGTTGTGTTTGACTGCAAAAACTGATTAATATTATGCAACACAAGGGGATGGGACATTTGAAAACAGTTAGCTTAGCTTTGAGAACTTACAATATAAATTTTCCATAAAAGGCAGGTGGTTGCAGAAGGCTGCAAGACTGTGCGAAAATCTATGTCTTTTGATTCAGAGTAACTATGCACATACAGAAACACATGGCATTCGGCCATAAACAAAACCTTACAAATATGTATTTTGACCCCTTTATATTTAACTCTAACAATTGTTTACATTTAATTGTACTGGGCCGGGATAGCGTAGTTATTATAGCAACTCGTTATTTGTTGGAAGGTTTAGGTTTCGAACCCTGGTGGAGGAGCGATCTTCCACACCCTTCCAGACCGGATGACTTTTCCATCGTGACTACTCTGTTCGGATGTCTTGGGACCCTATAATGGAGAAAACGAGCTCCTCCGAAACGTCAGCAACTAATAACCAAATGACACGGCGTCATATAAGAAAATACTTGAATCGTCAACAATCATCAGTGCTTTCCCAGGGGCCTGTTTTATTTAGGCATCTTTTAAAGGAACCCAGCTTACACTGTGTTTTGCCGGTTCTCTGCTTTAGTTCATTACTTGAAGACCGTACCGAATACTTTCTAGGATTTTATGTGGCAGATTTTTGATAACTTGCCATTTTAGTCGTAAATACTTTCGGTGTTTTGAAGGAACATGAGTGTCCTGAGCCAAATTTAAAATCTATGGTAACTGCGCCAAATAGAATAAGGGAGTTCCCCGTACAGTCACTCCAACAAGGTTAGGTTACATCAGACTAAGTGTGTGCGCAACTTTCAGAGAAGTCCTTCAAGTTCCTTGCCACAAAAATTTACTAAGATAAGCACGTGTCAGACGGTATAATACGCGCCTTCTTTTATTACCAGCGTCACACAAAGACGTCACAGAATAGTTAAGGTGTAATTGGAATTAAGCACAATGTCATTTTATGGATATTTATGTCCACACGCGATTGTCAACACCGATAATATTCCGAGTCTGTCCTTCGTAAGATCTGTACTAAAAATTTACTATGATCTACCTATATAACCAAACACAACATTCTACTCTTATCGCCCGTGTTTATAATTTTGGAAGCCCGAATTCAAATCTCCGAGCAGCTGCCGGCTATAGTAACTGAAATTTTACGCTCTTTTACTGCATCATTCATGGAAATTTCTTGCATATTACATTAACCTTTTAAAGCCTAGCGGTAACTTTACATACCACCAGTTTTAACATTAAAATATTCTACATGGTGCCCACATTGCGTTTATGTGTTCTGTACGGATCTCAGAACAAACAGCAACTTTTGACTTATAAAACATTAAGAGATTGGTTTTTATAACCGAAGTGGAGAGTGTTTACAGCGCGGTACGCACTGAGTCCTTATATAAAACGGATACGCTTCGTCTTTAAAGGGTTAATCAATGACCCTTCCTTTTCCCATCCCTTCCAGTTAATTATTTAGGGCCAAAAACACTCATGCTGACATTACGTGCTAAACGATCTGAATAACTGAACTGACTCTATGGGGCAAATTTATTTTTGAGAAATTAATAGCTGGCAGATGGTCCAAGAAATTCCTCATTATTTACGGGAACGTGAAGGTTCATTACCTTAATCGCAAGAGAGAGACACTGGTCCATATTCCTAGCTGGAAAAATCCAGTCCATAAATTCCTATTTTATTTGTAAGAAATATTTTATTATCACCCTGCCGTGAATATGCATGCAAATCTTATATTTGCCTATGTTCCATTAAAAAAAGAAACGTAAAGACTGAATAGGAACAAAAATATTCTTTGGCGGTGAAAGTATGTGTATTTTAAGGGAATGAGAATTGAAACATATATGCCTCCTTTGTACAATACGGCACGCATGGAACAGAAGAGAAATGTGTACAGAGGTGTGACAAAATGCGAAACAGAGTCCGCATTGAAGACCTAGCCGTAGACGGGACTACACTGTTACAATGCATGTTAATGAAATGAGAGGTGTAGACCGGATGCATCTGACTCGGGAAGTGGTCTGTGAAGGTATCCCACACAAACTGCAATGAACCTTCAGCTTCCATTCAATGCGGGCAATTTCTTGAACAGCTGAGCAAACATCAGCTTCTCAAGAGGAATTCGGTTCCACTTACTTAATTGGCGGGAGAGCATGATGAATAGGCTCTGGGCCGCGAAACCGAGGAATCGTCGTTCGATTCCCAGCAGAGGAAGGGATTTTTTCTCTTTTCCCAAGCGACCAGGCGAGGTATGGGACCCACTCCACCCAGCTTTCTTTTCAGTGGGTACAGCGGGGGCCTTCTCTGAGGGTAAAGCGGACAGGTAAAGCTGAACGCTCACCTCCATCTAGCACCGAGGTTAAAAATGAGAGGATCTATACATCCACCTCTTCATATGTCTTCATGGCCTGCATAGAGACTTTGTCTTTCGCTTTGTGCAAGGCCTTCACCAGTTCTCCATTCAGCTTCTTTGTTATCGCGCGTTACGTTTGCACTGTGGCCATGAATTTGCATTAGAATCTAACTCCTATCTACACCCGACATCCCAATGTGGAAAGCTGATTAGTTCAGTAACAGCTTGTGATATTTATGTACAAGCACGATACTGCGTTTTATCATTGCGTCAAAAGAAGTTGTTTTTGCGTGCCAGTTGTTGTTATGCGTGTCCAGTTGCGCGCTGCTTGGGCGATACGGGTGACACATATACTTTGGCACGTACAGAAGGTTACCGTATTTTGGAATGTCACGCCGTGTAGTCTGGTAGAAATTCACGGACGTTCGGATAAAGGTACGTGCAGTTAGCGTTGACCTTGACAGCGTGAGTGGTGGTTTCTTATCTCCGGGCGAAGCTAGCAGGGAGAACGAACGGTTGCTACACGGAAAGTAGTCTCCGTCACTGTTGCCTGGTCGCCACTTGTTAATGTGTTCAGTTTGCAACGAGCCTGCAGGCAAGTTTACGCACAGACCTAACGACGGACACAACAGTAGATTCTGTCTGGCATAATAGAATTAACTGGCCCTCACAGGACACAATTGCATGTACAGCCCAATATACTTCTAACTGCAATAACTCGTCTGTAAAATCTAACGGCTTGGCTTCGCCTTCCACCCACGAAAGCACTTCCTTAAGTTTAACAGCAGTTTGTAAAACTTCCTTGTAATAGCAGACTCTTCCGTACATCAAGTTCGTACCAAGTTTCCTTAAAAATAGACAACGTGATTCAAGAGTTGAACTGGAGACAGAAACACAGTACCACACGTACCAAGATGACCTCATAAGCCTATCCTTAGCCTAGAGAGTGTGCTAGGCTGAATCATATAGTCGAACCTTTGTCTCGTGATGAACCCGTAATTCTTTAGACTACACGTCACACAGCTGTGTCGAAGAAGTTGCTGCCTAACACGGCGAACTGCGTGAACAGTGTCAAATTACAGGTAACTTCAGGGCTGGAGGGGCACGCGGTAGCGCAGTTGGTTGAGGCACTGCGCTAAAAGCCGGAAGGTCGCGGGTTCGATTCCCGATGGTGTCATTGACATAATCCTTCCGGCCGCACTTTGGCCATGGGGTCGACTCAGCCTTTAACAGACATGAGTACCAGGAATGTTTCCTGGAGGGTAAAGGCGGCCGGTGCGTAGGGCTGACAACCCTACCACCTTCATGTGCCAAGTGTCTTGAAATCTGGGAGCCTCAACCTTCTGGAGCCCTGTGGGCCTCTCCAGGCTGTAACGGGACAGCTTGTTTGATGACTGGAAATAAGTTTGTTACATAGCCAGGAACGATGACTGTTTTCGAAGCCATGTTTTTGTATTATTTTAACGTGAACTAGGAGGGCGTATTACCAAATTTCAGCAAAATTCATCTCAGGCTCGTCTCCAGTTGGAACCAGCAAATCCAATAGTTATAAGCACAGGTTCTTAAGCTATCAAGGCACATGGAAATTAACCACCGACGGTGTGACGAAACATGCACAGGGGGTCCTTAATATTTGTCCATCCACATAAATGTAAATCATTCTCATCCTTTGCCTTCATTTTTACCGAAGAGACTCAGCTGCTTCAGAAAACTCTATGGCTATATTAACCAAAATAGTCCTAATTCCATTTTAATTTTCTGTACTGCCGTTACCTTGTTTTGCAACTAACAAGCCTGTACTAAGTGAACATGCAGCCATATGATTACTCAGTAACGACAACATTATTCCTTACGGTCCCAGTGCTTTCCTTATTTGAGAAGCAATAAGGAAAGAAACCAACTTAGATTATCACTAAAATATGTGACAGCAACGTTAACCAGTCTGCTGGGTTTCGCTTTTCTAAAACAAATCAGAAAATGGCCGCAAAGCGCAAAACGTACGATGCTTTGGCGTAGACATAGCAGTCTTAGAAATATCGCTAATCTTGGTAACCATAGCAATTACAGGAACATGGGTAACAGGAACTTGGTAACCATAGCAAGCAAACGAACTCTTGTAACCATAGTAACAGTACGAACATTGGTCAACAGTTTTATTTAGTGGCGAAGGGCCCCGCAGCAGACGCTACGGACGCACTGCAGCCATGAGGCTTGTTGTGCAACCCTATGATGAAGATGAAGATGATGATTATTTTTTTGTCCTTCTAGTAATGGAGCACCGGTGGAATGAAAATGACAGGGGAAAACCGAAGCACTCGGGGGAAAACTTGTCCCAGTGCCACTTTGTCTACCACAAATCCCACATCGACTGACCTGGGATCGAACCCGGGCCTCCGCGGTGCGAGGCCGGCGGCTAACCGCCTGAGCCATGGCACAGCCTTTGGTAAACTTCGTAACCATAGCAGTCATAGGAGCTCTTTAACCATGGTAAGTAAAGAAACACCAGTAACTAGTAACCTTGATAAACGCAGCAGGCATAGGAACTCTTGTAACCATTAACCTTTTTTAAAGCCTAGCGGTAACTTTACGTACCACCAGGTTTAACATTAAAAAATTCTACGTGGTGCCCACATTGCGTTTATGTGTTTTGTACGGATCTCAGAACAAACAGCAACTTTTGCCTTATAAAACATTAAGAGACTGGTTTTTACAACCGAAGTGGAGAGTGTTTACAGCGCGGTACTCACTGAGTCCTTATAT
>BLKM01001624.1:432253-457314 GCA_013340265.1 Coptotermes formosanus | reverse complement strand
AAACGCAATGTGTTTTGTACGGATCTCAGAACAAACAGCAACTTTTGCCTTATAAAACATTAAGAGACTGGTTTTTACAACCGAAGTGGAGAGTGTTTACAGCGCGGTACTCACTGAGTCCTTATATAAAACAGATACGCTTCGTCTTTAAAGGGTTAAACTGTTAATTCACGACACCAAAAATGCGCCCTTGGTGCATACAGATACAGTCTTATATCGCTCCTACATGTTTTGCCTTCACTTACGCCAGCCTCAGGGAGTTCAACACCAAGATTTAAAATTTACTAAAATAGAACACAAAGGTAATTCACATTACAGTGTTCTTGCAGCTAATATTAACCATGTGGTTGTCCCAAACTGTGGTTAAAATAGTTTTTAAATTATAATACAGGCCTACTAAAACGTGGGCCGGCATAAAGAGTGGCTACTGGCTGGACGGTCCGGCCGTCAACTCCCGATGGAAAGGATATTTTCCGCACCCGTCCAGACCGGCCCTGGGGCCCACCTAACATTCTGAAAAGTGGGTACAAGGCATCTTTCCCGAAGGTAAAGCAACCGGGGCATAACTTTCACCACCCACCCTCATCTAACGCCGAGGTTAAAGAAAAAGCAGAGCTATAATACTACTCCCCTCCGGGTCTTCATGGCCTGTTCTAGGTTGAATTTTGCCTTTACCTTTACACTTATATTATACCAAACAATAAAAGAGTAAAATATATTAGAGCGTTTTCATTCAATGTGCTTAAGAAGCTGCATGTTACTATGTCGACATTTTTTTTTCTTTTTGTACACACGTATAATGTATCTGCGATTCCTTAAGGAGTCATATAGGACTGTATTTGTACGCATCAAGGTGCATTTCTTGGTGTCATGAATGAAATATTTAATTCAATCAAAATGCGCTGAAGAAATCGGCTTAATGTCTTGTAACTATTCTAACAGTAGGAACATTGGTAAATCTTGACAAACATATGAGTCATAACCACTGTAAATACAGGCACACTGGTAACCTCTGTAACCATAGCAGCCATGGGAACTATTACAACCATGGTAACTATAGGGACATTGGCAACCTTGGTAACCATAGGAGCCATAGCAACTATACGAGTAGATCACTGGTAAACATCATAATCATAGCAAACTTACGAGCGCTGGTAACGTTAACAATATTGGTAAACAAGGTAAGGAGAGGAGCACTGTAACTTTAGTAACAAAGGTAACCATATTACGCGCAGAAACGTTGGTAACACTCATAACAACAGCAACCATAGAGACATTGGTAACCTTGGTAACAATAGCAATGGTAATAGGCAACCACGGTACCCTGGGTTAAAAAGGCAGCCATAGGAACACTGAGAAACTTGGTGACAAAGTAAACATACCAACCACAGGAAGGTTGGTAACCTTGGTATTTAAGGTAACCATAAACACAATGCTACCACTCGAACACAAGTACCCATGAACGTTTGTGGGTCTTACCCTACAGTGTCTATCATTTTTGTCCGGTTCAAACAGACGGTCAGACGTTACAAGGCTAACCGTTGGTTTTTGAAACCGATTTGCGAGTGTGCCTGTACTATTTGCATGCACACTTATCCCGAACTACTATCAGTTTCTGAGATATTGCCAGCACCAAAAGCGACCTAGAAAGACACAGTGACGTAATAGAAAACCGCGATAAAGAAAGTGGAAGAAGGTTTGTGAGACATGGCATGATGTCTAGAGGTGGATACCTTTAGACTCAGCCAATCAAAGAGCTGGAAGAGCAGTCACACCACTAAACCATTAACCCGAGTAGCTCAGCAACCTTGCTATTATAATCCTGGCGCATGCGTACTGTAGTATGTTACAGGTAACTGCAAGAGGCGCCAACTCGCTCCTGACGTGGTTCCCTCCCCGCTTAACCAACACATGACGCGAACAACGTGTGTTCACGTGGAACGTGATAACTCAGTAAAAAAATGACATAACTCTACTTTAAAAGCACGGGAATTAAACTTTGAATCGTAAGATGATAATACAAACAGTACGTACGACTGATAAGATATATGTCACCTCATGATACGCAGTCCTTGGGAAGCTGAAAGCCAATCACATGGCCAAGAATTTATCAGTACAGCATTTTATTAAACTTTCAAGTTTATTACCGCGTTAATACGTGTCAACAACTGATCTTTCTTTACAGCCAGTTGTATACCGCGCACACCTTCTGCATTTATGATTTACATCTACGCTTAGGTCTCCGAAATAATTTCTTCTCTTCAGGTTTTACTGATTAACATTTTGTATCGATTGAGTATATCTCCACTGCATGCTACATGCAGGGCTGTGGAGTCGGAGTCGGAGCTTTTGTGTACCGATTCCACAGCCCTAGCTACATGCCTCGGTCATCGCATTCGTCTTTATTGTAATCATCCGAACAACACAGTATATGGTGAAAAAATAAAGCAAGACTTCCCTCATTAAGCACTTTTCTCCCGTCTTCTGCCACATCTTCTCCCTGAGGTCCAAACGCTGTCCTCCATATCCTGTTCTCATACATCCTCAAACCAAGATATCAGACTTAAAAATTTTGTATTTTTAAAACAAATTAACAGCTTGAATCTTGAGTTTCAATTATTTATGATTAATTGTTGTTAAACAGGGGATCCCGGATAGAGTAGTCAGTATAGTGACCAGGCTGTGAGATGAGTGGCAAAGAAAGCGTGGAGATTTATCTCCTCTCAGAAACATCCAGGCTGGCTGCGGGGTCCACCCAGCTTCCTACTCAACCTTATTCGAGGGTTTTTTTCCCCGGGGGTAAAGTGGTAGGGACGTGAAGCGAACTACTTTCCTCCATCTAGTGCCAAGCTTAAGAATGAATGGAGTTATACTTTCACTCGGTCCATACGCCTTCATGGAGCACACACAGGCAACTTTATATATTTACCTTTTACTATTAAAGGGAAACTTTCTTCTTCTGTTGCTTCAGTATTCAAGTATAAGTGTATCCATCCATCCCTACCCTGCGCTATGCTAAGTACAAACATCCGTCGTAAATCATGAAGCTGGGGTCTGTACCTTCCCCCCAGCGGTTGGTATTGACCGCCGAGAGAGGTTCGTGTCTTATGGGTAATATTGTCCCTGTGCTCACTACTCGTAAATATCACGACATAAAGATGTATGGGGGAATGGAGGTGTAGCTTCACGGTTAATCTCGACAATAGGTACAAGCGAGTTTTGTTGTCTGTTCCGGCTACTTTAACCGGAGAAGCGTAGCCGGTATTCTCTGGGAAAGGAACTCTTTCAAAAACGGTGTGGACATGGTGACCTGTCTCTGCTGGTTATCGAATCCCAGACGTCCAGTCCGTAGTGATGTTTGTATGTGAGTTTCTTCTTTTCTCTGTCACAGGCTTGGAGTTATTCCCCGATACTGGCGTCTTTAAAAGTGTCTGTACTTTAATCATGGGACGTGAATATGGAATAACAACTGGCGGGCTGTGAGAGGATTCTGCTCCCGCTGCAGCTTTGTTCACAATAAATTCCACACAGACTGCAGGAGCATTATGCTTGAGCATCCGTGGTGAGTCGGTGACAAGATGCGCAAGTTCTGTAAGTTCCAAAAGAGACAGTACGGTTGTGGAGACGGTGGAATTTATTCTAGTCTTCTTTGCGCGGTCTTCCCACATCAGACAGACACTCTACAGCTACCGGCATTAACGTCGTTTCATAAACCTAAACTCTGAAGAGATCTTCGCTCTTCTGGGATATTACGCAGCGTCGAATGATAATCCTTTACTAACGTTTCGGGACAACGTATCCATCCAATCTCCAAGGGTCAAGAAGTCCAAGAAGGAAAAACTTCTTGACTCTTGAAGATGAAACCGATACGTTGTCCCGAAACGTCGGTAAAGGATTACCACTCGACGCTGAGTAGTATCCCAGAAGAGGACAGATCTTATCAACATCGCGGCGTAAGCCTGAAATCGCGGATAAGTTCTGAAGGTTCGGACGTTGTTGCTGGCACACCGGACAGGTGAATGCACACCTTGGCGTGGCGTGGTTGTGGTGATGATGTGGTAACGGTTATCCTATATAAGAGCGTCCACGGCATGCACAACGAAGGAAACGTCACACAGAAATCCACGCGAGTGAATAGACGCGAGAGCGAAGGGGGCGGAGTCAAAGAGTAGTGCGGTTGTAGGGATGGGATTCCTCTAGTCCAAGACCATCACTACTACTTGCTGCACGGTCAGAGGACGTCATACGCTGCTGACCGCGACGTATGAACTCAGTCGGCTATTTGCTCGCGAATGCATTCTTTTGTAATTCAGTATAGTAGTTGCAAATTAACTCGGATTCTTCAAAAATTTATTTCCTATCGACAAGTCTAATGTGTTGTTAACACTACGTACGACATTTTAGTGAATCGTGGTTCTGAGTGCAGAAGTAAAGCATTGTCAGTGAGGTGCAAGCGGCAAGCCACTGGCATAGTGAGTACAAACCGTATTCTGCAGTGAGGAAGTGAAGTGTGTGAGGACGCTGTGTCTTGAATCCTTCTTGCACCCATTCACCGATACAAATACACCCACGTGGTTGCCGGCTTTTGTAGGTTAGTGTTTTTCTCAAGAACGTCCAAACAGAAATAATTATATATATATATACACGAAAAGTTTTTTTTTGGGCCAGAAGAACTTATTTAAATAAAGGCTATAATTTTAAGAGTAATAACAGGAAGACAGTTACAAAAGATCCATACAAGTATAACAGAATTTGTTACAGATATAACGCTAGAATATATATAACTTCAAACTGACGTCAATAAATAGAATGTTTATCAGTTCGTTGACACTGACAGCCGTGTTTTGGGCATGTGTGTGTTTCTGCATTGTCCGGGTGTCGGCAACAACAGCAGCTACAACCACAACCTCCACGCCTTCTTCAGGCGCCGGGACGCAGTCATCACCGCGTGGAGGGAAGCATCATCATCACCATCAGCATCATCAAGAAAGAGAAGATAGCAAAGATCGTGGAAGTAGTAGTGGAGGCAGAAGTCATTCTGTAAAAATCCACAACTTCATCTCCACAGACGCGCTTTACGACGGCGAGCAGGAACGGCGGATTCACTACAACGGCATCACCGCTAAAGAGACTGCAGTGTCGACCATTGGAACAGCCAACGGTACAAGGTTGGTTGTCTTGAGCTTTTGGGAAATATACGAATGTTACACAGCGTGTTCACGGTCAATGTCAGTGTTCTGTGAGTGATATTTAGGTCTCATAAAAAGGTACAGTTGAAAGGTCTGCAGAACCAATTGGGGTACGGGGTGACAAAGTTGCTTGAGGCACAGCCAGAAGGTTGTGCATTCGATTCCTGATGGGAGTCATTGGGCATTTTAGCTGACTTAATCCTTCCGGCCACACTAGGTCCCTGGGGTCGACTCAGCCCCTAACAGAAATGAGTACTATGGATGTCTCCTGCAGATAAAGGCAGCCGGTGCGTAGGGCTGACAACCTTACCTCCTTCTTGGGCCGACTGTATAGAAATTCTAAGAGCCTCAACCTGCTGCTCAGGCCTGTATAGGGATTGTTCTACCTTGCGAACTAATTTTGTGGGGCATGGTGGTGGCTTATTTACTCAAGAAATTTCCCCTCTATAAAGGAATTCGAAGCTTCCTTACCGTGTTCACAAGGACCCACTACAAGTCCCCATTATGAGCCAGATAAATTCAGCCCGGAGGTTATCACCCTATAAATGATTAAGGATTATTTCTGTCCAGTTATTAACAAAGAAATAATAAATTAGATTTAAAATATATTTGCCTGCTTAATAAAGAACAAGTTGATCAGTAATGAAACACGTGTGTTCTGATTTTCTCTCGGGAGTTGCTGTTACACTGACGGTCGTCAGAAATGTGAAGTAAAGCTGTAAACATTTGCCGACGTTTTGGAGGAACCTGTTGCCTCCTAATATTTGTACCCATGTATCACGGCCTTATATTCAGAAAGCCGTAAGCTCAGCAAATCTGATAAAATATCAGACACAAGAGTTCTACTGAACACATGACATTTGAATATTCCATGTCACTAAGTTCTGAAACTGCATTGCTTCTGCGTTGACTGTTACTCCAAACGCGTATGTTGTTACGTCCACAATCAGTGACCTCGATATACTGTTTGTGTAGTAAGCAGCCATTTTCACTCTGAAAAAGGTGTCTAAGACAAGGCTGGATATTTTTTGCTAAGACATCTCTGCACATCTCAGAAATAACAACACCACCGTTTCTAGAAACCAGCAGTGCACCAACAAATTTACTAGTAAAGAACACGCGTGGCACTCCTGTCATGCTGTGGTGCAGCAGCCCAACTTGGGCCTTGGTCGCCTCGTATTCGAGGTTTCTAGATCACACACACACACACACACACACACACACACACACACACACACTGTCTCTCTCTCTCTCTCACACACACACTCTCTCTCCCTCACTCTCTCTCTCACACTCACATATACACACACTCTCTGTCTCTCTCACACACACGCACACACACACACTCTATCTCTCTCTCACACACACACACTCTCTCTCACACACACACACACACACACACACACACTGTCTCACGCACACACACACACTGTCTCTCTCTCACACACACGCCAGTCGGTAGGACTCCTCTGAACGAGCGATCAGCCGTCGCGCAGGCCAGTACCTACACAACACAACAAACACAACAGACGAATGTTCATGCCTTCAACGGGATGTGAACCAGCAATCTCTGCAATCAAGGGGCCGCAGACCTAAGCCTTAGACTGCGCAGAAGATTAAAAACTGATCTTGCCATATATTTCTGGGTCTTAATGTGTTTCTCTCTTTTTAGTGTCACTAAGTATGGCGTCTTATTTAGGCCCATGTCTTTTCCTCCCAAATTATTTAATGGCTTACCATAACTGTTTATTTCCTTTTAAATAACCGTCAATAATCTGAAACAGATCGTAACAGACTTACAGTTACCTTCGCTGTGTGGCTTGCATGCCATCATTCCATCGCGATATGTGCGGAATAGACGCCACTGACTAGCCAACACGATTTTGTCGGTCAGGTTTCCATATGTTCCGCATTCTGTGCTACCACGTAAGCAAAACATTTAATAACTGATCTTAAATGATACGAGAAAGGAACCGTGTATTAAGCCATAGCTGACAAACTGTCACATCTCATTACCAGGTATTTCAACAGCCTCACTGCTTTATTGCACAGACCGATCTTTAGGATAAAAAATAATTATCCCTGCAGTAAGTCTGTGGGGAATTAATTCCTTCTGCGAATAAGCTGCTCAGGTTTCTCGAATTGATGTCATTTAAGTATACAGTGTACGCACGTGTGAACACACACACACGCACACACGCACTACATGTTGGTTTGCATAGTTATCAACCCTGTAAGATGAGTGTTCCTGTACGTATTAGCAGGTTTAACATTAAAAAGTTCTACGTTATGCCCACAGAATACATGTATGTCTGGCATGATTTCAGAACAAACAGCGATATCTTCCCCATATATTATTAGCTGTTTGGCTTTTATAACCCAGACAGTGTGTTTACTGCGCGGTACGAGCTGAGTCTTTAAATACGACTGAGGTTAATCTTAGTCTTTAAAGGGTTAAATACATTCACACTTGTGGATCCTGTTATGCCGCTGTTGGTAGCAATAGGGTACAGAGTCGAAGTTTAGGTCAGTCAATGAATAATGAATTGGAAGGATTTGGAAGGGAGCGGTCGTGGCCTATTAGAGGTACTATCTTGAGGCCGTCAGAAACTGAGGAAAACTACAAAAACCTAAAGAGTCTACATCCCTCTCGAGATTTGAATTGGCCATCTTCCGAATACAAACGTACAGCCGAACCTGTACACCATCAAGTTCGGTTTCATAGTGCTAAATGTGTAAGCACGACTACTGAATTATTCGGGAGAGTTAGTTAATGTTACAGACGGCAGAAGCTTCATGCTTGTGTCAAATAACACGATGTTCATGGAACAAGTAATTTGAAGATTACCGTCTTTGGATGTGACGCCCTGTAGTTTCGTACAAATCTACCGACGTTTCGGAGGAAGATACAAGCCTTCGTCTACCATCTTCTACACATCTTCCATGGTGATGTGGACCACAAACAATATACTTGCCCCTTCCTGGCCTAATTCGTGACAGCTGAATAAGAAGATATCGACTGTGAAATAAGTTGCAGGATAGAACTCGTTGCTTCTAATTTAGAAGTGTGCTTTATACGCATGTTTGCGTAATTGTTCATCACGTTACAACTTCTTGCGACAGTTCAGTCGGTATAGTGACTAAGCTGTGAACTGGATGATTCCCGGCTTAGGCAAAGCGTTTCTCTCTTCTTGAAACCGTCCAGACCGCTTCGGGGGCCCACCCAGCCTCCTACGCAACCTGCACCGGGCCCTTTTTCCGCTGACAAAGCAGGCGGAGTGTGAAGATGACCATTCACATCTAGTGTACAGGATAAGAATGCGTGGAGCTATTCCTACACCCCCTTATCCCTTCATGGCGTGCACAAAGACAGCTTTACATTTGCCTGTACGTATTAAACCTCTTAAGCATAGAAAACGTGAAAGTACTTTTCGCCCAGCCCTCCCCGAAACCCGAAAAAAAGCATTACAGTTTTTGAAGGTCGTTCTCTTCTCTATGATATGAGTAGTACTAAGATGTGGGTGTGGAGCATGAATGGAATGACACTGACATGGAAAACCGAAGTACTGACGGAAGAACCCGTCCCACTGCCGCTTCGTCTATCAGCGTCACGTGGAATGGCCCGGGAGCGGAGTCGGGTCTGCGCGGTGAGAGGCCGGCGACTTACCGCCTGAACCATGGCACGGCCTGAGTGTAAAGTTTATTTAAATAATACATGAAACATTCGGATCTTGCTTCACAGAAAATCAGAAATCGCACTCGCTATGCTTCCTTTACAGAGACGAACATGTGCTGCTCGGGTAAACAGGACGTTTATCGTACAAATTATACGAACTCAATAGCACAGTTGGATGTCGCTACAGTCGTCCTTTACAGTCACGCCTGGGTACCTGCCGTGATCTCACACAACACTCTGACCCTGAGTGGACTGTCATGCTGACGTGCCATGACGTAAGTCCTTATCTCTTCTGGGCAAGCCCGCAGAGAGACTGGTTAGCGGAATACCGGTTGGCAGACGCAGTCGTTGCTGTTACGTCATGAATCACCCGAGCATCTACAGATGCTTGTGAACCAATGAGAAACCCGCACGAGTGACGCTACTGAGCAGCCCGCTAGCAAGGTGCCTGATTTAGAAGGTACACAGTCATTCTTCTCGGTACAGTTCACCTGGCCGTGAGTTCGAGTTACGTGGCGAACGGAGGCATGTTGCCACCTAAGGCCACTCGATCTTTCTTCGTCTGTCATTCCGTGATGTAAGAAATTGGAACCTCCGATGAGGGTGTCTGGCGCCATGTGTGGCCTACTTTGGCACCAAGTGTTGTACAATCCCCACGAACATTCGCCTGACTCCGATTCCGTAAAAGAAACGTCTGTGTCCGGCAGACAATGATCAATTCAGTTTAACCTTTTAAAGCCTAGCGGTAACTTTACATACGACCAGGTTTAACATTAAAAAATTCTACGTGGTGCCCACATTGCGTTTATGTGTTTTGTACGGATCTCAGGACAAACAGCAACTTTTGCCTTATAAAATATTAAGAGATTGTTTTTTATAACCGAGATGCAGAGTGTTCACTGCGCGGTACGCACTGAGTCCTTATATAAAACAGACACGCTTCGTCCTTAAAGGGTTAACCTTATAAAGCACAGAGGTTATTATGTGTACCACCCACCTTGACACTAAAAAACCACATTTTGCCGACAGTGTGTCAATGTCCCGCAAGCAGCCATTACTTCACTATGCATAATTAACCGATTGGTTTATGCAGTAGAGATGCAGTATGAATTGTACGATGTAAATGCGGTTCTGAACGTTACACGAGTTTAGCTTCGAAAGGTCGTTACAAAATACGAATTCCGATTTTAAGGAAGGAGACAGTTTCGCATTGAGAATATAGGCACATAATTTCTACGTAGTCTTCGTTACACACTAATGATCAAATAAAGGAGGATGAGATGAACTGGCCATGTAGCACGAATGGGGGAGGGAGAAAACACAACATTTAGCACCTCTTTTAGTTATAGGAAGCATTTATTCAGGCGTCATAGGACTATTACGCCTTTCACGAACTGAAGGAAATCGCGTAACGAACCTGACGTAGAACGAGATAGGCAGCGTACGTATAACGTAACACTGAGGCGCGTTCGCGTAACCATTGTTGCCGTGGAAAAGCAGTAAGTATTACATAGTCTGAGTGTGTGTCTGTCGCCTTAGTTATCCAGCATGCAAAGCGCATGCGCCGTATTATATTGTCATCTGTGGCATGTCGGGCTGTACCATATTTTTCCACATTATCTCATAAACGATACGATTTTCGGAAGAAAAACTTATTGAACATAAAATGTGTGTTTTGATTTCCTCTGCAATTTTTATCTGAAATATTTTTCATTTTAAGAAGAAATGAGCGGTATATTACCCGTTACCCTAAAACTACGGATTATTTTTGTCGAATTTTAATGAAATTTGAATTTTCTCGAAAGATTTGCGAAAAATATTCAGATGTCAGATTTCACGAAAATCCGTACAGTGGGAGTCGAGTTGTTCCATGCGGACGGACAGACAGACACGATGAAGCTAATAGTCGCTTTTCGCAATTTTGCGAAAGGGCCTAACTAGGCAAAGGATTAATGAGATCGCAGCTCCAGGACACCTTGTTCTAATACTGGCCCTCTCCTTACCTTTAATTTACTCTCCAGGATATTTTTGTTAGAAAGGCCTCACATTTAAGGGAAAAAACATAGAAGGAGGGAATCTGGGGACAGGTGCTGAGGATGACGTATATATCCACGGGTATGGACGCACCGCAGCAGCCCAGACCAGACGAGACCAGACTGACTTCCTGGAACTCTGAACACAAATATAAGTCAAATGAGTCTTCTGGGGATGGTGTAGTCGGTATAGCGACTCGCTACGGGCTGGGCGGTCTGGGAATCGAATTCCGGTGGTGGCGAGATTTTCCGCACCCGTCCTGACCGGCCCTGTAGCCCACCCAGGCTCCTACACAGTGAGTACCGGGTCATTCCCAGGGGTAAAGCTGCCTGGGCGTGGCGTTAGCCACCCACCCCATCTAGCACCAAGGTTAAAGGACGGATAGAGCTACACTTTCACTCCCCCTCTGGGCATTCACGGCAGGTTATATGGCGAAGTTTACTTGTTTATGACAGTATTCTGCATTATTACATCGCGTAGGATAAAAAGTCTTTTCTGATGTTTCGGGAGAACATACTACCTCCATCTTCAAGGCGAATCTAGGTGGCTGCTGAAGAGATTGGGAGCAGAAAATGTGTCTAACATAGGAAGGTTACAAGGGCTGTGGCGAATCACAGCTATGGCAAAGGAACAGCAACGAGTACGAGTGTCCGAACAAGTACAGTTGAACTCGATTATAACGTCATGAAGGGGACTGAATGTTTTGTGTTGTTATAAAAGTGTGTCATTATAACTGAGGAGTATAATGTTACGGCTAACAGTGAGGAACACAGAACATCTGACGCTATAGGCTAGGTGTCGTATAAATGGATGTCGTTGTAACCGGGTTCCACTGTATATTGCTCGTGAAGTTGGATAAAAGATCGCAGCTTCGTATCCGAAACAGTGGCACCGCAAGGGTGTAGATGAACGGAGTGACATTCGACGCTGTTCATGCAGTTCTTGTAAGACGCTGGCAAATACCAACTTTCGTAAGTTAATACGTCAAAGTCAGTGGCGCTGGCCGTCCGGAACAGCACGTTGCGGCCGAAGAGTTAGCAGCAGCAATCTGCTCGTGTCTCCACGTCATGTTACACGTCAGAGATCCAACCGTAATGATCAGGAAACAAGACCCGGAAGTCACAGTGCTGACAATGCGAAATCTGTCGACAGGCACTGACTGGTTCGCTTGCATTTCCGCATAGTTTCCCCGACTCGAGTCTAAGTACTCGTAGCAACTTGGTTACTGCAGAAATAATTGAGTTAAATCTCTTCATCTAGGGACGAAGTTATCATCCCATTCAGTGAGTGTCGGGGGATCTCCATCTAACGCTGGTGTTAAGAATGAGTGGAGCTATACCGCCACTCCCATATGCCTTTATGGCGTGATCAGAGACAACTTTGTCTTTTAGTTCCCACCTCACAAAGAACAAATTCAGTCTCTGTTACAAAGATCAACCGACTAATGTGTAAGAAAATTGTCGTTGTTTTATTGAGCGGTTCATATGCAATGCATTAGTACAGTCTATGGTCAGACCGTAAAAAGTGTGAATGATAAAGCATGTGGTATATATGTACATGAATAAAAACGTCTAAGGCGTCATACTGTTACATGTGTTTGGAGTCGAGATTTGTAGTGTTTATGAACAGGACCTGAATGTGGCAGAAACCATTTACTCTTCTGAAGATCACGGTCTTCTGGAATGTGACTCAATTTTCAGTATGCTACAACACTTATGCCTTGAAGACAGATGTAATAATTTACTCCAAAACGTCCATACAAATCTAACCAAACTGTAGGAGTCATATTCCAGGAGACAAGTATTATTCACGTTCATCGCCTTGAGAGAACCTACATCTCGCTCCTACGTAGGCCGAGTTTGTAGTAGTTATAGGTAGGAAGAGAAGGCTGCGGCAATAAACAGTACTGGAGATTATGTTTCTGCGTCGGTATTACAATAAGTGTACTATCTCAGGTAAATTAAGGTCACAGAATTTGCATGTAGCGCAGAAGTTGCGATATTTGGCACCTTCAGGACCTGAGGGTTGCCAGATGTCGTAACCTTCCGGATACAAGTATGTTGTACCCGATGCGTATCCTGCAACTAGCAACTTCATGGACAGATCTAACCATTTAACTTGTCCCTTGGGATCGTGTCCTGTTTTCCCTACCGCACTTTCTATTCCCTTTCCATTACCACTTACGTAGCATGGCGTAAAAAGGTAAAGCAATCCCTATACAGGCCTGGACAGGCCCTTGGCCTTCGAGGAGGCTAGACAATCGCCACATGAAGGTGGTAAAGTTGTCAGCCCCACGCACCGCCCGCCTGTGCCCCCCCCCCCCCCCCCGCGCAGGAAATGTTCCTGGTAATCATTTCTGTTAGAGGCTGAGTCGACCCCAGGGCCATAGTGCGACCGAAAGGATTATGTCAATGGAAAATTCCAATGACACCATCGGGAATCGAACCCGCGACCTCCCGGCTTGTAGCGCCGTGCCTCAACCAAACTGTGCCACCGCTTGCCCCGTAACATGTTGTAGGCCTACATATAATCTAACAAGAGAGGCAGTGTATGTATACAGTAACATGAAGGGGCCTTCGCATAACCATGGTGTTCGTGGAAAAGCAACAAGTGTTGCACATTCCGAGTGGGTGTTTGCTGCCATAGTTGTCCAGCATGCACAGCGCATGCGCCGTATTATATTGTCATCTGTGGTTTGTCTGGCTGTACCTTATTCTTACTGTACTTTGTATCATAAACGGCACGACTTTCGGAAAAAAAGTTATTGGACATAAAATATGTGTGTTTTGATTTTCTATACAACTTGTTTCTGAAACGTTTCTCATTCTAAGAAGAGCTGAGCGACATATTACTATAGCTCTACATGTCTTCATGTAAAGTACCCGTTACTTTTGTCAGATTTTAATGCAAGTTGATTTTTCTCGACAGATTTTCGAAAAACCTTCAAATATCAAATTTCGTGAAAATCCGTCCAGTGGGAGCAGAATTGTTCCATGCAGACGGACGGGCGGACAGACAGATAGGCAGACAGGCAGAGAGACGTGACAAATCTGATGGTCACTTTTTGCACTTTTACGAACGCGCGTAAGGAATCAAAGAGACAACACTAACTTAGGCCGAACTCTTGGAGTCGGTGCTGGATGCTGTCCACCGGTGAAATTGTGAACCGGAGTGCACCCCTTGGTCAGTTTCCGGTTAACAGGGTTTTCGGGATCATCCAGTTTCAGAAACCACAGCTTGGTATTAAACGGGACTACAGATTCTTATATTTTGGTTAGGTATTTTATGACGTTTGTTTTTATAGGTAAAATATAACTACGGCTTGCAAATACGCCACTTGCTGAATATATTTTACGCTTAGCGATATACTATTAAATTTCATACCCGTGCTGATACAAAATACAACTGAAGAATTTTTAAGTAATAACAGTTCTTGAAATTCTTTATCCGGGAAGAAAATCCTTTGAAACCACGTGGTATAATGCTGTAGTTATTAATGACCTTAAAAATTCCAGTCTCCTAGCCCATTCATTGCAGAACCATTAAAGCCGGGAGGGGGAGGGCGAGAAAGCCTGGCATCTGATTTAAAAAATGAGAATTAAAAATGAGAGAAATTGAAGTAAATATACCAAATTTTTATACGAGACCTTAAAAAAGGAATTATTAATGAACTTTTATTCTGTCTTGACTAAGAAACTTTTAGCAGCTACCCCTAAAAAACCTAATCCTTATGGCTTAAACCTAGGCTCGTGAGCAAATTTTATGGCTATCCCCCTTGGAAAATAATCCCGGTGGCGCCTGTGTGTATTTATGATAAAAGTTGGTCGGATTCCAGCATTTCCTCTGCACAGAATAGCAGGCAAAATGGTCTGTGTATTTCACTTTGGCACGCAAATGATGCTAATTTTCCGCACAGTTAGAGAGGGATTTTATTGATTAGTGTAATGAAAGTATTCTGTAATGACAAGTTTCAACCAGCTTCGAAATACCCACGGTGACATCCGAAATGCGGTGCCTATTGTCCTTTGGACATTCAACGACGTTTTGGCGGATCTGCTGTCTATATTTTTAAAGCAGAAGAATAATTTGCTCTGAAGATGGAAGTAGAAGATTCTCCCGAAACGTCGAAACATTCTATCAGGCTATATGGCGTAATATCCCAGAAAGCGGTAACAGCCTACTTAATTTTTTACCACAATGGGCGATTGACTGGATGGATACTCTCTTAAATGTTTAAAGGAAGCCAGGAAGGAAGTGAAACTGATATGTATAAGGAGGAACCTTACATATTGTACTCTTCATCACGTTCTTATCATTGTCGTATTAAGAAGGATGACATAGGCGGTACGTAGCATGGAATTTGATAAGGAATGCATACAGTATTTTAGAAGGGCAAACATGAAGGAAAAAGATTGCTCCAGTCCTAGGCGTATATGGGAATATAACATTGAAACAGATCTTAAATAAATACGGTGTGAGAATGTGTACTGAGAAAGGTTGCTTCAGGGCATGGGTCGGAGGAGGACTCTTGCGAACATAAAATGAACTGTAACAGAGGAAAGAAAATTTATGTAACAAAATAACACTAAAACAAATGAAAATTTACACACGTATACAACGAAAAGGTACAAATGTGGATTCGAATCACATTAAAAAAATCTACTGCAATATTTGCACATTGCTTTTAACCTAGCATCACTTTGTGGGAGTGGATCAGTGGCGTGATATCTGTGGAAGTCATATGTAGGGGTGGGATTTGTCAAATTCTTCCGTTGAATTGAATTTAACGTTCATTCTAATAGTAGATTATATTGGATGTTAGATACAAAAATTTTGCCGTCAGTTTAGTTGTGGTAGTCAATAACTCAGTAGAAAGATCGCCTTCTGAAATTTGAGATTCTAAACAAATCCCTTTCTGGCTGCCGAATCCGCCCTCCCCCATACCCGAAAATAAGAATTAAACTGACATCACTTGTCACTGAAATCCCATTAAATTGAAACAAATTACTTGGACACAAAAATATGAACGAGACATACAAGAGAGGGGAAGGTTAAAGCCATCAAAGATGCGACGATGGGTGTGGGTGTCGGAAATCTGCAATTGAAATTGCACTAAGTTTCGGCTTCCGTTGTGACTACTGCCTCAGTTAAGTGCATCACAGGGGATATACAGAGCTTGTTTGAGGGGGTGACAGCAAGGGTATTTGGGAGGGAGGTCACATGATCGGCTTATGTAAGCTGGGAGTTGGTGTAGGGGGTGGGATGCTGAGGGTTCAAGATGACTCACAACAATTCCATTTCAACCCCCTTACGTTTCTACCACGTATTCTTTTAACACGCTCACATCATAAACACCCTCTAAACATACCCCTGTCGCCTCAATATCGCACATGCTCTTTTAAAAACGCTGAAAGAAAAAAGTTTTTGATTCTCATGTGTTAGGTATATGTCTCTGTCATGGCAAATGGACGTCATCTGCCATCAGCTTTCCCCCTTTCTTTGTTTCACCCAGCAGCTACAGACAAAGTGATTTCATGTTTGGTGTCTAGTTTGCGATGAAAATTATTCATAACAACGTTGTGTTGGAGCATGCCACCTAACTGACGTACGGGAGACACTAATATGCTTGCGTACTGACGTCTCCAGCAACGGGTTTGCAACCCCAAGAGCCTCTTACGTTAATTACGACGTTGTTCATTTGAAGAGTTGTTCAGTTTGTTCTCCAATCGCTGAAGAGCGCGCTTAATTTTGAAATGAAAAATCGACGACTTTCATTAATAGACCTAGGAATGGAATTAGTGGCGCTGTCTTCTTTTCAATATCCAGTCAGTAAAATAAGGTAAATTTGTCCTTGTGCACGCCATTAATGTGTATGGGGAAGCGGGTGTATAGCTCCACGCCTTCTTAACCTTGGCACTAGATGGGGATGAGTGGTCAGCATTACAGCCCCTCCGCTTTACCTTGGGTAAGAGCTCGCTGTACGTATTGAATAGGAAGCTGGGTGGGCCCCAGTGAGTGGTCAGCATTACAGCCCCTCCGCTTTACCTTGGGTAAGAGCTCCCTGTACGTATTGAATAGGAAGCTGGGTGGGCCCCAGGCCGGTCTGGACGAATTGGAGAAGAAGAGGAAGATTTCTTATTCCTGCCAGGGATTCGAAATACAGTTCCACAGTGGTCTAGTCCGTAAGCGTAGTCACTATAGTGACTTAGCTATCCCGGATCGTTCATATCCATTTCGTTTAAATAGTTTCTGTGACAGCTTTGCATATGTTGCAAATATAAAATACAAAATTTGGACATTTATCGTATTAATTTTGGATGAATGTCAGTACCTGCAACACAAAACTTGCTCTAATTTTAGTGTCACTTAGCACGTAGAGTGGCGGCTGTAGACGACTCTTCAAAATTAGGAAAGAATTTGTAATGACTATGTTAAATTTGAAGAACAGCTTAGTTTTTGCTTCGTTTTTCTAATTTTAGGTCATTTTATGTGTGAGAGAAATTATCTAGGTGTACTTTGAGTTTAGGCATTTGAGTTGATTGCGATTTGTTTAGATAAGTACTAAAATTTACCACACGCACCGTACCTGTGTAGAAACGGTGGAGCATGAACATGACCTGGTTGCAAACTAGCTGCAACAGATTTATCTGTTTTACATAATTATCCAAGGACAGTGTTGTTATAGTTGGCTGGCCCCGCGGTCAGTGCATTTCAGCGTGTCAAGACCCATTTACCTCGGAACGGTTCTTATTCTTTATTTCCATTTACTTCTCCGTCTTTCGATGGGCCATTTTCCATGCAATAAAACTGTTATATTGACGTCACATGTTAGATTTATTTTACACTTACCCCTTCTTCAAACTTGTCACTGGCGTAACGCCGGAACTACGACACGTTGCTTCCTTCGACCAAAAGACCTTGTACTCTTACCGCATAGGTATCAGGCGAGTTTGATGTTTCCACTGCTGTGTTTATTCAGCTTACAGACTTGTGGTGTGTGACTCCGTGTAATCCCAGCGTATACCAACTTTCCGGTGGGTCACTCTGCCTCCATCTTCAGGGTTCAAATTTGTTCCTTCAAAACTTTGGTATCCCCCAGCAGGACTGTGCTGTACCAGATCTCAGAAGACCATAGCCTGGTTTTTGTACCTATCATCGTCATCATCATCGTCATCATCATCACGTAGTCTGCCTTAAGATAGGTCCATAGCCTCTTCGAAAGCGAGGTCTGCAAAGAGTGCGATCTGCTGCTTCCTCTTTCCATTTCCATTATCTTTCTGTTTCCTTAACGTCATCCAGTAGCTGCTTACGTCTTCTTCCTTGTCTTTTCGTCCTTTCTAGCTTTCCTTCAATAACGTGTTCTGAAGTTCATACGCACGGTGTGACCAATCCAGTTAGCCTTCCTTCTTTTTATTGTATGTAGGATATTCCTCTCCTCCTTGACTCCATGTAATACTTCTTCATTTCTCACACGATCGTTCCACCTGATCTTCTCCACCCTTCTCCACCACCACGTTTCAGAAATTTCCAGGTATTTTTTCTCTATTTCCGAAGTGTCCAGTTTTCAACACCATAACAAAGCTGTTCTCCGAAAGTAGAATTTCACTAGTTTCTTCCTTACATTTAAGTCAAATTTGCTGGTGAAAACGTCCTCTCATTGTTGAATGCTGCTTTTGCCATGGCACTCTTGGATTTCATTTCATGTATAAATCTTGCATCATTTGTTATCAGGCTACACATATAGTGTAAGTATTCCGAATTCTGCAGTTGATTTGATCTATCATAATGTGTGTTGCACCATATTATCTTAAAATATATATCTTTATAAAGTCAGTCCGTGACGGGGATATCTCCTGACTTTTTCCAAGCATCAGAACGGCAGACGTCCTGATCAGGTGAGAAGAGGACGAGGAGTAGGTTTACACTGGCCAGCTTCCAGCTGCAGTCGATCGGTTTCCGTCTGTGTATCAACACTATTTGTACAAGGAGGGTTGTGCAGACAAGTTGAAAGAAATGTGAAAGTAAGCAGAAAAAAAACTTTATTAAAAAATTACATGTTCAACATGAATGTACTGGCTTACGTCACGAATTACGTCAGTAACTTACAATCAAATCACTTTCAGATGACCCGAAAATTGGGATCTGAACCTTTTGTGTGTCCGAACCTGGGTCAATAAATTTGGTCCAGATTATGAAACATCCGTATCCTGCATTTCGCACATTCTGACGTACTCTCTGCATGTCTACAGGAGCAAAATTTTTAGCTGCTGACTGCATGCAGTAGCTAACTAACTAACTAACTGACTGACTGACTAACTAACTAACTAACTAACTAACTAACTAACTAACTAACTAACTAACTAACTACTTAACTAACTAACTAACTAACTAAATCCATGGAAGAGAGGCCTTCTTGAGAGGCTAACATTTTCTCAGCTAGTTAAGAAATTCCCCGCATTTTATGGAACCCGGAGGTTCATTACCGCATTCACAAGAGCCCGCCACCTGTCCCTGTCCTGAGCCAGCTCAATCCAGTCCATGCCCTCCCACACTGCATGCACTAGACTTTGGGAATCTCAGGGCCCCTCAGTTCCTCCAGAAATTGTCATTCTTTTGTGAAGACCGAAGTTTTGTTGTGTTCAAAACCGCCGCGACTGGACTGAGCCAAATGGATTCTGTCACCATCTTATTTCCCTTAGGTCCATTTTAAAACTATCCTTCATTTAAGCTTATAGGTTTCCCAAGTTGTTTCTTTCCCTCAGGTTTTCCTACTAAAATTCTATATGCACTTTTGAACTACCTGTATCTGTGTTGTGTGTTCAGCCCATATCATCCTCCGTGACTTAATGATCCAAATACTATTTGGTGAATAGTGCACACTGCAAGGCTCCACACGGTATAGCTTTCTTCACCCCAGTATTCCTCCTGTCTTTAGCACAAATATTCTTCGGTTCTTAGGAACATTCTAAGTCTGTGTTTTACTTTTCGGTGAAAGAAATATTACACTAGTATGACGTACGTGGTGGAGGTGCAGATTGGCACATTTTTAACCTCAACACTAGATGGAAGAAAGTGAGTGATCAGCTTCACGTCCGCGGAAAAGAGGCCGCGGTACGCGTTAGACAGGGGACTCTGTGAGCTCCAGACACTGTCTGGACTCTTTTGGAGGGATATAAATTTTCTCTGCAATCGAATCCCGATTTTTCTGTCGTGGGGACCGTAGCCTAGTCGCTGTACCCACTGAACTCTCCCAGCTGTAAACGAAAAACACAATATGTAACATTACAATTGTGCAGAGCTGCAGGTTCATGAAGTGTAGTGTAGGTAAGCCTGCTTGGGCTGGGAAAGACACGGCTTAACTCTCGAAGCAAGATGGCTCTTTGCCATGCAGCCGAACTTTACTTCAAATAAGCATTTTGAAAGCTGATTGTAGAAAAATATGTCCCTCCATCTCGATTTGAAGACAAACTGTTGATGGAAGAGCTGCCTGCCAGCCTGTCATGTGACTGTATAAAAGGAGTCAACTGAAAAGAAAGATCTCCGATGTATGAAAGACAGAAGGGGAGGGCGAGAAATACCATTGCGTCTCCACGCCTCAGTACAAAAGCGAGCCGTACACAAGGCATCTTGTCGGCTTTGTTTATGTCGTGTGACACATTCCTTAAGCTAATGAACCAGTAACCAACTGTCCTCTGGGAAGATCTTGCTCTTTCGTCACTGAATTGCGGCTAAGTTACATAACCACTTATGACCCTTTAGACTGGTGTTAAATGAACGGGTGGAAGTGTCGAGCTATGGACTATGAAACCGTCTAAAGGTAAGTTAATTCATTTCGTAGTTTTGTTGCCACAACTCCATGGCCTCTTCCAAAGCGAGTTCTCCACAAAGTGCGATCTAGTGCTTTCTCTTTCAAATTCTAGTATCTCACGTTTTCCCTAAGGTCATCCGGCAGCTGCTTACCTCTTATTCCTCTTCTTCTCTTCCTTTTTATCTTTACTTCAATAACGTATTTTAGAGGGCAGTTCCTACGCAAGGTCTAACCAATCCAGTGAGCCTGAAGCTACATAAGCAAAATGAAAGTTGTCTCGATCGAGACACCGACGGTCCTGACGGATGTCCTCTTGTGGTTTGACTTAGCCTTTCTAGGGAAATTCCACAACAGTACCTCGACTGGGCCACGACTGCTTTCTTCCAAATCGTTTATGAATCAACGTACTTTGCCCTTATATAGTCAGGCTTTATTGCCGGTGTTGTACGACATACCACACACTAAACGAAACCACGTGAAGCAATACAAGCACACAACACATTCTTGCCAATTTTGAACTGAACAGATTGATATACGACGCTCTGAATCTTGAAATGTTGACGTAACGTTCTTAACAGAGTTACTATGTAATGTGATGAAAACCAGCGAATAATTTTTGAGAATGAGGTAGAAGACATAAGTCCATTTGGTTAAATTACATACTAAACGATCTTCACTTAAAGTGTCAACAACGGTTTAATTTTTTTGGGATGTCAAATATTATTTATTGCTAAACAGATATAAGCAGTAGGCTTAAGTTTTTCCTTGCCGGGATGAGTATTTAAATTTTAGCGCACGATTAAGAAAAACTTGAGTAATACGTGAAGAGAAAAAGATAAAATTATTAAATGAAAGAAATTTCGTAGAAAATAAAGCAGAGCTTATACATCATGTCTTAAAAATGCAATAAATTTTCTTGTTGCTTAAATATATAAAATGAATTTATGGGTGTGTTTTCCTACGTGCGTTCGCTTTTGACAAGGCATGCTTTTAAAAGTCTAAGTAGGGTTGAAAAATTTAAACTTGTATATGGAGCAGTTAGAATGACACTGAAAGAGAGAGATTCATGCGCCAGCCAAGGTAAACTTCAGAGTTACGGAAGAGAGAACACGAATTTGCGGCAGTGAAACTTGGACAGTGACAGAGAAAAGGGAAAATTAGATTACGCCATTTGAGGTGAAGTACTTGAGATATGGATAAGACTACAGAACAGGATATGAGGGAATAACTGTACAACTGTAACTTGGATAATAAAATTCAACAATATAGAAAACTTTGATTCACATACGCAAGGAATGAGGGAAGATCACATATAAAGGCAGGAACCAAACGTTTTGGTCGAGCATTGCTGCTTCATACGGAGGGTCCTGAGTTCAAAAGCAGAGGCCGGCATTATGAGACGTTTTCATGTTTTTCTGTGTCTACGCAGGCAAATGCTGGGATAGTATCGCAAGTTATAACACGGCTGCTTCCTTCCGCAAAGGTTCCAAATGGTGATTCGCTAATCACCTTATCATTCTACACTTTATGCTTAGCTTGTGTTAGTGAAAGCGTCGATGATGATGATGATGATGATGGTGATAATACAAGAAAGGCATGCGAGTGTCATCCCATAGAAATACACTCAATTAGGAGAAAAAGCAAGAGATGTTCTAAACAAAAAATATAGCCGAAGTAGGTATTGAACATAATATTTTGATTGATTGATTGATTGATTGAATGATTGATTGATTGACGGGTGATGACATGCATTCGTGTGACACGCGGCTCGAATCTCGGTTGTAGTACCGACTGCCAACACAGCAATGTAACGACGTGTTCCTTGGCTGATTATAAGACGTTTCCGGATTCGGAACCTGATTTGCCCAGTTGCAATTGGAGTGGATACAGCCTCGGTCTCTTTCTTTTCTTTTATCACTCAGTGCATCGTCAATTCAGTATCATCACAGCTAAATAACTGTTACTAAATCCACAGAACAAAGTTCTTTTCAAGTAATTGACGGGTACCGTGAGTGAGGTAGTCAAGAATTTCCCCGTATTTTATGGAACTGAAATTTAAGTCAACAATTGGCCCCTATCTTGAATGAAATGAATTCAATCCACACCTACACAACACACTTTTTCAGACCAATTTTAATATTATCCTCCCAGCTAGGCCCGGTCTTCAGGTTGTTTTCTTCCCTTCAGGTACTCCACCCAAAACTCTACACAGTTTCATTTCTACTATGCTTGCTTGAGATTAGAAATGCACACAGAGTTTTGATCGGGAAGGCTAGAGTCTATTGCAACGATCTGGGTACATATGGGGACCAAAATCGGAAAATAACCTTAATAATTAACCCTTTAAAGACGAAGCCCCTCTGCTTTATATAAGGACTCAGTCCGTACCGCGCTGTAAACACGCCACTTCGGTTATAAAAACTAATCTTTTAATGTTTTATAAGGCAAAAGTTGCTGTTTGTTCTGAGATCCGTACAAAACACATAAACGCAATGTGGGCACCACGTAGAATTTTCTAATGTTAAACCTGGCGGTATGTAAAGTTACCGCTAGGCTTTAAAAGGTTAATTTTCCGAAACTTATAAGCATGCGTAAATAAATAAAATTTACAAGACATACAACGCTATACTGAGATTCTTCTGTCAGCTGTGGATTCCCAGAAGCAGCTGCCACCGAATTGAACGTAGTGGGACGTGAGTTTTTTTTTTTTTTTTTTGATTTCTGCTGGCCAAATGGAAGCGTCTTGTTTATGTGTGGAGGGCGTGGAAGAGTTAACAACCATCTATCATCCCTCTATTAGTGGCTTAGCAGGCATGATGATGAGTCGTGGTCTTACGTTAAAAACTTAACACCTTTCACGTCTTCATTCTCAATAGACCTAATTGGTGGGAATTTACGTCTTTACAAACAAAAGAAATTTAAGTTCCCTCAGGTTTAAACTGGAATGTTGTTACGGTAAACGAACGGATACAATCTTGCTTTATGTGACAGTGGGTTATCAGCTCACACATGCGACAATTCTAACAGGAGTGCTTTGAGCTGAAATGTTAGTGAGTTACATGTTTCCTGCAATATAAATCAAAATAATGTTACACTTTATGGAACTTTCTCTTCTCCAAACGCTCCAAACTGGCTCTGAACAACATCTATCCTCCTTTCAGTGGATACCAATGGCGGTTTTCCTGGGATAAAGTGGCCGGAGATTGAAGCTGACTGCTGACCTCCGTCTACTGCTGAGGTTAAGAATACGTGAATTCGTGGAGATATACCTCCACTTTCTCATGTGTGTGCATTGCATACACAGGGATTTGTGTGGTTTGGTTGGAATGTCAATTTTCATCTTTGAGCAGTTGTCAGTATTTAGGGGCGTGGAATGGACTCAGCTGGCTCAAGATGGTATTTAGTGTCAGGTTTTTGTAAACACGGTAATCAGCTTCAAACTCCACAAAATGGGACACTACTAGCTTATCAAGAACTCCGGTAGATGAAATTTGTTAAAATAATACTACAATAATATAATATAATATAATATAATAATACAAAGTAATAAAATAATACAATTCTAGTGAATATTGAGCTTTTTCAGGTACTGGCTCGGTACAGAAGTGGACTGTGTTGTCGACATTTCGGAAATTCGTATTATCTTCTATCTTTAAAGTAACGCAGAGGACGAATGGCCCCTGTCGATGTAGTATGCACTGGATAGTCATATAACCTTGGAGTCGGCGATACCTAAGCTGTCCGAGACTTGGACTAAGCAGCCTAAAGCAGGATCAGAATAAACAAACGGTGCATCTCGCGTATTCCACTTGCTGCTGCAGTAATGTAAACTGGTGACAGCCAGTGCAGGGGCTGTAACACACGGATATGTAAACAACACGTTTTCCATCCTCTGCGTTTACGTCCTTACAGCCTGTCAGTTCGGATTACCACTAAATGCCTGAGGTCAGCATTTCTCATACTGCGGACGCGTACGTATGATCATAAGCCGCTGTACATCTTTGCACGTTGAGCTTGCTTGGTAATGATACGAACTTCAGTGAGTTACTAGAATTTACAACATGAGAGTGAAAACAGAAAAAAGGAATTTAACTGTTTAAATCTAAGGTGCTGCTAATTCTGTCGCCTACTTGAACATCCAACAGACGTCTGCATTTGACCACGAAATGTATTTATGTGCTTTCTATGATCTTTGGAATAAAGAGCGATTTTTAATTCCGAGGACCATTTTCACCACCACCACCACCACCACCACCACCACCACCACCCCACCATAACCACCACCACCACCACCACCACCACCATCACCACCACCACCACCACCACCACCACCACCACCACCACCACCATCACC
>BLKM01001624.1:212293-431853 GCA_013340265.1 Coptotermes formosanus | reverse complement strand
CTTCTTCTTCTTCTTCTCCTTCTTCTTCTTCTTCTCCTTCTTCTTCTTTTTCTTCTTCTTCTCCTCCTTCTCCTCCTCTTCTTCAACTTCTTTTTCTCCTCCTCCTCCTACTCCTCCCATTTCTTCTACTATGATGCTTCGGCCCATTTTCGGGCCATGGCCTTCTCGCAGCCGTTGTTGCGAGACAGTTGAGTTTGTACGAGGTGAAGATATGAGCCCCAAGCCCCCAAAGGCCATTAAATGATTGATTTTTGTAAAACAAAGAGGAATTCTTTAATGTAAGATAGGAACTGAACTTTCAAATTTCCGCATAAGATTAATATTGAATAATGTTAAACGTGTTGCTTTCTTAAGTTTCCATTCTATTTAACTTGCATTAGCTTTGAGTGAGTGTGATGTATAATTGTACCTATGCGTGTTCGAGCATACGTTTGTTGTCAGTAGCACAACTTATTAAAATTTTGAAATTGTGGAACGTCTTGGTGTCTGCTGCAACATAGTTTCATGTTCGACGTTTAGTATTAATAAAATCTGAATACTTTTCTTCACTATTATAAGCCTGTATATTATCAAAATGATATATCTTGCAATAATTCGCGGGAACGGGCAAAATTCCGTCCGCGAGCCAGTGTTTCTGAACTACTAACTTAGCCTAGGTTTATATTCCATAATATGTAAGGAAAAGAAAATTCTGGGCAAAGTATGAAGCTGTGGAAGTCGTAGGTAAATTTAACATTAAAAGTTTGTGTTCACATTATCACCTGTGGGAACAATAGTTGTGAACTAATTGTTTTGTGGGCACAGTATAATATACCGCCAAAAGATAAACCGATGAAACCAAAACCTGATGTAATTCGTTTGCTACAGATATTTTAGACTCATTAAAACTTAATTTGAATTCCAAATTAGCCATTCGTATATAAGGATTGAAAATGTGTGTGTATAATTTGATCATAAATCTGTGCATTTCCATGAGGTTCCAGTATAAAAGAAATCGAAGGGAAGATATATTGTTATTCATATGTGCTTTAAATTGCTACGGGGTACTAAAATGAAGACGCATTGAAGGCGGTGGAGCCATAATTACAAAGTGGAGAATATGGAGAATGAATTAAGACGGAGCACTAAATAAACCTTCCTACTTTGATATATGGGCGGGTTACCGTGTCAGCGCCTAAGACATGATTTCTCCAACATTGAAACATGAATGCAACGTCTTAAAGGCAGAGAGTGTAGTGGTTGTTGAAAGCTTTATTGGTGCTTATTTTACCTGTGGCAAGGTCTGATTTTATCGATTTAGAGGCTAAAATTTCTGTAAATAATATTATATAATACGCCACAGAAGAAAACTGCGTTTCCAGTGAAAAATCAATGGGTTAATGTTGTTTAGGGACGTAATCAACATCGGTGCTGAGAATCATAAGAAAAGACGCAGAGCTTTAACCTTTTAAAGCCTAGCGGTAACTTTACATACGACCAGGTTTAACATTAAAAAATTCTACGTGGTTCCCACATTGCGTTTATGTGTTTTGTACGGATCTCAGAACAAACAGCAACTTTTGCCTTAAAAACATTAAGAGACTGGTTTTTATAACCGAAGTGGAGAGTGTTTACAGCGCGGTACGCACTGAATCCTTATATAAAACAGATAAGCTTCGTCTTTAACGGGTTAATATCAAGGAAATGGTGCGTCTTGCAACAAATTTGGATCCTTAGAAGAGAGGTAAAATTAATCCTTGTGCTTCATTAGGCACCATGCCGTTTTTCTAAAATTTTTTAGGCTAATTTGTGTGTTGAGGCTATTGAGATAAATTGCTCCTGTGCTTAATTGAGTATCACAAGGCGAAGATATGGGTAGACATGTTGGCATCGCCCTGCGCATTCTTAAACTTGGCTCTGCATGGAGGTGGGTGTCCAGCTGCATGCACCCGGAGAAAGCTGCCCCCCCTCCCCGCCCGGTACCCACTGAATAAGAGGCTGGGTGGTTTACAGAGCCGTTCTGGACGCTTTGAAGAAGCGATAGATTTATCCTTAAATAAGAGTCGTAATTTCACAAACCACCTCCAGGCACGCTGAAACAGAAGGTCTAATTTGCGTTGTGTTCACACTGTGTACTTACAAGTTCCGTATGATTTTGAAGATAAACATCGAACATTTCCGTGACCACCATTAAGAGATTCATGTTTGTACTGAAAACGCATTCTTTGCTGTGAGGACGAAGTCAAGTTTTAAGTATCTGTTACCTGAAATTCTTGCTGCAAAGGACTAATTTTAATTTATTTATTTACTGCATAGGCCAAAGTTACCTCACGATTGTGATAATGATTTATTTCGATTCCATTCTTACAATGACTGGGGCTACCTACCGATACGTCCTAGCCCTTCCATCTTCTACCTACTCACAGTAGGTGTCGAGGTTGTTTATTTTCACTTGATCACACTCAGACACACATCACATTCGGTAGGACTCCTCTGGACGAGGGAACGGCACGTCGCAGAGACCTCTACCTGACAACACAAACACTATACAGGAGACAAACATTCATGCCCCCGGTGGGATTCGAACCCACGCTCCCAGCAAGCGCTAGGCCGCAGACCTACGCCTTAGACCGCGCGGCCACTGGGACCGGCACTGATATTTGTGATGTATATTTACAATTCTTTAGTCTTATTAAAACTTTTTAAATTCACTTTGTTTAAATATCTGACTACATTTCTTATCTGACCTTTTTGTTGCATTTGAATATTTTCCTGCATTCATATTTAACCTCCTTTCATTTAAAAATTTATTTCTCCAATTTCTACTTTCTAAGTGGTACAGTAATGCATGCTCAATTTCGTCGTCACCTAAACATAGCGAACATCTTACTTTATCTGGGTTTCTTCTAGTGCCTTTACACTTCCACACCAGATCATGATTATCCATAACGTACAGGATTAATTGAACATGCCTGAGCCCTAATGTAGTACACATTTAGTCGAAACCCGATATATCCCCCCGGCCCCCCGCCCACGATAGGCCGATAGCACCATATTCACTCAGCGGTTATAAATGTCTGTGAACAGAATTTCCCTATTAGGCCCAGAAAGTGTTTCGATTTAGCACCCCTCCCCCTCCCCCCACCCCCCGGTATTCCGCCATAAATGTCGGTAACTACCGCGCGCCATATTGGCGATTGACTGTATTCTTCATGCACCTAGCTAACAGTCCCACGTCTAATATCAGCTCGTGCGTCCGGGAGAGTCCTGTACATACAACTTCAATACGGCCGCATGTACAGGGTCTTTCTTTCTTCGTCACACTTAGCACGGCAGCTTTGTCACACAGAATGTCTGCTCCATCAGATCATCTCATGACAGTTGCGGTGCTCAGGACAGCGATAAAAGAAACGCACTGTATTATAACACGGCAGGTTCTCAGGTTGCGGACGGAGAACACGGCCTCCAGCAGCAGTAGCTTGGCGCTAAACTCCTACCTATGATTATATTATGCACAGAAGGTTAGAGAAACTGGAGGTGCAAGTCTGCAAGACGGCCAAGGAACCAGCCTACCATCGACTGACTAACGGGCCCACCAAGTGTGGCTTTGTTTCCAATTCTGAGTCATTCTTCCTTACGAAACATATAGCTGCAATGTGAAAACTGTGCGTTATAAATTTTAACTAGGTGTGTACTTGCGCTAACGAGTTTGGCGTCTTGTCTGAACGCTGACGTGTTCGTACTAAGGACTGTGAACTGCCGACAGCAGAAGGTCCCACCTGCCAATTAATCGTCTGGGAGGAAAATTTGGGTGGATGTCTGGAAGCTGCACCCAGAGGGTTTGCGGTTTTATTGGCTGACAGCCAATGCGAGTTTTTGTGGGGAGGGGGTGATCACTTCGGCCGACGCCTCCCCCCTCCCGGGCGGGCGGGGGGGGAGTGTGGAAGCGGTCCGTGCTCCTTCTGTAATTATACCCTGGCACTTCCCTTAAAACTGAGTAAAACAACGTAAAACCTCAGTTAGGGTAGCAATTTGTTAGCGTGCTAAACACTATTAATTCTGTTTGATTGGCCATCTTGTTATGGGTGACCTCGACTGGTCTGCCTTTCGGTCACTTTCGGTGACAGCAGGCAGTCTTACGCGTTCGCGTGCCTGTTGAGCGCGTATCACCGTCGTTCTTTGCGTAGGTCTGTGGGCATGAAACAAAGTGAGAACCACCAGACGGGTTCGCTTGCAATCTGACATAGGGGCGTTTAAACCTTTACAGACTAAAATTAACATGAGTTACATTTAAAGTTTCAATTCCTACCGCGCAGTAAACACATTCCGTCTCAGCTACAAAAACCATTCAGGTAATGCTGTGTGGTGAAATAATAGGTGTTTGTTCTAAGATCCATGCAAAACATGTACGTGCATTCTGTGGGCATAATTTAAAATGCTTAAATGTTAAAACTGATGGTATATGAAGTACCTACTGGGCTTGAAAAGTTTAACTGAAATTTGTTGATCCTCTTTGCTTCTAGTAGCCTGATTACCATACTGGACCTTGTCCATTGTCTAAGTGTATTAACAAGATAGCAAATGGTGTACTCCCTGCCATAATACAGTGACGTTACCAGGCGATCTTTACTCTCCAAATATTATACACTTCACAGTGCAAACCTAAGCCAAATTCCTATTGGGCCCCTAGGTAAAGTACAGCCTTTTCTGCCGCGCCGATTTTAACAAATCTTTAAATTCTCAGCAGCGGTGTGGTCAGATTTCTTGCATGGAATATCATCGAAATCGAAAAATAAATGTGCAAAGTGTGGATATAAGTTTATTTACGCCCCTAAGTAAAGTCTGGATTTCACTGGGCGATTTACACGAAACTCCGAATGAAGCACTAAATTTTTGTGGAAGGTTCTTGTGGCCAGGGCTGTGGAGACGGTACACAAAACCTCCGACTCCGACTCCTCGATTTTTAAAACTCCGACTCCGACTCCTCGATTTTTAAAACTCCGACTCCTTCATAAAGGCTCAATATGTATTGATAATGGAAACCTATAAGGCATTTCATCGCCACCACGTGAATCATCAGGCTACTTTTTTGACTTATAACCTGTATTTAAGTATAAGTCTAATGGTTACGGTAGCTATCAGGTCTCTGGAGTTGGAGTATCTAGTTAAGATTTTAGACTGAGGTCGGAGTCGGAGTCGGTATATTTTTCCTGACTCCGACTCCACCTAAAATTCCTTCCGACTCCGACTCCGACTCCACAGCCCTGCTTGGAGCGAAATCGGACGAAAAATGTAGAAAACGCTGATGTTTCAACTGCGCCCTTACGTAAGGCAGCATATACCCCTCGCTGCACCCATATTCACGAAAGTCGCAAGTGCCCAATAGTACTGGGTGGGATCCTTCTATACCGAGTGTTATCGAAATGGGAAGGAATTACTAAGTACTGAGAAAACGTCATTCACGCCCTTGCGTAAAGTGTGCATTTCACCGTACCGATTTTCGCGAATCCCACAACTGCTTACCTGAATTATGGTGCGGTGTTCTACATTGAATTTCATCCATATCGACAAAGAATTGTGCGGGAATGAAGTGCAGAAGTGCACATATGCGTTCAGGGAAGTATGTGTGTCAGTGAGGCAATATTCATAAAACTCGAGCTTTTTCAGCAACCTATTGTAAAGAACCCCTTTACCGAATTTCATGAAAATCCGGCAGATAATTTAGTCGCTGACACAATGTCACAGAACGACAGACGGACGGATGTTGCACCCACACAGGGCGTTCTTTTTTTCCTTTGTAAAGTACTCCTGAAAACCTACTGCTTCTGAAACTAGACCTCTTTCTATATTCAGGGGGAGAGGAGAAATTAGGATCGTACTCTGTTGGGCCCATTATGGTCAAAATCTGAGATTTTATATTAGGACGTAACACTATTTTTCGAGTATCCCTATTTTAACTGACGCGTAATCTGCTAGATAAAGAGTGTTTTTTAGTACTGAATAATATTTGCGACAAAAGTTGCACAAAAGTGAGCGTCATATTTTATGCTCAGTACATTCCAAAAGTTTTACAGCTTTAGAAATAGAGTCGAACTCTGTTATAACGTCATGAATAGGACTGAATATTTTGTGTCGTTATATAGGAGTGTTGTTATAACCAAGGAAAATAATGTTATGGTTAACATTGAAGAATTAATCGGTACCACAAAATATCTGACGCTATAGACGAGTTGTCGCATAAATCGAAGTCGTTATAACCAAGTTCAGCTGTCATTGTACAAATACGCTTTGCGTCATTTTATGGCTTCATTAAACTCCTTGCTGAATTTAGTGGTTGATTCAGGATTTCTGAAATACGCAGAAGAGACAGTTTTGTAGCATTTTCAAGCAGATCAACATATGTGGATTATCTAACACTCTGTAGGGTGCCTGTCTTGTCAGTTTCTTATTGCAGTAGCTTTTGCACACAGCTGTACTGCCTCCCCCCCCCCCCCGTCCACCGAGTTTCTTGCCCTCCAAATCATTCGAACGCCTTAATTTTATTGCCGGTGCCACTCCATAAACTATTCTTAATAGGGGTACGGTGACATTAAATCCAGTAACAAATATTTCGTTTTAAAGCGTGTTATCACAGCCTCCTTTCAAAAGCCACATAAACCAAACGCCATACTTGTTACATTCCAGTTTATTTTGAGAATCTTTCGGAACTAGTAAATACACTCTGTGGGAAAAATGCCGGGTTCCTTAATACCAAAGCAACTGGTACGTATACTAACAGTCATGCTTTAAAGAAGTTATTTCTCTGCGATACATCGTAAAAAAAACTTGCATTGCGACTAAAATAAACAGCTTTCTGAACAAGTCTGAACACTGGTGTGGGTAAACGCTTTTATGTATGATTTCTTTAAATACGCTGTCAGTGATTCAGGTACTGTATATATGTATATATAAACGTATGAGCACGTACGTACATATAGGTGTGTGCGTGCATGTGTAATATTTGGATGATTAATAAACACTCAGATGGGAATGGTGCGGTAGCAGACGTTTGTGACGTAATCCGAGGTACTCTTCCGAGAATGTGACGTAATTGGAGCTCCTATTCCAATATTTTCGTGGCAGGACTTGAAAAGACTCATGGAGACATTCAGGATAGTCATTTTCGTGCCGGATTTCAACACCAGATTTCCCGAATACGAGGTTCATTGAAAGTGAAGAAAGTTAAGAATATGTGGAGTGTCATGAATTTCTATGATGCGGAATTTAACTGAAATTTCTTTACCCCTACCAATTTTTGTTAAATTTGGACAAAAGTAACCGACACTTAACACGAGGAATTACGTAACCTATCTGTTACACATACGAAGCCTGACTCCCTATCCCGGCCTTTCTCAAACTGTTGTCAATGGAGGAATAGAAAAATAATTTTGCAGACCCCGAGGAATCATACCTATGAAAACGTTTACAGGTCAGAAAACAAACATAGTTCCTATTGCGCGGATTGTCAGTTCCAGGGCAAAAATTCCCGCAATATTTCGACGTACACTTGGAATTTTTCGCAGCATTTTAGAATTTTTATTTATTTATTCTGCGACTTCTTGCGGAACCGCTAAATATATTATGCGAAATCCTGGTTGAGAAGCACTGACTTAAATATTTGTCAGAAAAAAGAATGTTTTCTATAAAAGTTTTAGAGAGCAATGAGCGAAATCTGTGTCATGTCTTGTTTGTTTTCGAGCAGGTTAAGTGTGTATTTTTTAAACTTTTATTTTAATTTTGATTTATTGTCGCACGGTGAGACCGTCTGTGGAACTGCAGTTTCTGATGTCCATCCTCGGATAGACGAATGAATGCGGAACATGAGTGGTATGACATTAAGGGGGAAAACAGAGATGTCCGGGGGGGGGGGAACCTGTCCCATTGCCACTTTGCCCCTAATTCCACACTATCTGCCCTGGGATTGAACCCGAGCCCTGTGGTAAGAAACTGAGTTTCAACGGCCTGGTTGTCTGGTACAGCATGTCTACCCCCAAGCAATGAGATGCCACCAGTGAACAGCGCGCTCTGTTGTTTCTCATGAGCTGAAGCTTCGATATGCTGCTACGTATTTAAATGTCATGCCACCTAAGCTTTTTCTCTTCCCCCTATTCTTGAGAACCATTTTGAGTGCTACGCGCCCCTAAGTCTCCACCCTTACTCCCAAATACACATAATCAGAAGTGCCCTTCTCACAACGTCCTCTGAACGTATCCGAAACGAGAGGCAAGAATTCGTTTCTCATTCCTCTCTGTTGCCGTGCATAAAAAATGAACCCAACGAATATTGACTCAAGACACTGGAATGTAACCCTGGGTGGGGAATCAATAAGAATGACCTTAGCGTAAAACAATAGAACTAAATAACTTTCAGTAAATGTGCAAATGTCAGAGTGGGAGAAACATGCATACCACGAAAGCAACGGGAAATACAGTAAAACCCCGTTAATTCGGGCACACGTTAAACCAGACTTCGCCTAATCTGGACAGGGTTCCTGGAAAAAGAAATTTTTATTTTGGAGCCGACAAAAGTAGAATAAATTACCGGCGCGAGTCTGAAGTGACCGTGGGTTTCTAAGCGAGCCTACGTCTCCACGAACATCCTGTTCTAAGACGATCGCAGACGATTTGTAGTTTGTGACATGCACTAGTTTAATAACAGTTGGTGCACATTACAGCAATGTAAATATGTATCTCTTTTGCTGTTTAATATTTGTTATGATATATAACGTGATTTTGAGTAATGTGTATTTTTTATTTGTGCAGTTACCGTTGTTTATTATTATTCGTGTTAATTCGGACTTTTACTAATCCGGACGACTGTTCCCCCACAAATATTCCGGATTAACAAGGTTTTACTGTAATATTATATTGCAAACTGATGTCAGGTCTAGTTATTGCTTAACCAGTATTGAAATATGTAGGACACATAGAACACTGTGGTCAGTTCTTGGCTATGATTTACAAGTCTTACAAATAGGGGCGTAGTTGGGGGGAGTGATGCGACCGTTCCGGGCAGTAGAGTCGAAGGGGCAGCAAACTGGGCGGCAAAATGAATAATTTAAATTAAAAATTTGATTTTCTGCATTCAACAATTTTTTTTAAATTACTGGGTAGAATATGAGGAAATCCAATAAATAATTGTGACTTTTTAAATTTCATAATTTTCGCGCCCTTCTGATTACTGGCCCCCGGGCGCCAAAAAAAACCTAGCTACGCCACTGCTTACAAACGAGGCATGGGGACTTCCTGCTACTGAGAAAGTGCATATTCTTTGGCAATGCCTGTTGCTTGATGCACTATATACTTGTATGGAAATCGAGATCTGCGCTCTGCTGAGGTGTTACGCAGCGTCAAGTGGTAATCCTTTACCGACATTTCGGGACTACTTATCGGTTCCATCTTCAAGGGTCAAGAAGCCCAACGTAACAGAAAGCCGGCAAGAAAATACGCAGTTTATGGAAACCGTTGGTCGTTGAGCATAGCGCTGTTAACTGCCAAGTGAGGTGACGAAAATTCCGGTGGTGATAGAAAGTTGTGTTGCCAAGTTGCTAGTATGGCGTTGATGAACAGGTTTTGTGACTAGTGACTGGGCTACAGGCTGAATTGATTCTTGGCAGGACCAAGTGATTTATCTCTCCTCGGAGACTTCTAGACTGAATCTGGAGCCCACCCAGCCTCTTATTTAATAGGCACGTGATTCTTTCACCGGGAGTAGCCTAAGGCCTCTGGACCCTGAAGCGTGCTACTCACCTCCGTCTTATACCGACGTTAAGAGTGAGTGGAGCTAAACTTCCATAACCCATAAGACTTCGTAGCGCGCACAGGGATAATTTACTGTGCCTGTAATCCAACTGTTATTTATTTTAAATATACATGTAAAAATAGCCACGAAGAAATACGTCATCTGTATTTCAAACACTGCTTTCCTGTCAGTAAAGGAGAGACTATTTACTCACCTTGGATATTTTCGTTCTTGTAGACGTTCGATTTTTTACTATTAACCGACAAATGCACACAACTGCCATAGATTTACAATAATGTTTGTAAACCGCTACACTCCCACATGTTCCGGACCTTACTGGTCCATCGTTAGGGAGTACATCAATTGTTGCTGCAGGAAACAGTTACTTAACAATATTTTGGTCTCTTGTAATGTAGAACTGATGGAAATTGTTTCTTTTTGTTACAGAGAATCTGTCAAATTACGCCAAGTCACTGACGGTACACGTTTCATTCAACTCATCTACGGAACAGACAACGATATAAAAGACTGTGAATTTTTACGACAGAAGAAAATAGTGCAAGACTTTCTAGACACTTTTCGAAAGGATGTTGAACGTGCAAAAATATCGAGTAGCAGTGACAAAGATTATAGTGAGAGTGAAGTTAAAACAGAAGATGATTATTCGTTTCGTAACGTGACATTCCAAATTCTGGACAATGGTCTTCCACTGCCATCAGACGTTTCGGAATGGTTAGATTTCGAGGGTTTAAAACAGCGATGCAAAGAAAACCACCGCGAGATGAAGAGACTGCTCCGACATAAAGAGCACGGAACGGAGGAACAGAAGAGACACGCCAGCAATCATTTAGAAAGGTTTGTTGTTCAGCCAACTTTAGGCCTACTTCTGTACGTTGGAGAACAGTCTCAATCCGTCCAGCCAACACATTCCTAAACCGATAGAGACGTCTGTGTGAGTAGTTAAAGTCGCCCCCACTTTCTTAAGAAGTAAAGAAAGTGCGCAAGTTTTATATGGGTTTTACTTACTTGATGCCTTCATCTGGAACATTAAAAGCAACCGGGAAGCACATTTAATTTCATGACGAAATTTGACATAAGAAGGTATTTTACGAAATTGGGTTTATCCCATATTATCACGAAGTAAATGACATTTCACCCATTTGTGAGGTATCAGTTCTACAGGTTTCAACTCGAGTTATGGACCAATGAATATTACATTCAAAGTTTACTTAGCATTCTTCAGCACTTCCGGGAGGTCAATACATTATATGAAACCAAAAGTCATTCTAATTCTGAAATGTATACAGATGGTTCGGTCTCAATAGAACTCTGAGCTACGCGAGAATGGTAATATACTACTGGCTATACTGAAGCCACGGAAAGAGGTCCTGTGTATAGTAGAGATGACAAAAGTTTCCATTCTCCTATTCTTGCATTTCCCTCCAGCCTTCCGTTGTTTGTGCCAAACAGATCAAAACGTTTTTCACTTTCGAGGTTATTACGCATTATCACTAACAACATTTGTGTTAACAACATGGCTAAGCGAATGTCTGGACTGAAATGTAGCGAAGTAGGCTGGAGGTGGAAGTGTAGTGTGGAAGGAACTGTTTCTGTGGCCTCGATATAGTGGCGTAACCGTAGCTGCAGCCCCTCGCAAATTATCTCTAGCGCATATCTCAAAAAACCGTCTGTAAAAAATGTGTCTATTGTGGAAGAAATTCTTGTTGATTCTGTGCTATACATTACAAGAGAATATATAAATAAGGGGCAACGCGTTTTCATGAAGGGGCCGAGGAAAGTTGGCGAGAAATACTCTTGACGAACCACGTAGATTAGCCATGTAGAGGAACCCACAATATGTCTGTCAAGTTTGTGATTTAAAGAACATTCTATTAAAATATGTTTACGAAGTGCAGGCTGTAAAGGGTTTCATCCGTTTGTGTCCCATAAAAATGTAGATCCGATGACTGGTGGAGGAGATTTTAAATTTCTTTTGTATAAAAATGTCATTCCAGATTAGCTGATATGTTTAAGTAATTGTGGGCTCTAAATTCGCGAATTAAAGTCACCAAAATAATGTTACGAAGACAAATATACACTAATTTGTGGTTTCAAAGAAAATGGTCCTTCAGTTTTCGAACTGGGGAATTATCTAGCTGCATCTTGTACTTTAGAGCGTATGAATACCAAAAAGTAGTTCTTAAGTCAAGTAGAATAGCGTAAGTCAGTGAACATGTCACATTATTGGATTTTATCTATACCTCGTATTTCCATTTATTCTTGTACATATTCTTATACATGACAAAAGTGTGCCAAAATAGAGTCGGATGAATTTCGAAATTTTACTTACAAATTTACATTCTGGATGGCAGTTTAAGCCAACATTAAATGTTACCTGAAACTGTTTATCATGGTTTTTTATTGTAATAACTTTTTGGCACGCTTATACAAGTTGTTGTTCTGTTGATGAACGCGCAAATATTAAGTACACTACAGGTACATATAACGGGACTTTGTATATTTTGAGTGGCCGGTGGATTATGGAATATCCAAACTGTAATTATACTTCAGTAACACAGAATTAATGTGTCTAATGCTTACTTTACTATTACAGTAAATTAATACGGTTGTGAAAATTAACATGCACGTGAGAGCCGTTTATATGGCAGCATGAAACTGGATGCTTTGACAAGCTGACCTGCTGCAGTTGTTTCTACAGTCACCACGTTTACTTTGAGCGCAGGAAAGTGTAATAAATATCCAACGGTTACTGGGATAATCAATTGAGAACTGCGGCTCATGTAATTACGTAAAACGGCTGTAAGATTCACTTTTATATGTCTAAGATGTGAAGGTTTCTTTTTAAAATCTCATTTACTGTCTTCATATTAATTGACTGCATTACGGTAAAATGCTCATAATTTGCTAAATGTATGAAAGTTACTGACACGTTACGCAAATCATAAAATGAGGTGTAAATACTCGTATATTCGGTATATATAATTTGACTTACAAATTGACACTTTCCAGCTGCGTGAAAAGAGTATTATTAGTAATAAGATGTAAATTTTATGAGGAAGCCTGTTACAGTTCACTCTTGTAACAGAATGGAACATAAACTGTAAATGAATGGCCTTAATATTTTATCACTAGTATATTTTAATTTGGAGTAAGAGTATTTGACTTTTCATCTCAAATATTTCAGTAAATGTAAATTTATGGAAACATCTATTACTTATGAAACTCGTAAATATAGTCAAGTGTATTTTTATTTCCTTACTCAAGATTCATGTTAATACTGAGAAAGGACATGTGAAAGAAATTTTAGCTTTTAATGCCATGAACCTAAAGCTGAATGCGAAATGGTACACAACTCACTTACGAATAACACTTTAAAAAAGCGACTATATGGAAGTTTAACACTGAAAGAGGCCACTTGATATGAACCTGTTATTTATAGAGGAAAACTCTACGAGTGCTTAATGAAGTATTTATGTTTCTGCATTACTGGTAAGACAAGAAATATTTGGTGACAACATTTTGAAGTTAAGGAAATATTGTTGTCTTCATGTGACATTAGAAATTGTGGTCACATGTTAATATTTCGGGCTTCACAATTTAACAGTAAATTGGTTGGGCTGTTACATGCTACCAGCCAATAGTTCAGTCTGCCTAATACACCACATAGGCATTCACGTAGCCAGCAGTATTTAGGGTTACAATCTTATACAAGCAGCTTTTGATCGCCAGCAAAGTTTGAATAAATGTTTCAAATTGCAGAAGTATATGCATTTGTTACCGAGAAATTTAATATTGGTCGTCTGGGTTATGACACCTTATGCAGCCTCATAAAGCTCTCTCAAAGATTCACAGGAAGATTTCGACACACTATATATTTTGCGGTACTGAACTACACAGTGGAAATCAATAACGTAATTTAATTTTGATCAATTTTTCTTAAGATTTCTTTGTAACAAATTTATTTACAAAAGTATCCAATCTCAGCAGGTGAACATTCGTCTGGTAGGTGTTCTGTTCAGAATGGTCTAAATGAAGGAGAAGCTTTATCATCACTGCTTTTAAGCTTTGTTTTGGAATTTGCCACTAGGGAAATCCAAGGAGACCAGGAAGAACTGAAGTTCAGCGCAACGTACTCGCTTTTGGTCCATGTTACTGAAGTTAACATATTGGACAAATGTACATATACTACAAAGAAAACTTAGTTGTTTGGTATATAAGTAAACGGCGAGACAAGTAAGTACATGTTCATGACTTGTCAAAATAATGCAGGACAAAATCACAACATGAAGGTAGCTAACAACGGTTTGCAAGTGGTGGCGAAGTTCAAAAGTTTTGGGACAGAAATTAACAAATGAAAACTTTGTTCACGAATATGTTAAAAGAAAGCTGAATTCTGGAAATGCTTGCTACAAGTGGGTTCACTATCCACGATCTAAATTCTGAACATTAAACATAAAAATTCGCGATTTTTGCTGTTGGTTTTTATGATAGGACCTAATGCAGTGACCGTTACATTACAGAAATTTGTAAGTTTCTTTGGATGTCGTGAATGTTAACCGTACTTCACTCTTTGAAGATTACTTCATGAAGGTCTAATTATGTTGTGGCTAATATTATATCATAACGATATGTATCCTGTTTGTGGGACAGATATTGATATTAATTATTTTCGTATGAACATGCTGTCTGCATTTTTGGGGTGCAATTTTATTCTGAGTGTGGACGAAAAATGTACCTCCCCAGAGTTTGTAGCCTTCTGTTAGTTATTATTTATGACGTTATGTAGTCACATGGTGTCGTCATAACCCAGAAAACCACCCCATACTTCTGCGATAAGAAAATTTTTAATCTCTCCCTGACTGACCGTAGCTCTGATACTGAACAAGTGCGGAAATGTAACTGCTGTTGGAAAGCTTGGGGGACAGATAAGCATGTTTTACATGTAGGGTTAATGTTTGCTTTTAAGGAGTGTGGACACTTTATACTATCTTACTGCTAATTTCCAGATTCTGGGACTGGAGTTCTTTGCTTACTCCTTGCATGTGAAAGTACACGCAATGTTGTACGTTCTGAGCAGTTTCTTCATTCGCCCGACCATTGTGTAAAATAACTTGAATGTAAGTGGAATTCGAAAAGAAGTGTTCGAATGGCTGGCCATTTAAAGAAAAGCGCTTGCCGTACAGAGTGTCCGCGTTAACAGGAAAGAGCCTTTGAATTGCCCCTACAGAGCTTACTTACGGCTTTCTTCTGACGCTCAGAATACCCAATAACGATTTTCATAAGCGGCCTTAAAAAGCTGATCTGTAATGGATAAGCAGATTTTTTTCTGTGAAATTCGAAATGAACGTTTAAATTAATTTCCGTCTTCAGGAGGTGAAGTGGAAGAATTTGGTATCCGAATTTAAAACTATCCATGTTCTGCGCAGTAAACTAGTTCACAGAATGTATTCCAACACCTGCAAACTACAAAAGACATTGGTTTATAAATATATGACACATCTCTAATATAATTAGTCACCACTCTTTCCTTTGATAACCACCTCGTAGAAGATGGCTGTTGTAAGCCGATTCTTCTTATTGTTGGTGAAGTTCTTGGAATAAATATTGTGAATTTGTATCTGGACTTTATATTCTACAAACAATTATTATTTAGCGGATATTGCAACCATAAAGAATTTCTTATCGATAATGGAGGTGTTTACATCTACCTCGAGTGTTCTGATTCTCACGTCAGTACCAGCAAGCATTTTTCTTTTTGCCTGCCTGTCCAGACCGACCCTCAGGCCCACCCAGCCTCCTACCCGGGGGCTAAAGAGGATAAAGCGACAGGAGTGGCGAAATTAATACTACATGTGCACCCTCCTTTTCATCCTTCATGGCGTGGTGATAAATTAAGCACTGGAGTGACTTTACCTTTAATCACTTACAGGTGTCTAAATTCAATTTTTAACACTGAATATTACCATTATAAAGTTTTCCTTGTCCACGCCACGAAGGCATATAGGGGAATACAGGTATTTGCTTTTTACTGTGTTATGCAAACAATTAATTATCTGTTTCATAGTTTGGCTCTACTTTTTTTATAATGACACACTTTGTAATGTACTTGTCAGTGGAAAGATACTGTAACAAGATTAGATACGAAGCGTATGAATTATGTACGATGGTCAAGCGAATGAATAATTGCCCTACATGTTCTTAGCCTTTTCTGTGTATTGGTCTTCATGTGTAAATACTGTTAGGTTTTGCTGCCTTTGTATGTACTGTTCCAACTCCCTGTTTACGACTGCTGTTTGCTCGTGGGACGCTGCTGCTAAACGCTATATAAACTGAGCGGTCTGTGCATTACGTTTGTCTTGTTCAAAGTAACATAAAACAGGCGCAGAAAATTCAACACATACTCCACTTAGGGCTTGTAAATGTGTCCGCGAAGTTAAAACACAAACCAAAAATTTCCATAATCATAAGAGATTTATGTGATTCTGTTGATATAACGGTGACTTCAATATGAACTTTTTCCCACTGCTACAGCATTGGACATGTTATGTCAAATTATCCATTTAGGACAAACCTACCAAGTTTCGTGACATGCCCAATTTCATGGTATGACAATCTCCAAGCAGACAGGGCACTCTTCTGCACTAACTGTGGAATATACAAATTGGTGCGACTTCTATAGAGGGTCATGCCTTGATAGGACACAAACTTTGCTACGTTTATTCTACACACTTCACGGGACTTAATGACGACACAGAAATCGAATCCATGATTTAACCCTCTAAAGCACACTGGTTATTTTAGGTGCCACTGTTAAACAAGTAAGGAAATGCCCGCAGACAATAACATTTCTGGCTCGTTCGCTGTTATTTGATTATTAATGTTTCTATTATTCTTGAATTATTTAAATGTAGTCTAAACAGAAGCACTCTTTTCTTTCTTTTTCTCGCGTGCGATGATATACTCAGATGGCCAACTGTTCTTCGGCCTCTCTTGCTCGTGTACTTATCTCGTCAAAGTCGCGATGTTGTATTTCTGAAACTTCTGTTGTTGAAAGCGGGATATGACATTCCTTGAACTTCTTTTGTAAACAGGGAGGTGACGTGCTTCCTCTACTTATCTCGTAAAGCGTGAGATATCTCATTCCCTGTAACTGCCCCAGAAAAGACTAGGTGTTTACCTCGTCATTGTTTCTTAGGGCTGGGTTCGTACTTCACGGAGAACAGTGACGCCATTCTAAAGAACAGTCATATAAAATACTCAGGTTTCCATGTAAAACGTCTGTTATTTTGGTTCGCTTTTAACCTGAATCTGATGTATGGACAATTTTAAGCGAAAATTTCAAATATGGAATTTCACGAAAACCCGCCCCTTGGGAGTAACGATATTGCATGCGGAAAAATATGACGGCACTAGTAGTTGCCATTCTCTTTGCGAACGCCCCTAAAACTCTGCATTTTGCCCAGTCTGTGTATGTAGGCTTATTTATGTGTTTCCTATGATTCCCAGACTACAGGGATATTAGTTCCCTGTGCAGCATTAACCGACAGGTCTTTGCGAGGGAAAATGTGGAATGAGGTACGAACTGTGTTTTTGCGGTAGGCCTATCTGCTCGCATGCTTGCAGAACGCCTATTAAACGCTGTATCAGTCCGTGTGTGATTAATAATGGATCTTCATGAAATTTAATGTTAAATAATGTCACGAAAGACTATTGGGCCATTTTAACGGCGCGCGTGAGCGTTCGCAGCCCTGTTCTGCCCATGTACAGTCCCTATCACGCTATGAACTTATGCACAACTTAGGGGAAACAAATCAGAATTTGTGTTATTTAAATTCCTTATGTCAGGAATGGAAGTCTGGTAGTCCACATAGTTTGCGTTTTCACAGTAACCTAACAACAGCGCCATAGACTATGCCTATTTATTGTGGCGCTGTTAAGTTTTGCAGAGGTGTGAAGGCGCCGAAACTGTTAAGCTGTGCATACACTTCCTAACTTGTTCAATATTTGTTAGGGTTGGGTTACATTCTGAACAGACACGCTTTTTGAATGTGCCTAGTATTATCTTATCGTGTTGCATTTCCTTATTGAACTGAATTTCTTGCTATATCTTCTATGTTCTGTGGCGCCCCATTTCAATTTAAGTAGCTGAAAATCTGTTCAGGTGGTATGTTTATATTACTTATGACTAAATACTTTGTGGCCAATATGTATTTTCCATTGTAAGATTAAGGGCTTTGTTTCACTGACCAAGGTTAAATGTAAGTCCTAGGTTTACTGCTTCAAATCCAAACACTCACTTTATGTACTTTTCCAATATAGGCCTAACTAAAGAGAGGCATTTGCACCGTCGCTACATATAAGGCGCCTATGTTGATACAGCACTTTTTATTTAAAACGAATCATGTAAAAACATCGTGAAGTTTGGTATACCTTACTTGGAACTTTCTGTATACCACTTCACATGTATATTTACCTCAGCCACATGTTCCCACATGTGACGTCACGTTCAGACTACTCATCGTACTTCCTGGCGAAAATAACTTACAAAATTTACAATTTAGTACTTACATGTTGCAAAGTAAGCTATAATTTTAGCTAATAAGTGATGCCACGTGTTGAAATATATGCCTACTTGTAACAGAGTAGTGATGTGTGGACGGAAAAAAACATATATTTCTCAATAACCCAGCAACAACGCTACAGCTTGAAATAGTATCAACTGCGAAGTGATTGTAGCCTTGTTGCTAGAGTTTATTACTCAAGCTACAATTTGGTAAATATTTTCGAGTTTTAAATAAAAACTGTCTGTGCCCTGATATTCTCACTGCGGTGAATAACAATATGACGGACTTTTAGGATGTGACGCCGTGTACGTAATCCAGCCAACGTTTTGGAAGTGCCTACTTTCTCATTGTTAAGCTTTTGAGATGGAGGCAGCAGGTGTCTCCAGAACATTGGCATGTATCTACCAAACTTGACGGTGTCACTTTCCAGAAGACGATTATATTTTAAGAGTCTTAGGACTTGTTTTAGTTTGCTAAAGGATCCACATATTATAAGATTTTCACGACGGCGGAGATGTGTGTTGTGGCGTTCTGGGGCATGATTCCGTCAGTGGCGAGAGATTGGTTCTAGTTCGTTTTATATTGTTCATACCGTGCATTGTCAATAAGCAAGTCATACCATATTCAGTCCAACAAAATGCACCCTATTGTTTTCAGACATTCTGTGTTACGGTATCTTGTAAATCAGTCCTACATGTTTCGATCCCTCATGGTATCCTTATCAGGGATTCATATCAAAGTAACATTTCACAAAACTGAACTAGTAATGCATATACATATTTAAAAAGTCGATCATTGAGATGTTGGCGATTTGTTACGTAATTGATCTTGGCCTACTGTGTATTGGATATTGCCTACGTATGCGTAGGGAGTCCCACGAGCGATCGAAACACGTAGGTTTGATTTCCAAGGTATTGTAATATGGGATACCTTAAAACAAGGTAGTTCATGTCGATGGACTGAATATTGTATGAACTGCTTCTAGTCTTCATCCGCAAAGTCTTTATCCACTTACAATACCACAATGTCATTTCCCTGCAGCCCACAATATGGATTTACACTTTGCTTTCTGCTATCAGCCAGCCCATATCTCTGTTGTCAGTACTGTTTAATATGGCTGTGACAGCGTGCTTATTGTGTGATAGTCTGAGGAAGCCAAAGGAAATAAATCGCGGAGGTTTGAAAGTGAAAGGACACCCGAGTCCCGCTAAATGCAATATTGGCTTGCAGAATGTTTCCTGTAATGCCATTATGCCACTTCTGTCCAGACTCCTAGCTTCCTGATCCCCTGTCATCACGTAGAGAGTACAGGCCTGTGTTGGGTCGGTATTCGAACTGCATCGTTTGCACCAAGGTGAAAGGCAAAGTTTTGATATTGTCACCATTCCAGTGCGTTTGCAGTAGCAGTTACAGTGGTTTCAACACAAACCAGAATATTTCAGTCAGTATAGCGACTAAACTGCAGGATGGTCGAAGGGTAGACTTCTTTTCTCTTCTTCAAAGCGACCAGACCGGGATTGGGGCCCGTCGGTCCTTGTATCCAGTGAGTGCTGGGAGCACTTTGCTTCCGGTTTACACAGGCGAGACGTAAAGCTCACTATAGGCCTCCAACAGGTGTTTAGATTGAGAATAAATGGATCTATACCCCCGCTATCCATACATTTTCATGACGTTATGCTTGATTTAGCACAGGGACAAATTTATTTCGCTATATTTTAAATTACTGTCTGTTAAGTTAATTTTTGGCTCAGTTAGTAAATAAATAGTACCATTAAACATCATCAGTATATGTGTCTGTTGAATATAGCTGTTTTTCCGAGTGGGTAGAAAAGCTGGTAGTGATATAAAAACACCGATGCTTACTTTAATGTAGGAATTATATTTCATCATAAATCGTATATACAAGTACAGTCGAACCCGGTAATAACGAAATCGGTTTATACGGCATCTTGCTTATAGAGTCAGATATGCTGTTGTAACAATTAATTTGTCACTGTTAACCATAACATTACAATCCTCGGTTAAAGGACACAAAATATTCAGTCCATTTCATGACGTTATAACCGAGTTCGACTTATCTAATTTTTACTTGTATTTTACACAGACACTCCCGGAATTACGCATTAGTTACGCACTTGAATGTTCGGCTAAAGTCGGGATTCAAATATATATATATATATATATATATATATATTTACGCTGGAGTCCAGTTGAAATAAAAGAAATCGAGCATACTGGAAACTGGTCGGTTGCAGCATGACGGTCCCGCCGCCTGTGTCATCGCCCAGCAGTATTCTTTCGCCACCACTTTCTTGCCCCCCAAGGAAAAATAAGGCGCGCTCTCCAAAAAGTCATTATTTCAGTTTTATTTTACTTTTTCCAAGTTGCGTAAGTTTGAATCTGCGTAACTTGAAATTGCGTTAAGTGTGGGAGTGGCTGTACTAGACACTTCAACGAACGTAATTACGCAGCATATGTTGATAATGGCGCTCCACAATGAGAATGGCTTTTCATGGTTGGAGCACGTTTGAGGAACACGTTTAAAAAAGGCAGGCGTTTTATTGACCGTTTTATGCAATAGACGCATATACTAGTGTATTGTTTGATGTTTTTTATTTTACTAATTATTTTACTGTATTTAAATAGTGAAAAATTACCCGAACCTGTTTGTTACAAACGTATGTTTCTCAGTTGCTTGTACGTCTTGAGTTAGGCGCTTAAGCGACTTGTTTTAAGACAGTCCAATTAAGTCTGATTTTTATAACCAGAACGAATTAAAACGGGTTTTCTTGTAACAAGTCGCTTACGAACTGCTTTCACCAATGACATTTTTCAATTCGAAATCAGGTGCTACTAGGTGACACCCTATTTTACTACTATTGTAAACGCACGTATATAGAAGTAGATGTCAAACGTAATAGTTTCATTGACTTTCTTCTCTCAGAAACTGCCTTTTATTACTTGGGTCTCAATTTCAGAAGTCTGGTAAAAGAATTTATTGCTTGGGTTTGGATTTCATGCTCTTGTTTCACTATTCCCTTTTATCAGAAGGCAATTTTATTATCTTGTAGATTCGTAGAGCCTCAGCTTCCTTACTCGTTGTTTTGCTTTTTGTTTTGTTTGTTTCGTTAAAGCAAACGAGTGCTGTGACTTGTAGCTACGTGTTTGGTAACGCATTGTGAAATTCCGCTGTCCGCAGCTGGGCAGTATTCCCGCAGCACATACAGGTTTCCCAGTCAGTGATACCACATAAAGCCTCTCACAGTCCGCTTGTAGGATGACATGTAAAATAATGCGTCCTGTCAGTATGATTAGTACAATAAACAGCGCTTATCTCTCTAAATTCGCTTAAGGGGCTGGTCAGTATAATTGAGACGAGTATGCTTTTGTGTGTAAGAAATGAATTTTTAAGTATTATCTGTATGATCTTAAGGCTTTAAAAGGGTTGATAAAATATACTATCTTCACTTAGTGCAGGTTTTTTCCCCCATGGGGCAACAGCCGCTGGTGGACCAGGGCCTCCTTATTATCGAGGCTTCACGATTACACTCAGATACGCCATACTTAGTAGGACTACTCTGGACGAGTGATCAACACTAGGCAGAGACCTCTAGCTGAAAACACACAAGACTAACAGAGACAGACCTCCATGCTCCTTGCGGGACTCGAAGCCGCAATCCCGGGAAGCGAACGGCCGTAGACCCACGCCTTAGGCCACGCGGCCATTGGGATCGGCTAGTGGACGCTTTAGTGTTTATTAGTACGGATAGAGTAACAATTTCTCATATTTTGAAGAAAATTTCTTATTCAATTTTCTTCCATCTCAACAGTCTTTTTGTGTTGTGCAACAGTTTAGACCTTCGCGTTGTTGAAGTTTCTAGATCATACAGAATTAGACAAATACACCCTGTAGGACTCCTCTGAAAGAGTGATCGGTCCATCGCATAGGTCGCTACCTACACAACACATAACAAACACGAGAGACGAAATTCCATGCCCTCAGCGGGATTGGAACGCACGATTCCAGCAATCAAGCGGCTTCAGACCTACGCCTTAAACCGTACGGCCACCGGGATCGGCCTAAACACATTTCCTCCACAAACTGTACATATTATATCTGAAAACCCAATCCCGAAGACGCTTTATCGGCGTACACTTAAGGCTAAAATAGGGCAGGAACGTCGAACAAAACGTGGAAACTTGTAAGCCAAAGAGAAGTAGAGTTAGGGGAGAAATCTTGGCCTTTTCATGACGATAATAATGACTGCTGAAATCGCAGATTGCGGGGATATTTGATTTGTCTGTCGTGATGAGTCTCACTTCCCTTGCATTTTCCAGTTACAGCACTGCACAAGGTATCTAAATCCTTACACAATTCTAGCTAAACCTAATTCATCAGAAGGCAAAATTGTCAAGACTTAGGATATGAACCATTCTTCAACATATATTAGACATTAGGTCAGGATAATTTTAATTCTGGGGTTTGGGTGAGATGGAATCCTTTAGTACAGCTTCCCCTAACAGACGCATCGTGCCAGCGCAGACAGTGCATGAATAAGGTGTATATGGTGCAACGGTGGAGTGAGAACTGGCAGATGAGGCCCGAAGTACTCGGGAAAAGCCTGTTACATGACTTCAGCCGTCACAAATCCTACATTTATGGTCTTGGGATCGAACCCGGACCTCCGCTGTGAGAAGTCGAGGACGAAACTGCCTGAACAATGGCACGACCTAATCAGGACTCCTACTCTTGCTGAGCACTTTACAAAATTTTCCCAGATGATCCAAAATATCACTAAAACATCCTCATCCTTTACGGCATTACAGGAAAAAGCGTGGAATCGCGGATATATTTATAGCACCGGACACGAAGTGGTGTGGTCACAAGCATCTAGCTAATGAGTACCTGGACCTTGGCGGATTGTCCGAATTGGATCGTTGCTGTCGGCGTCACGATCACTGTCCGCACTCCATCTCCGGGTTCTCCACCAAGTACCACATGTTCAACTACCGTCCCTTCGCCGTCAGCCATTGTCGCTGCGATAGAAGGTACGAATCACCAGCACCATTCCTCGGGCTTCCTCTTCAGCACAACTGAGACAACAAATCTTTTACAAACGACCCTAAATTTGAAATAAGGGACGGGAGTAAGATATGTCAACGGGGATTATACCTAATGTCGCATTTCTGTGGAAGTGTCTCGTTTCTTCTTTCCGGTATTATCAGTTTGACGATCATGTCGTTTACTTAAGGTGTACAAGTGGCGAACTCCTTCGCGACAAAGAAGTGGAAAAGATGTGAAAGAAAGGAAGTACGTGTGGCCTAAATTTAGTGTCCCACCGTTTGTCTGGAGAGATTGAGGAAAATCACGAAATCCCTCAGGATAATCAGTATCTCGAATATAATCCGTAAGCCTTGCTGCTTTTGCCAACTTAAAAGATCTGTACCTTCTCCATTATTCATTCACATCACCAACGAATGCGCATTTGACACGCAATCTGATTTGCAGTTTTTCGTGTTTTCTTTTTACCTGTCCTATGAAAGAAGAGCAACGTGCATTAGTGCACATCATCCTGTCTTGATATCGGTTTTATTATTATCCACCGCAAGTTTAAGTGACACTTTCAATGGGCGTTGTATTTTTACCACAGAAAGTAAGACTAACTGAGGGGGGGATCTCCCTTACATTTTGAAAGTCTCAAAATATGGAGTCATTTCCTTTGCGGGAATTATTTCACGGAGTATTTCTCACGTCACAGTCATGTTAGTTGTGGTATTTAACTGCATTCGCACAAAATAAAGAAATATTTTAAAGTGTGTTGATTTCATTGGTTGTTTTATATATGCACAAAAGTGGTATCGCGCACATAAATTCTACGTTTATAAACTCGTTTTTGATAATCTGAAATCGGACTTCTACTGGAACTGTTTTTCTGGAAGCAGTTTTATCGTGTCTTTTCCGTAACAACGCGTGGGTCGCGGTACGGTACTGTCGAGTTCTTAGCGATTGCTCCGTTGTAGTGCGACGTCTAAATCATAACGTAATAAATGAAGACACTTGACGCTTCTACAGTTTGATTTATGGCATAACATTACGCGTTCGCTTTGTAAAAATAATAACAGGTCTGCTAATGTCATTTGTGGAATATTTGTTGTCGACGTTATCGCGTTAACTTCTGTCCAGTAAGAAGCTGTCAGGGCCAGGCAAGGTAAGCGAGATAGGTTATAACCTTACAGGAGAAAACGAGAGCTGATGGATTTGTTCCGAGTACCGGGTACCAAGTGGTGCGGGAAAGGATATGCTGCCCTCAAGTATACTCACCTGGGAGGTTTCGGAATGGCCGACAAGTGTTGCCGAGTTCATGACACTGCCTGTCCTTTTTACATCGCAGCTTTTGAGGAGAAGTATGGGCTCTTTAATTGGAGGATCAACACCATCATGCATTGCACCTGCGATGAACGGTAAGCGCCTTTACACACAAACTAGAACTCAGGTTTAAGGGTATCGGGGACACACTGGCCATCTGCTGGGACAGGGAGCGGCTTTTGTGTGAACAAGTTGTCCAGGTAAGAGAACAAGAATACTGAGATAAAGGAATCCACTCTTGTGCTAGGAAGTATGTTGTCGAAAGAATTGTGCTTTGGAGGGTAAGAACTGTAGACGCTGCAGTACGTCTCAGAGAGTTACTGCGATCTAGAATCAGATGGAATGTAATGCTGCTACGAAAAGTGACTATCTGTTGCTTAATACTTTTAGTGAAAGCACTTTTTTATCCAGCGCTCCCCGATTTTCGAAAAAGCGGAGCTTTTTGGAAGCTTCCTGGGCTTCGTCTATTTTTCATTCCCGTAAAAGCAACCTGTAAGTGAAGACGAGTACGGAACACTGGTGTACTCTAACTTCTCTGTTGGTTTCTCTTCCCTAACGCGGACGTAATAGAAAACACAACGAACTTACGAAATTTTCTTTGTACCCTACCCAACATGTAAGGAAGTCACGGTTATTTAAGTGATAACTTAGTGCTGAAGCAAAAGTTCTTAGATGTGTTTAGAATCGTCTTTCTCACTTTTCTTGGCCCGTCCACCAACATACAACACGAATTAGGCCCCACCAGACGTCTGTCTGTCAGGTGGGTGTAGAATTCCGTTCGTCGACGAAGGTCTAGGGGGGATGACGACGTTATGAAAGAGACGGACGTATGGCTCTAAGAGATCACACAGTAGAAATAGGGGTTCTTGTTGCCAGGTGGTGAAAGTCGTAGAAAAGTGCGAAGACTGCGTAGATAAATCGCGTTTCTAAAAGTGCGTAATAATTCCGCACCAAATTTTAGCCTTCTCCTATTATTTTTGTCGAGATGAAAATACGAGGCAAAAATTTTCGAGTGACCCTCCCTATATTCAGTTCTTATTGATTATTGTCCAGAATTCGTAACAGAATCGTGTCATTAAATATCAGTTATATCACGCCCAAACAAATTCGACCATATAAAATTGTGGATGTTGTTTATGTTAATTGTATTAGTTTTACTTGTCTTACAGCAGTCAGTATTTATTAACATATAATTTATTTGATATTTATTTGATACTTCGTATCTTTGTCGCATAACTTATGCTTAATGAATGGATGGTTTAAACGTTATATTCAGTGTATAGCGTAATATTTTACAGTCGCCTTGTAACAAAATACGCAGTTGCCTTTAACATTAAGGAACTCTTTTATTTTGCCATATTTTGTATTTACATGTTTCGTCTGGTTCTCGCAATAACCGCCGACTATTTCCCTAAGCAACACTAATCGATTCGATTTTTTAATGTAAGGGGATTTTGTTTCCTGCGAGGTGAGACCTGAATGTTGTATGTAACTTAGATATAAGACAGTCTTCTTATGCAACATACAGTATGTCATCCATTGTCAAGAGTGTATTCGATTTACTACATTGTATAATTACATAGCCTACTTGTGTTACTGATTATAAGAACGGATATAGGAGGCAGTTTCTTTGTGGTGAAGGGCCCCGCAGCAGACGCTACGGACGCACCGCAGCTTTGAGGTTTGTTGTGCAACCCTGTGATAAAGATGAATAATTTGTTCGTTTTTACGTGTGATGGAACACCGGTGGAATGAAACTGACAGGGAAAAACCGGAGTTCTTGAGGAAAAAACCTTCCCAGTGCCACTTTGTCTACCACAAATCCCACAGGAACGGACCCGGTATCGAAACCGTGCCTCCGCGGTGAGAGGCCGGCGACTAACCGCCTGATCCATAGCACGACCATCAAGACAATTCACTACGTAACATCCAAATTCTTCACCGTGTGGATTTATCATAGTTTGTTTTATTGTGGGCCGGGTTAGCGTAGTAGGTATAGCCACTCGTTACGGGCGCGGCGGTCTGGGGATCGAATCCCTGTGGAGGCGAGGTTTTCCGCACCCGTCCAGCCCGGCCCTGGGGCCCACCCCCAGCCTCTTTTATAGTGGGGACAGGCTCTTTCCCGGGGCTAAAGCGGCAGAGGTCTGACGTTGACCACCTACCCCATCTAGCGCCGAGGTTAAAGAAAGAGTAGAGCTCTATTTCTACCCCCCTGCTGGGACTTCATGGCCTGCTATAGGGTGTACTTTTTACCCCCTTTTACCTTCATTATCTTACGTTATTAGTGCACAATCGGGGTACAGGAAGGTGATGTAATTGACGTTTCTATACTGCTGAGGGTGGCAGCAGTTTCTATACTGCTGAGGGTGGCAGCAGTTTCTCTCGAAAAATCTGTTTCGTTTCGTCCAGAAGCTTCTGCATGAAAGAACTTCGGCTTTTTCCAATCGTAAAATTTGACACGTCAAAGAAAGAGAATTGACTTTAGCAGTTATTCTTCGACGTGAGGCGTCAGTGCGGGGCGTTCAGCTGAAAACCGTTTGGTTGCCGAAAAAAAAGATGAGAAAGAAAATCGAGCGGCTAAGAAAATCTCCGGTTACAAGCTGTGCTCTGGCCAGCTGCCATAAAAATGCTGTAATTAGGAGGGTGGCTTCCAAAATGCTTCTTCGGGTGCCTGTCATGGGCAGACTTTTTCCAGAGTCATGCCTTGCATTCCTGGTGCCAAGTGTTTGCTCATCTCGCTGCCCCATGTCAACAGTCGTCTTCCAGTCCCTAAAATCAATCTGAGCTGTTTAACCAAATTCCCATCCACAGCCACTTTACTTCACCCTAACTACTGTACAACTTCCCCTTTTGCACTGTGACCCATTTTACAAAGATAAATTCTGATTTACGAAGCACAATGTACTTCTTTTAACCAACGCTCCTTTACCAGTTGTACGGCTTAACCACCTCGATTCTAAACAAAGGAAGAGCAACACTAATAACATTAATACTTTACGTTATGTTGTTATTATAGATCGGGCCGAGATAACATAGTCGGTAAAGAGACTCATCACGGGCTGGACGATTTAGGGTTCGAACCCAGGGTAGGGACGATATTTTCGTACAAACCGGCCCTGAGGCCCACCCAGTCTTCTGAGCAATTGACACCCAATCTTTCCAGGGGTTAAAACGGCCGGGGCGTGGCGTTGACCGCCCAAGATCACCTAGCTTCGAGGTTAAAGAAAAAACAGATCTTTGCTTTTACTTATGCTCGGTGCCTTCGTGCGCTGTGATAGGGCGCACTGTACTTTTCATTACTACAGGTATTTAAATATGTGGCGTATACGTAGCTGATCCCAACGACACAGCATCGTATCCCAGAACACCTGAATCTTCAGCAACAATGTTGAGAGCACTTCACATTCTTACACTTTGCAATGTCAGTGATATTTTTTCAATATCTGCTTCATTTGGCCGGTCCCAGTGGCCCGCGTTCTAAGGCGTGGGGCTGCAGCCGCTCGCTTGCGGTTTCGAATACCGCCAGGGGCATGGATGTCTGTCTCTTGTGATTGTTGTACGTTGTCAGGTAGAGGTCCCAGTGTCGGGCTGATCACTTGTCCAGAGGAGTCCTACCGAGTGTGGTGCGTCTGTGTGTGATCGTGAAGCCTCGATAATGAGGAGGCCCTGGCCCACTAGGAGCTGTTGCGCCATGAACAAAAATCTGGTTCCTTTCAGTCACTTCTACTTCAAATATTGTTCGGCGTACTGTGTAGCCTTGCGATTAACTCTTCTGCCACTACTCCATCCCCTGAGGTCCAAAGTAATATGAGCACCTCTTTTAGCATATTTCTTTACATGAACGATTATTTGATGCAGTGTTAGACTACTCCCGCACTCGTACCGCATTTGTCACTGCAAAACCGACAGATCGGAGAATTAGGATGAGAGGTTATCTGACAATTATGGTTACTAATCATGAAATATACTGTAGGTCTACAAAGTGTTGCACACTCTCCCGGTTAGTGAAATACCTTTATCATCGTCATACCACCACCACCACCACCACCACCACCACCACCACCACCACCACCACCACCACCACCACCACCACCACCACCGCACCACCAAAATCACCAACCTCGTCGATTGTTGGGTGGAAGGCTGTTTTCAGAACAGGTCTGTAAAACACGCAACCCGCACATTTCAATGATTTTCATTCACGTTTTGATATCTATGAAGTATTGCCACCTTTAGTTATTTTTGTTACGTTATACAAGCAAGAATTCCTACAAAATTACGTACAAGATATGTTTCAAATCTTTGCGATTTTCAGCTCTGAAACATTTGCAAATGAAAAACGACGAAGTCGTGTGACAATATATGTTGCGACCCAAAGTGTCTTGTTGGACTTCAGATTTGCCCCTCACGCTGTTTTGAGTTTGACATGCCTGCTTTGCAGCGACAGAGTGGCTCAACTGTTCAAAAAATACGGCCGTTTTTGAAAATCAGACTTTTATTCCCGTGTTCATAAAAGTCTTCATTTGCATCCTTTTCTGAGCTGGATGAACAGGTTACATTTCATATCCTCACACACTATTTCTTTAAGGTACTTTCTAATATTGCCGTCTAATCTACGTTTGGTCTCCCAAAAGGACTCTGCCCTTCAGGTTTTCCATTTTAATGAATTTCTCACTTCGCCTGTGCGTGCTACATTTTCGATCCATCACACCCTTGATGTTATCATCCCAGCAATATAAATGAACGCTGCAGTCTAAGAAGCAGTTATATCACCTTGTTCCGAAACACTTGTCGTCTCCCATAGCTAGCTGGAATACAGTCCTCCATTCACGAATATGACCCCCCCCCCCCCCCCCCATGGGAATATTCGAGAGCAGAACCGACATCGACTGTCCAAACTACTGGGCGTTGGTGACATTATACTGAACAATGATGTAGACACCCTTTCTTTCATTATACCAAGTTGGTGTTTTCGCAGTTCTGTTATGTAAATGGCGTAAAATAATAGGATTAACACTTCGTCGCGATGCTAGCAAGTAGTTAGCCGGTACGGTACTTTCAGAATCAAACATTTTTAAAATTCTGAGTAATTTACTTCCCATTATTTTTGGCTAAGCTGCTTTGCTTTGAAGTCTTCAAACAGAAGTCAATGGAACGCATTTTTGTATGGTCGAGCTTAAACCAGAATGATATATTTAGTACTCGAATGCTTAGAACAGAATAACAAGAGCAATACGTTTACTTTCCATTTGTCTAGATAAGAACAGACGGGTTCACTGGCAGAAATTCAAACTCAGAGCCTTCTCACCTGTTCTATTATAACACAATAAGATGTGGCTCTCGGAGTTGGAGCTTCACAAATTTTGAATCGGCTTTGCTTATTTGAAACATACGTACTGTAATGTTAATGTCTTACACAATTTTAAATCAGTTCATGACACGCTGTGTACTTTACTTACAGTTAACACCCGCACATGTGAAGAGTAATATCTTTCTTTAGAATATTCTTTCCAGGAAGTTTTCTTAACTTGAGGATGAAAGATGGCTTGTCTCAAAATGCCACCCCCCATAGCAATTCCGTCTATCACGTTCCCGCCCCAGTTTGAGGACACAGCGTGCTGTTTCCAGCTGGCTTCCTACACTTCCTCTTAAGGAATTCGTCTTAATTTAAATCTCTTTCAGTGTCTATGCGTAGAGACTTGAAGTGGTCTAAGTAACGCGGACATACAAACAGACGTCACTGCTTGCCTTTCAATAAGCAAAAGGGCTTGTACGAACATAAAATCTGTAATTATGGGTTGCATTACCGGGACTTGTATTTAATATATTAAAATGTATCAGAAGTAGAATTCTCGTACAGACTTGCTTTGCCTGTTACCCTCCCTTTGACCGTATTTATTTTCTAACATTTATTTGGCCTGCGTGCGAAAGTACGTACACATGGAATCCATCTGACAATTAACACTACCTTTCAGACACTGATAATAAGTACGTTCACTGTGATTGCATAACACACACATAAAACCGTCTTCTATTAACCCCCCCTCCCCCCAAATTCAGACTGTCTCTCGATATATACATATTCTTGGGTTACGATTGTTTCAACATGGCTTATTTGAATTCAAAAATTAAAGGCTTTGTCACGTTAAGTGGGTTCCTATCACCACTGCCTGGAGCGTCCTCGGGTTGCACACGGATAAAATGTTCTCCAGATATAAGGAGAATCTGCGGATGTACTGAATGAGTCCTAGACAGTCGAAAATGGATGGTGTTCTGGTTTGGACGTTTGAGCGTGGGGGATAACAAACGCTCACCATACAAACTAGAATGTTTGAAAGGTTGTGTCCGTTGTCTTTGATGGAATCTTTGAAGCGGCTTGAGGACACCTGGGGAATCTAGGCTTAGATTGGGTGGATGTTTAACAATCAAAATATGAGAGTGTGTTGATTCATCTGGCACTTTATAGGGTCCAGTCGCAGGCTATTTTATAGACGGTAATGAACTAAGTTTTCTGTCTTCTGGAACGTGACGCTACCTATCCTCGCAAAATTTATGAACGTTTCGGAAGAATCTGCTGTTTGCATTATCAGGGCAGAAAGCAGCAGATTCATGCAATTCATAAGTACCCTTCCACTAGCCTACACGGCATCCCATCCACCGCTCTGATAACCTCATATTTCCCATATTAAAACTTCAAAATTAAAATCTCAATACGATGGTCACCGTCAGTCATGTCTCGTGTCGGTGACTTGAAAAGAAGGGTAATTCCCGCTAAAAGCGACCGCGCCTTGCCAGATCATCTCACCCCCCGTATTTCCTCTGCTGTCCTTTATTGCACTCTTGCTCCAGCGCTGGAGCAAATCCTTCTCAATTCCTGAAGCTTATGTTGCAACTTAAGGCGGGGTTTGACCTGACAAGAAGCACTGATTGTTTGTAGGGTGGGTGTGTCTGCAGGCTCCCGGAACACATGTTTTACATGGCTGTGTCTTTTCGAGATGACGGTTCTCCCATATTACTTCGACCCCTGCGTTTTATCCGAAAATTTCTTAAGTGTTTTGTGAAGTTTATTTGCACTTCAGTAACGCGAGCCTGATTGTTGTCGAGTTTAACTGTTTTTCTTCAAAACTCACGTCATTTTTTCATCTCTTGTCCAGTTCAATTTATTTGCGGCTGATAAACACGAGTTGCATGAGCGCTTTTTGTCCGAAGTCTCTTCCCTATATTTCACACAGTTTGATGTAATATACGCGTTTCAGATACACATCAACAGTTCCATTTGTTTGTGTAAATTTGTGATTTAACACATGTATAGTAAGTGAGAAAACTTTCTGCAAATATTGAAAGATCCCGTAAGAAAATCTTCATAAATAAAGCAAACACAACACAGTTCATGTATTCCACATTTCTGTACCCTAATTCTGAGCCCGTTTTAACATTATTAACACTCCAATACCCGCAACACACGTCCTTGTCTGTCACTTAGACCGAACCAAAATGTACGTTGAAGTCAGATCCCCTGCGTAAGTTTTAGTAACACGCTCTTTTTTATATGTTGTGTACCGTGCATATTTTTACACTGTTAAGGTAGACCAACATATACGCACACTGTTTACAATTGTATATTTGTATCAGTGTCACCCCTACATGTTTCGGTGGTCAAGCCATCATCGTCAGGGGGCACCAAATGTCACAGTCTCCTTTCTGCATCTAAAGTCATAAAATATTTCATTTAAGAATTAATTGAATTTAAATGATATATTTATGACCTTACATACAGAAAGGAGCCTCAAAACTCCGCCTCCTTGCAAGTTATTTCTTAGCGAGACCTTCTGAGAGCATTACACAAATAGGCCTAACGTGTAGTTACTTTTAGTATCCGTATCAAAGCACTTGGTAGCTCTAGCGGTTCATATATCGCCACCCAAGCGGAACTAAACGGCTGACGGTGTTATTATTTTGCATTCCACAAAACGTTACTAAAACAAAATCCGTATATTTTAAGAGAGTACATTAGGTCCTACTACGGTTCAGGCGGATTAGTCGCAGGCCCTTTACGGCGGGAACCCCGATTCGAACCCAGGCCAGCCCATGTGGGATTTTTGGTGAGCAAATTGGCACTGGGACACGTTTTCCCTTACGTCGCGCTATGACTCAGGCGGTTAGTCGCCAGCCTGTTACCGCGGGAAACCAGATTCGAACCCAGGCCAGCCCACGTGGGATTTGTGGTGAATAAACTGGCAATGGATCATCTTACCAAATATTAATGTACTGATCAAATCGAGGAGGAGAAGTGGGTGGGGCAAGTGGCATGTATGGGGAAGAAGAGAAATTTGGTGGGTAAAGCTAAAAGGTAGACAACACCTGGAAGGCCTAGGCATAGATATAAATGTAATGTTAAGTATATCTTACAGAAAGGATGGGCAGGCGTGAAATGGGTCCGACTGGGTCTGTGGCAACTGTTGTTAGTAGGATAATGAACCTTGTGATTGCATAAATGGGGGAAACTTCTTTAAGAAGAATTAACTTCTCAAGAAAGATTCCACTTGATGAAGTTACTAGCCTTCCACCAGTGGACCACATTCTATTTCGTCTGACACCGACACTATATAATATTAGCAACTGACAGCGTCCTTAACAAAACATCCCAGCCCCAAACTCTCTCTCTCTCTTTCCAACATCCATCAACATACATCATTTCAGGAGTCATACTTTTGGTGTCGCTAGCGTCGCTCTCATACCACAAGACCATTCTCCCCCGTTATTAATACCGATTTTAGGGAATCAAAAGGGGGGGTCTCTATGACATCCAGTGGGACAGCATTCATACCCACTTTTCGTATAGTCTACTCGTATATTGATCAGATGCGTCAAGGAGGAACACATGGCCATTTACACAAACAACACAGGGATAAATATATCTTTCTTCCCTAAGAAAGGAACATAGTCCAAAAAGTGGATGGAATTATTAAATGTAATTAGGAATGCAGGACGTCACAAGAATATTAAACTTGTGGTGCGTAAAGGGCTGTTCGAGCGTTGGTTTCCATTGACACTTAACTCTAGTTCGTATGGCCATTTCTTCAGACGCTTATCTCGCAGCTACGGTAACTGATGAATTTGTAAGAAGCGAAGCACGATATTAAGCCTTGTTTTTGTAAACTGCGGTTTTATTATAAGAAGACTGAAAAAACACAGAAATAAGGGGGGAGAGAAATATAGAAAGGAAAATTTTATGCAAAATTTGAGTGAAAATATTCAGGGCTGGATATCTGCTCTCATGGTCCCTACTGTGTATTGCTGCCAGTCCAACTACTGTGTATTGCTGCCAGTCCAACTACTGTGTATTGCTGCCAGTCCAACTACTGTGTATTACTGCCAGTCCAACTACTGTGTATTGCTGCCAGTCCAAATACTGTGTATTGCTGCCAGTCCAAATACTGTGTATTGCTGCCAGTCCAACTACTGTGTATTGCTGCCAGTCCAACTACTGTGTATTGCTGCCAGTCCAAATACTGTGTATTGCTGCCAGTCAAACTACTGTGTATTGCTGCCAGTCCAACTACTGTGTATTGCTGTCAGTCCAACCATTAGCAACAAACTTTCCTTCAGTGGCCAGACCTTAGTGATGGTAGACGAGGGACACAGAAAGAAGAAAGTTGCTTGTCATCGTCTTTCCATCTTTAGTAAGAAGCACCAAGAGGGCCGTCAGGTTACATTCATGGCAAATTCTCAGACACCATAGCAGGTATATTGTTACGTGTAAGAGAGAAAAAATTAAGTAGCCATGAGGGTCCAGAAGACGCCGCTAGGGCTGAATCATGTCGCAGCTGTAGGGAAGACGAGTCTATGCTGTAGGGTCCTGAAGATGGTGTAAGACTTCTGCAGTCACAAACTTTTTGGACTTTCTCCATCATATGTGTTGAAATAAAATACACTAAATTTCGGGGACAATTTCGACGCCTGTTTCAGGCTTCCTTCTTCCAAAACAACTGTCACTACGTTGTGATTATTTATACTGTAATTGAACCCGGATTAACGACAAATTGGTAAATATATACCGCATTATTAACTATTAACTACTATATACAGCATATTCCAAAAACATTTAGAAAGCATTGTATTGTGAATTTCACTACAGGCCGAGCACAAAAAATAACGGTCTAATTCCATGGAGTAAACTTTTTCTTGAGTAGCTAAGACGATCAGTCATATGACTAAAGCCAAGGTATACGTTACCTTAACCTGTTAAAGCCTAGCGGTAATTTTACCTACCGCCAGGCTTAACTTTAATCAATTCTACGTGGTGGTCACATTGCGTTTATGTGTTTTGTACTTATCTATGAACAATCTGCAACTTTTACCTGACACGTCGTCAAATTATTGTTTTTTTAAACTGAGGTGGAGAGTGTTTACTGCGCGGTACGCCCTGAGTCTTTATATTAGACAGAATACGTTTCGTCTTTAAAGGGTTAAACATGTCTATGAAGGCAGAAGTGTGGGCGGGGGAGGGGGTAGACGTATAGCTCTAACCTTTCTTTAACTTCGGCACAAAGATGGGGTGGGAGGTCAAGCCACACCCCTGCCGCTTTTCCCTCGGCAACGCGCCTCGATACCCTTGTACAGACGGCGGATGGGCCTCCGAGCCTGTCCAGAATTTTGTGGGAAATCTCGCCCCTCCCGGGGTGCGAACCCTGAACTGTCCAGCCCGTAGCGAGTCGTTGAACAGACTACGCTATCCCGGCCGCGATAGTTTTGGCGCTAACCCGCTATATCCGCAACACGACGGTTTATCACCGTGTTCACAACCTTCCAGCAAACCACTCTACACGCTGTCGTTCTAGGTTTTTAACATCCCTTATCACTTATTACGCCATTCCCGCCCAGACCTTCCAAACGATTTCTTTCCTTCAGTTTTCCCCACCAAAATTCTGAATGCATTTTTATTTTCCCGCACGCTTTTCGCCTCTTAAAAAGAAGCTTTCGTATTACGTAGGCGGCGTCTACCGACGTGTTACCAGAAATAAAAACCCTCTTGTGACATCGTCCTTCTATTTCTGCAGGAAATTCTTTTATTTGCTGTAGGTTAAGTTGCTTTCGTATTTTGACTTGGTATAGAATTACCGACGAATAGATACAGTAGATAATCTATCGCAATTAAAATTTCTGTGTTCTGGGTCGTGACGCCGCGTGTAACCTGGTAGAAGCATACTGACATTTCAACGGGAGTTGCTGCCTTCACCCCTAACCTTTTAAAGCCTAGCGGTAACTTTACATAAGACCAGGTTTAACATTAAAAAATTCTACGTGGTGCCCACATTGCGTTTATGTGTTTTGTAGGGATCTCAGAACAAACAGCAACTTTTGTCTTATAAAACATTAAGAGATTGGTTTTTATAACCGAAGTGGAGAGTGTTTACAGCGCGGTACGCACTGAGTCCTTATATAAAACAGATACGCTTCGTCTTTAACCTTTTAAAGCCTAGCGGTAACTTTACGTACCACCAGGTTTAACATTAAAATATTCTACGTGGTGCCCACATTTCGTTTATGTGTTTTGTACGGATCTCAGAACAAACAGTAACTTTTGCTTTATAAAACATTAAGAGACTGGTTTTTATAACCGAAGTGGAGAGTGTTTACAGCGCGGTACGGACTGAGTCCTTATATAAAACAGATACGCTTCGTCTTTAAAGGGTTAAGGTTGGCGTAGCATAAGGCCAGCATCTTCATAGACACCGCGTGAGAACCTCAAACTTCATCTGTTTTTATCCATATTGCAACGAATATTTTTGACCCACTGAACTTTCGAGGAAGTAGGCTAAGAGGAAGATAAAAGAAATTCCATATTGAGGAGTTTCATGATTTGTAGACTTCGATTAATATTATTAAGGCGATAGAATAAAGGAGGATGAGATGACATGAAAAATGGAGATGGTAAATTCTTACAGAATTTCATTGAACGCCTACAGGGAGGGCACGGCTTGTAATAACAAGTGTTATGAGATAATAACATTATGACCTTAAGGCATTTGCGTGTGAAAATGAGTGTTGGTTTCGGCTGGTTCAAAGTACAGTCCAGTAGGTTGGTCCTGAAAACAACAAAAAGGTTAGTTCAATAAAAAGCCCGGCAAATTCTCGCCTAGTTGAGCGCCTGTAGACGTGTTAAGACGCACTCTGCTTCCTGGAGTTATTTAGTGCGATGGGGGGGACATTTAGCGACGTAATGATTTACAGTAGTTCTTCTATTACGTCTTACTGCTAGGCAATACAATTTTGTTACAAAATTGAAGTCTCAAGTAAGCTTTCACAACGTGCACCCTCATAAAACGGTAAAATGAGAAAACGATTTGTAGTGGATCACTGGAGGGGGTCGGCCTAACAGAAAGGAATCCAGATCTGGACGGTTGTCATATTTCGAATAGAAGAAGAAGGAGAAAGGAGAATCGGTGACCGGGTTGCCAATACAGGGAATACATTTGTGGAAGTCCCACAGATCAAACCCCATCTCATGGCCCTCGGTCTGTTGCGCTTCCCCCTCCAGCACCCTCCCCTATATTCCCCTCCAACCGTCTAGCCATCCTCTTCACACCAATGTCGCAGTGATATCCGTGTGATAACCTTCCTTGGGGACAAGCACTTTGGGCTGGTTTGAGACTAGGGAGAGGTGAAGGTGAATAAAACTTTAGGCAAACAGAAAAAAATACTCATAAGACTTATTTCCGTGGCCTCAGTACAGGAAAAATTTATTATTATCCTTTATTTTTGCAGTTATTTTAGAAGTTGGGCGTCCGTAGTTCAAATGTGTGTGCAAATGGCAATATAATAATGAATTTGTGATGGAAAAAATGCAGGCTTATGAAGAATATCGTCTGCTAGGATGTCACTGTCTAGTAAAATTGTCTAAACGTCAGTAAAACTATACCCGACTACACGGCGTCGTATCCCCAAAGCCACTATTCCTCATAATCATCACCAGTTTCCTTTCGGCCACGCTGTACAATCATTTTATGTGTGGAGAACAGTTTAACCCTTTCAAGCATGAAGGGAAAAAGACTGACTTAAGCCAGATGGAGATAGACCTAATAAATAATATATCCTAAGGAAGAATAGATGAAAGAGAAAATCATGGGGAAGTAAAAGACGCTTAATTTGGAGCGGAGGTGGAGAGAGAGAGGGCATCGTTGTCAGATGGCCCGCAGGTTTCGCCCGCTTTTCCTTCTGAATCAGCGGTACAGCATTTTTAAAGCATTGTTTAATTTTACTGTGGCATGTTAACATATCACATGCAGCCATAAATTTATGATCTAGCTCTGTAATATGTGAGCCTGTTTAACGTTAATCACAATATCCAGTGCACGAATAATCGTCAGACAGTGAGGGCTCTAGCTGACAAGAAGTTTCTGTCTTAGTTCACTGAAATATTTTTCTCAGTTGCCCAGATACCATGGCATAGAATATGGAAACTTGTGGGTGAGGAATTTAGTAGGACGTAGCAGACAGTGATGGTGCCTGTAACTGTCCTTGCATCTACTGCAGTTACTGAAGGAAATTACAGAAATTGTTGGTAGGGATATCAAGTTTCTTTGCCAAGAGTCAAACCAGGTACCTCCTTATACAAGTCTAATGCATTACCACTACACCAGCCTGCTCGGTATGTTATGTTCTATTTACAAGCACATATGCGTTCTCACCATAACATACAGGATAGAATGTGACGGGTTTAAAAGTACACGCACATGTCATACGGATGTTTTCTTCAGGCAGATTTGCAATCTGTTTGAAAAGTTGTAGATGTTATCAAGTTATCGAATGTCGCAGCCGATATTTTGACACTCTTGCTTCATGTAAGGGGGTATTGGGTTCAAAACTTCTTCCTTCTTCGTGGTGGTTCTTTGCGGGGTTTCTCGAGGAAAATTACGGAATAGTTCCTTAAATTAGGCCACGACCCTTTCCTTCCGCGTATTTTACACTTCATTATTCACTGAACATCCTACAAATAATGTCGTGAGCAAGGTGTACTTTCTAAATGGACGGTGGCGTCATGATGTCGTATGACAAGACAGACTGCGGTGTGATTGGCTCAGACAGCAGATCGTAAGACAGCCATGTGAAAGCAGCTACCCGAGTGTGTTAACTCCGCCGGATCCTGTTCCCCTACGGAAGGTGAGTGACGGTGGTATTCACATAACAACTTGCTGAATCAACTTATCCCTTGGAAGCACACTGTTTCTTACCGACATACCATACTCTGCAACGTAAGAGATTTCGCATTTTCCCACATAATGTATGTGTTTTATATGATTCTCACAGTAAACAGCTACTGTCTGTCCAAACGGTGCTAACCGGTTGGTTTTTATAATGTGGTAGTGTGTTTACTGGGCGGTAGGAAATACACTTTTAGTATAATTTTTTAAGGGGAAAAGAAAAGTAGCTTGTATTGTACGTGCCTGTGTCCTCGAATTTCAATATTTAAACCAGCTGATCGATTTTCACGAAACATGGTACGAACTTTGTGTCCGTGAAGATTACTCCGAAACTGCTACATTTTAATTTCCTACACACTGTAAGGCTGAACATAACAGACGCGCAAAACTGTGAGGCGAAAGCGACATTGGCCGTACGTGAAACTGTAAATGTTAATAGACCTTGGAAAGACACGGGAATTTTTTCAAGGGAATAAGATGGGGGGAAAAATTAAGATAAAATAATACTTGGGCGGCTGTGTAATAACGCTCTTTCTCTGTACACACACACACACACACACACACACACACACACACACACATATATATATATATACAACACATTATTCTTTGCTATACTGCGTGCCTAGTTATTTAACTACAAATTTAATGCATAATCGGATGCTGTATTTGCTGTATATCGTTCAACATTCACTTTATCAAAAATGTTTAAACAAAGGTTGTAAATCTTAACTGCACCATATCGTATGTCATATATCAATTTTTATAAGATGGGCGTTTTTAGAGATAATTTCAATTGAGTTTTGACTTTATACGAACCCACATACGCACACAAACACTCAGTAAACGCCATCGAACAGTCATCCGTGGACAACTTAGAAATCCTCAGCTACTCAAGAAATTGCACGCGGTTTATGGAATTCAAATGCTGCTTGGCGTGTGGACAAGATCCCGCCACTGGCTTCTATCCAGAGTCACATACAATGAGTCCAGTCTATCTTCTTTCCTTAAGGGATAAAAATGTGTTGAATATTATACTCCACATTGTGACTTTTACTGTGAATCCTCACCTCTGTGAAAATCCTAAAATCATAACCACATGCAGAGGAACACATATTTTCTTCCGGCACTAACGTTCACTAAATCTGTTTTCGGCAAACACCTCTGGCCCCACAAGTGGTGATTTAACGTCGCCCCGCCCTTTTCTAAACCTCAGCTTACTCAAGTTCTGCTGCAGTTTTGACGGTGTTTCTGCAGAAACTGTAGTGGAAGGTCGGGCCAGCTATGAATGAAGGCAGGACCCGCGGCTAGACAGAGAAAAATCCTTCTAGGTATCAAATCATCGGCTTTCATTCAGGTGAATAACCGAGTCACGCTCGACTCGTCCGTCCGTAACGAGCACACCCTGGCGCCGCCGCGTGTTCTTATTTATAAAATCACAAGCTGCAGAACCGAGACTTGCCGCTGGTACAAAAGTGTAAGTTGTACCTATGGTCATGTTCCAATGCGTGGACTCCACACACAGAATACTGAAGATAAGTTTCAATAACGCGTAACGATAACATCAACAAAAAATTACATTCACATAGGAATTAAGATTTGAAAGAAAGCGAAGTCAAAAATTTTGCAACGTTTTACGATTAAGATATTTTTATATGGCACAGAAACATCGACTGGAACAAAGAAGGATTAGAATAAGATTTTCTGAGCTTAGGTGAAACACTTAGGAGGTGGTAGACTAAAATTTACAGAATGGAGGTACAAGAATTGAAATCGCTACCTTTACAGTTCAAAAATAAAGTGGTGGAATGCCGAAAAACAGGAAGAAGTATTCAAAAATAATGGAAAATTTCGGCATTTCATTGCAAGCCCTGAGTACTGTTAACCAGGGTGGAAGAGGGTTTATGTTCAGTGCCAGATAGAGAAGGTAGATGGGTGTCAGAAAATAGACTACAGTGCAGTTACGAAAACTGTCTAAAGTTCAGACACTGCAGTTTAACGCAGTTAAGAAGATTATCTGAAATTTAGACTCTGCAGTTTAGTGCAGTTAAGATAATTGTCTAAATTTCAGATTCTTCAGTATAGTACAGGGAAGAAAGCTGTCTAAATTTGAGACTCTGCAGTACAGTACAATTAAGAATGGTCTAAATTTCAGACTTCATTGTATCGTGCCGTTAACACGATGGTCTAGGACAATGATCTAAATTTCAGACTCTACAGTATGGTGCGGTTGAGGATGTTCGAGTTCAGACTCTACAGTGTGCTGAATTTCAGAATCTATTGTACAATGCAGTTAAGAAAATGGTCTAAATTTCAGACTCTGGCGTATAGTGCAGTTACGATAACGATTGAAATTTCAGGCTCTACAGTACAGTACAGTACAATTTTAGAGTCTACCGAACAGTGTAGTTAACTGCACTACACAGTGGTCTAAAGTTCAGTCTCTAAACCATGTATCGGAGAAAGAGGAGAGTGAAGAAGTGATGATGAAGAAGACGAATGAGGATTAGGTTAAATCTTGGGAATCGTCCGCTGTTTGACGCCATGTAGTCTGATGGGCACGTAACTACGTTCCAGAGCAGCCCGTCCTGTCATCATACGTGGTGACTGTCGCTAAATAAACGATGAATAAGTAAATGAAACGACGAAACCTAGTGCCATGCTATATCTCAGGATGTTAGTCGCTGGCTCCTCGGCACTCAGCCTTGGTTTCATGTGACGCTCTTTGTGAAGTGCTGCTGGAGTAAGTTTTTATTTTCTGTTTCATGTGACACTCGTGGTGAAGTGGTGCTGGAGCACGGTTTTGTCCGAGTTTCTTCGGTTTCATGTGACATTCGTGGTGAAGTGCTGTTGGAGCACAGTTTTGTCCGAGTTTCTTCTGTTTCATGTGACACTCGTGGTGAAGTGCTGCTGGAGCACGGTTTTGTCCGAGTTTCTTCTGTTTCATGTGATACTGATGGTGAAGTGCTGCTGGAGCACGGTTTTGTCCGAGTTCCTTCTGTTTCATGTGATACTCATGGTGAAGTGCTGCTGGAGCACGGTTTTGTCCGAGTTTCTTCGGTTTCATGTGATACTCATGGTGAAGTGCTGCTGGAGCACGGTTTAATCCGAGTTTCTTCTGTTTCATGTGATACTCATGGTGAAGTGCTGCTGGAGCACGGTTTTGTCCGAGTTTCTTCTGTTTCATGTGACACTCGTGGTGAAGTGCTGCTGGAGCACGGTTTTGTCCGAGTTTCTTCTGTTTCATGTGATACTCATGGTGAAGTGCTGCTGGAGCACGGTTTAATCCGAGTTTCTTCTGTTTCATGTGATACTCATGATGAAGTGCTGCTGGGGCACGGTTTTGTCCGAGTTTCTTCGGCTTTTCGCTTACTAATTATGATTCCCTACTCACCTGTCACAGCCCCCTGAGGTGTCCGACAGCCCTGACCCGGCTCATAGCTGGTCACAGACGAAGGTACTATTTTTGAAGGCTGTACTTTCGAAATAGCTTACGATCAACAGACTTTTTAATCGATCCAGTGTAAACGTCTTTCCAGCATTTCCAATTTATTGTAGAGTGTCTTTGACACTTGCTCGTTGAAATACCACATCGTTTTATGCCAGTACTGTAGCAGTATCTCTGCATGCGTGACGGTTACGACGTCATGCTTATGAATGAGGAACCAGGAGACTGACATTGGAACCTGGCCACAGTATTTACCACTTTTTTAATTCCACATACACTACGTTGAACTTACGTGTTAAGTCAGCGCACGAGAACAGAAACCTGTTTTCGCAGCCTCCAGCTAACTCAAGTTGTTTGAGATGGGCTTGCTAAAGAAAAGTGGGGGGGGGGGGGGTGTGTGATTAGCAGCGATTTTCTATTGGACAGCAACCGTGTGGCGTGATTTTTTTAAACGTTACAGTAGAAGTACATTTGATAGGCTGTACCGTACTGGATTAAAATAGAGGCCACGGTAATTTTTTAGAGTAACTTACCCTTGATAATAATTAACATTGCTTAGCGTAGGCTTAATGAACGTAAATTATAAAAACATAGAAAATGAGAACGTAATGCCCTGTGGCTAAGAACAGTTCTTTTACAAGGACGTAAGAAGTCCGGCAACGGGTTCTTAAGGATTACAATTGATTAAAACCCAACAAATTACACGTAATCAAATATACTTTGGACAAAACCGTACATTCCGCTGTCCTACACGTTTCGCGCCTGTAGGGCCTTCGTAATGGGAAAAAATTAATATCGGTGCAAGTTGCTAACACATGAAACAGTTACATCCCTAAGTCAGCTGACTCGTTACAAAGTGGTTAAAAATGTTAGACTGTTTGTATTTAATTCCTAACGGGAACACTCCCGCGCCAATACTATAAACAGACGCGTGTACAACAGTCTGCGTAGTCATCAATACAACCAGTACCGATCTCAGTAGTCCTTTAGAGCATAGAGTGTTTCACAATATATTAAAGATACATATATTTGCTGTAGGATATGTAGTTATTTATATATATACATATATATGTCTTAATCGTATATTACATGAGGATTCTGACGGTGTGTATTTGTCAGTGTACATTTAACTGGCCGACATTGTGAATCCTCTAACCATCGGGGTCTACCAGTGTGCTGGTTTTCGTCTAATAACGAACACTCAATGGCATAGATCGGTCCATGGAGATCGGCTTTTCATGTGCATAACACAGCAATCCCTGTTGTAGAGTACACGTTAGTGTCGCAGCTATATATGTCGCGCTAGGCGTGTCTGTTGACTGACATGTTAAATTTATCAGGATAAGCAACAACATTTTCGAGTCAGGGATAATCCTTGTGCAAACACGACAAAAAATTCTCTCTTAAAATTTCATTTCGTTTCTATAATTTCCAAGAAGTTTTGGGGTAGTATTTTATTACTGATTGCCTTTGTTTTCTGTATTTAGGCTTAGAGGGATAAGATGTCATTCAACTGCTGTCTACGGTATCATGGCAGGAAAGGGGTATGTCCGTAATAGCGGCCCCCCCAGTATTTTTTTAACCTAGGAGTTTTTTTTGTTGCTGAACTGAATAACGACAGATAACAAATAGACAGAAAAAAGAAAACGAAAAACGTGCGTTATATGGGACCAATTTTCCCCCTTCAAAATTTGACCCTTTGTACAATAGAGTTCCTAACACCCACGGTGACTTTGTCCCCACCCCCCCCACCCCCCCGCCAGTGTTATTAGCCAAGTTGTGCTTATGAGTATGTCTTCGAAAAATGTAGTTTAGTAGGGAAAAAGCAGAGTTTAAACACTGCTTGACCGTCTGAGTGTGCAAAAAAGACTTACAGTATGTGTGTTAGTAGCTTGCCTTGAACGTGATGTTAGAGCAAGTGAAGCTGACCGAAAGACTGCACGTCATGAAACAGCATGTGAAGAACAGAAATGTCTCCGCTTCGTCAATTGTTGGGGCCGAGAAAAGGTGAAACTACTGTACCTTTTTTCCAGAACTTCCCTACTTCTGGAAGAGCACTGCTGTTTGGAAGGTTCTGAAGCACTGACCCTTTTGTCCTCTGACAAATATCACATGCAGTACATGAATATGAGTACGGAGAATTTGTAGAATGATACTGACAGGTCAAAATCGACATACTCACAGAAAAAGTGTCTCTGTGCCACTTTGTTCCGCACAAATTCCCAATGAACTGGCCTTGCATCGACCCCGTGCCTCCGCGTCAAGTCTAAAAAGGTGAAAGTACTTTTCTATACAATGATCCCCGATTTCCAGAAACACATAGCTGTTTGGTAGGTCGCCAAGCTTCGCGCCTTATGTACTTCTGGTAAGACGAACACGTAGATGGATGTGAGGATGGAGCATTGGTAGAATGATACTGACAGGCGAAAACCGAGGTGGTCGGAAAAAAAAAACCTGTCTCAGTGCCACTTTGTCCACCACAAATCTCATATGAACTGACCTGAGATTGAACCCAAGCCTCCGCGGTGACAGGCCGATATCAGCCTGAGCCATCGTACGGCCTCGAAGACTGAAATGAAGCTACATTCCGTATAAAGGTCCAATTCGTACCTCACCGTGAACACAGTGACCGGTCGCGAAATCTGTGTGGAGAAATAATGGCTATTTATTGCCAGAATCATGGACACATACGCGTAATGTGTCAGTAAAATGCGAAATTTTAGTTTAAACCAGACGGTACGTGTAGTTACCACTAGGCTTTAAATGGTTAAATCGCAGGATATCTTTTGAATACGTAGATATGTAATTTAAATCAATGGATTAGACTGACCAAGGAAACTAACATATCAAGACCATGAAATATCAAAGAGAAATGTGAAGTTTGCACTGCAGTAAAGGTGTATTCTACTGAGTGACGACGGTAGTTTAGAAGTCCATGTTTAGTAATATTCTGGAGAAGCAAGCACGCTGCCTCGTCTTCGGAGTAGAAAACCACAATCTAAAATAGAGTCTAACTCGGTTCTAACGTCATGGAAGGGACTGAATATTTTGTGTCGTTGTAAATGAGTGTTATTATAACCGAGCAGTATAATACGATGATTAACAGTGAGGAATTAATTGGTACCACAGGATATCTGACGCTTTATACGTGGTGTCGCATAAACCGATGTCGTTATAACAGGGTTCTAACGTATTTAAACCTAAGATTCAAGTCTTCTGCGATATTACGGTCTGTCGACTGGCAAAGATTTACAGTCGTTTCCGAGGACGTAATGCCATCGTCTTCAGGGTCAAGTAGTCCGAGAACAGTCGACATAGCCTAACAGCCGAGATAACTTGAATCCTCGGCAACGCTGCAGTTGAGAACCTCAAATCTCGCAAAATTTCAGTTGCTTGCACACACTCAATTCCAAGTTTCTTTCCCTCAAGTGACACATAAATTATTCACAGCTCCTTTTAGCTAAATTTCCGTGTAACAGATATGTAGTACCTACATTTTCCTTGAAGTTTTCCGACCACTAATTAGGTACAAGGTGTCCGACTGTGTTACCTTACTCCTTTCAACTTTTCTGCCCCTTCCACCAGGCAACTTAACTAGCTTCTCGTTCCTCTGCAAACACTGCCGTAAGTCTGTGTGAAATTATTGATGTAATAATAAGCTAAATCCAGTACACGCAGGTGCCACTGTGCCGAGAGTGACGCCCTCGCGGGCAGTCTGTTCTCTTGCTTCTATTATTAAAGCCCCAGACTCGGAGGTTTGATACATTGAGACAATGGATTTGTTCGTAGCTAATTGAGCCTCCCCTCAACCCCTATAGTCAACAATTAGATTTACGGTTCGTATCTCTTCAGAGGATGGGGTGGGATAGAGAGTTGTCTGGCCGCAGAGGATTGTAAGGGGGACACAACAAGGGTTTAGATGCCGCTACTGGGGTGGCTTTCAAAAGCTTTTGAATTGATACATGCCATTCTTCTGTGTCGAAGGCCGCTCGCCACCTACGTTGGGGAGGAATTATTCTCATCTTAGCTCAGTGACGAACTGTCCTAAGTGGCTTAATGCCGGCTACACTAACATTGGTGTAGACAATTAAATTAAGGAAAAGTGAAATCACTAATCGTAATTACTGTTTGCAAAGTAGGGAGTCGCAACAGCTCAGTTGCCACTGTGGCCAGGCTGATGGGCTATGCAGGGGGAAATGGGTTCGATTCGGGGCAGGGCGGATTTTTTTTCTCTCTCCCCCCCCCCCCCCCTCCCAACAGAGCCCAGACCGGCTCTGGGTGCCACGCAACGTCATATCCAATAGGTACTAGGGACTCTTCCATCAGGAGTAAAGCGGGCAGGTTGTGAAGCTGACCACTTATCTCCGCCCAATCCCGAAGCACATGATGCTTACAGTCATACCCCCACTGCCCTGTGCGTGTTGATGGTATGAACTTAAATAAGTCACCAGTACATAGTTTATTAGTAAGGACGCTTGCAGATAAGTACTGGACAGCAACAGACTGTTTCGTATGCTTATATTTTTACGATTCTCTGTCAATACTATCCTATCATAGAGTAGACTAACTCGTGTCGAAAATTAACATCCCTCTAATTTGCCTGAACACGTTTACGAATTTAACTCTATCACTGAGCCGTTTCTAAAAGCAGTAAGGTAAGTTGTATTAGAATAGATCAGAAAAGAAGCGCATATATTTCTACATTTCTACATTTCTCCCATTTTAAAACTTTCAGGCACGTTGAGCATTTCTTTCCGTACAAAAAACAAAACCTGGAGAAGTAATGAAATTTGGACAAAGAGGCTAACAGGCTAACTTCGCCAGTAAATAACCCAGAAAGTTGGAGTTAGATTCGCGAATCTTTCTGTTTGTTATAACGTTCAGGCCGGTCGTAGCCTCTCTCCAGCCTCCTTCACAAATGTTTGGTGCAAAGGCGGTCGTAGTATGAATGTTTTCACTCACGTGCATCAAGTACCGAGATTAAGATGTGGCGGCTTCATAAGCCTTCATGGTGTGAGGCTTTATTAATCAGAGGGGCAACATCACCTGGCCTGTGCGCAAGTTACGGTTTTGTTGTTTACTGCCTTAACTAAAATATAAGAAACAGTATTTTACCTTACTACTGTACCTGATCACTTCCCCAAGGCTTACGAAACTTCGCCGGGCAATTAACAACGTGCTTTTGCTCGCAGTAACCCGTGCCTGCTACTAGAAGAACAAAATTTATAGTTCTTTCTTTGAACACGATGAATAAAACCCAATATTAACTGCTGTACATTGAACTAAAACGCGTGAACACCGACTCACGGTAATGTGGAATAACGGCGAACGCTGCATCGCTTGGCGTCACACGAGGTGGCAGGAATGAAGAGTGATGTAAGTTATCACTAAAAATACTGTTCCTGTATTTCATGTATTAACATGTGTTAGAATGCAAGTTGAGTTACTCGTACGAGGGACGCGTCTGATTATGTTGACTGAATCCCGCCAGCTGCTGGCCTATTCCTTAACATGCTTTCTCCTTTCTCCCCAAGTCATAGGATGAAGCAAACCGTTATTTAATGTGCTGATGCGAAAACATAAGTTATCGTGATTTGATGGGCTTTGTGGTTATATCTGTGGCGATCGTATTCCCCTGCCACATTTTTGTCCACCAGTTCGTCACTGCTGCTGGATCAACGTTCAGAATCTTCGCATAGGTATCCTATACCTAATTTCAAGAACCTCAACATGGCGGTAACCCACATTGACCAGGAATCATATAGGTCATCTCAATCCCAGATCTTCGTTACCGACGACAGTTTAAATCATTCTTTCAGGTTCCGACCTTATTAAGTCTATAATGTAGGCGTTTCTCTAAAATTGTTCAGACTAAAACAAACTCAAAACTGTATTTGTTGTTTATTTAACACCGCTGTCAGTTTCTGAGATTACGTAGCTTCGAAGAGTAAAGTAACATGTTAAGGAATGCCGTGCCATGGCTCAGGGGGTTAGTCCCCGACGTCTTACCGCAGAGGCCTGGGTTTAATCCCGGCTCAGTCCTTGTCGGATTTGTGGTGGACAAAGTGGCACTGGTGCAGGTTTTTCTTCGAGTACTTCGGTTTTCCCCTGTCAGTTTCATTCCACGGGTGCTCTATTACACAGAAGAAAGAAAAAAAGCTAATCAACTTAACAGGGTTGCACAATAAGCCTCAAGGCTGCCGTGCGTCGGTAGCATCTCCTGCGGGGCCCTTCACCGCCCTCCCCACACACACACACACACACACACACATAAAATGTTAAGGACATATTATCCCGGAACGTACTCGCAGAGACTGAGGAAGACCGCGAATGACCACATAGTCACTATACATGACGTACCTCTCGCAATTCGAATTCAGCGTCTCCCGAATACACGAACGGAGCGGTACCGCTGCAATAACCTGCTCTGTAACTTTAATTACACTGAACCCTGTGAAGACCACATGAAGTTACCAATCTGCGGCAGCGGTCTTGAAACTCACAGTATCTGTGGAACCCCTGTGAATAGATCGGAATTCTTTTTCCTTTCCGAGGAAAGAATTTTTTCTGTTTTGCACACAGTACAGCCCGGCAGTGTGGCCCACTCAGCCTCCAATACAGTGTGCATCGTTGGTTCTTTGCCCAGAAGTAAAGCGGCTGGGGCGGTCAGCTAACAACTCACAACCACCCAGTACCGAAGTTAAGAATGGGCGGGGTTGCAGCTCCACTCCCCCCCCCCCCCCCCATATGGCTTTATTGCGTAGTGCTTAATTAAGCATACAAGTAAGCTCGCCTTTAAATAAAGTAATACTTCTGAATGACCCTTTGAAGTCTAGAAATGTAACCGTACTCATGCTTCCAGTGCCCAGGATTCGCCCGTTTGTCTGTCTGGCAGGAGCCGTGTGAAGAAGGGGATAAGTATGGAGGTTTGGTAGAATGTCACTGACAGCGAGAAACCGGATTACTCAAAAGTGAATTCCATGTAACTAATACTTTAAGATTAAGTACTTTTCTCACAGGAGACTCCTCCACTGCAAAGGCAAACCGGTTAACACTTTTTAGGAGAATAATCGCTATAAATTGCGATAACCACACGGAACACACAAACACACTGTATCCAGAAACGACCCCTTTAACCCTTTAAAGACGAAGCGTATCTGTTTTATATAAGGACTCAGTGCGTACCGCGCTGTAAACACTCTCCACTTCGGTTATAAAAACCAGTCTCTTAATGTTTTATAAGGCAAAAGTTGCTGTTTGTTCTGAGATCCGTACAAAACACATAAACGCAATGTGGGCACCACGTAGAATTTTTTAATGTTAAACCTGGTCGTACGTAAAGTTACCACTAGGCTTTAAAAAGGTTAAAGCTCAGTGGAAGTTGCACATATAGCCTGACTTAAAGATAGAGTGAACTTTGCATTTTCCCTATGTCTTACAATTTTGACAACAAACAGCTGTTCTTTCCGTAAACAAAATAACCAGTCGGCCGTTGCAGTGGACATTACAGATGTTTCATGTAAAGTACGAACAAAATTTTTATTCATTATTTCGAAGCATTTCAAGCTTCAGATTTTTTCAACGGAAGTTTCAGTTACTTGGCGCGTAACTAAGTGTTGTTTGTAGGTAGAAATTCCGTATAAAATCCACAGTAATTTATTAAACGTAACTGACCGGCCACCTGCTGGAACATCTTGACATGGATCGAGTGAAGGTTTCTGAAGGTTCATGTAAATGATTACAAAGATGGACACATGGAATGCCTGGCATGGAGAAGATGGATCTTCTGCTTACCAGACACAGACAGTGTTTTATTTTGAGATCGAACCAATTAAGTGAGGGAAGAGAACGGAGACTCAGGTGTCTTAATTCAGCTGACGGTGGAACAAATTTAAGCCGATAATGTCAAGTAGATAAGGAAGTGTGTAGCTGTGACATTCAAGAAACAGGACTCGTCGAAATGTTCTGCGTCCTGATATTGTCGGAGTAAGACTGTAGTCAGGAATATTTCGTACATAATGACCAATTTGAGAACTGAAATGAAAATAACAAGAACTTATACTGCAGGCCAAATTATAAAATAAAGCAGTCCAATATTTTACGGAATAAATATTCTTCCCTCCCCCCTTCCCCCCATGGGGCAACAGCCTCTAGTGGGCCAGGGCGTCCTCATTATCGGGGCTTCACGATCACACTTATACACACCACACTCACTAGGACTTCTGTGGATGAGCGATCAGCCCGGCGCAGGGACCTCTACCTCACAACACACATCACTCTCAAGAGAGAGACATCCATGCCCCCGGTGGGATTCGAAACCACAATCCCAGGAAGCGCTCGGCCGTGTACCCTCGCCTTAGACCGTGCGGCCACTGGGATCGGCAAAATATTGTTGTTGGTCAGTGAAAAGACTGCATGGCCAGGACTCTCCATTTCCGGCAGGGCCAGGCGTTCTTTATAAACGAAATCATGACGCCGTGTCGTCTGGCGGGTGGTTAATAAGTATCTCCATCATCTGACACTTCTACTCTGAAGATTGTGGCTGTACGTTCCTGCGAAACATTGGTAACCACTTGCCAGACCCCACGGTATCACAAGGCAGTAGGCAGGGAAAACCTCACATCTCATGTAAGATAACGTAATGTTGCGTCATATAGGAGGATCATGCAATTTTTTGAATTTTTTGTGTTTTCGTCAAACACAGATTAACTCTTTAAAGACGAAGCCTATATGTTTTATATAAGGACTCAGTGCGTACCGCGCTGTAAACACTGTCCAGTTCGGTTATAAAAACCAGTCTCTTAATGTTTTATAAGGCAAAAGTCGCTGTTTGTTCTGAGATCCGTACAAAACACATAAACGCAATGTGGGCACCACGTAGAATTTTTTAATGTTAAACCTGATCGTATGTAAAGTTACCGCTAGGCTTTAAAAGGTTAAAAGGCCGAGACAGTGCAACAGCTGAACTGTACCCTTCTTCGCTCCAACGTAACGTGTGATATTGCAATAGATGTAAGGGAAGGAGACTTCAATAAAATTTTAACCACATTTTGTTGTTGTTTAGCTTTACACTCTGTTTAATGAACAAGAAATGTTACTGCAGTAAAGAAAGCAATTTTTAGATTTACTCTAATTTACCGTGAAGGTGACACTTTGTGCTGAAAATGATAGCGACATGTGAATGATAAAATGTGTCCTTGGTTTTGTTTGACGAAAACAGATGACTGGTGAGTTTTGTTTGACTAAAGCAGGTGATTAGTGAATCTGTTACATGGGTCTTTTCCCGTCATTACGTGTAGGTCCCATCCAATCGCCTATGTAGTTGACACAGGGAATAAAACGGCCGGAGGGTGAAGTGAATATCATCTCCATTTAATATGAAGGCTATGAAAGCCAGGAGCTTTATCTCCAATCCTGTACATATCTTAATGGCGTGCTGAGCACGGGGACACATCTGCCGAATTATACACCTAAGTATAATCGCTGCGTATGACTGCAGTTGTACTGTTCCTGATGATGCTGATTTTGAGGGTTGATTTATTCTGGGATCAATCGTCTTGTAACCTGGTAGAAATGTACCGACATTTCAGAGGGATACTAATCTTCATAGTCACCTCCAAAATTTTACGTTATCTATTTGAAACATGTTTATTTAAAGAATGCTGTGTTGCTACTCGTGTATATAATAAATTATTTATTTACTTTTCGTAAATGGCATCAGTCAGACAGCCTTAAACTTGTCAATTATCACTTGAACCCTGTGAAAGGCTTTTGAGATACAGAGATGGGAAATTCCGTTACGTCATTAACCCACAAGTGCCTTCATGTGATTGGTCCAACAGGAATTCGTTGCCGGATCATTTGACGACTTTGTTTAGAAAAGCAAAACATATTTTGTCAGAAACATACATTTTTGACTGCCTCTCTCGTAATTAGAGTGGACTCTATCCAGATAAATTCAAAGCTGACGAACTGAAATTATTTAGTCTAAATAATAATAAAAAGCTTCCGAAACAAAACATTATTTATATACTTCTCTTCGATAGTTTAAACTTTCATTTTTTGTACAGCAGGCCATGCACCAATCCAGACTCCACCTTCTTCACTACCTGGAGCCTTGGACCTAAGCCCCTGTCTTCGGCAAAGTCGGAAATACCGCAATGTCTATCTGAACTTGGATCATTACAGCAAGTATAATACTTTTTGCTGTCTGGCGCCTTGGCGAAGATAATGTGCGTTATTTTTTGGTTTGGCACGTAAGTTTTATCGGTTTTTTTCCCGTCCGTCATAATCATGTGTTACTTTAATGATAGCAGAATAGACATAAAACATTAAGAGAGGGTACTCGCAATTAAAGTTTATCATAAAAGAGTTTTTATAGTAAACCGTATAATTAATGTTCATTACATCTGCTGATGTGAAAGGCGGAATGGACTAATTCAATAATAATTGCTTACCAGCAATAACGGAACACTTAATAAAAGCATTTCGTAAGTCGATATCATTATTATCCCAGTTCTATATACCTAGGTCTTGGCTAAGCGAGTTGTCAGGACATCTAATCCCGTTATTGAAAAAATATATATCCCAAGTACATAATATACCGCATTTTACTTTAATTTTATTATGATTTTTCACTGTCACTTATTACACATTACAGTGTTATTATTGGTAACATGTAATTCATGGTCATGCCAGTCCTTTGGCCTAAGGGTGAGGCGAGGCTGTCTCTGTACTGCGGATTTAAATCGACGTGTTGATGACGTGTAAATGCGGAGAATTGCTGGGAAGATAAATGGCAGGAGAAACTGTGTTCTCAGATGACAAGACAGGCAACGTACGTACGTATAACGTAACATTGTGGCGCCTTCACATAACCGTTGTTTAAATGGAAACCTAACGATGATTTCTGGGTGTATTCTTCAGGTACATGCCTCTGCCAACAACATAAAAATGTTGAGTGTTGCACACAGAATGCTTGTATGGCGAATTTATATCGCCAGCCAATAATAAAACGTACTTAGGTCTTCATGTAAATTGTCCGTTATTTTTAATCTGATTTTAAATAAATTTGGGTTTATTGACAGATTTTCATAAAAGCTAATCACATCAAACTTCACAGAAATCTGTCGAGTGGAAGTGGTGCTGATACATGCGGACAGACGGACAGACATGACGAAGCTAACAGGCGGTTTTTGGCGGCTATGTGAACGCGCCTAAAACTTGTCTTGGCGCCACACTGTCAATAACAGTCAGTAAATGAACTAGCTTAGGATCGAAGCCGGGCTACAGCCATGAACTATTGCGTGGACATACCAATACGTTAGATCTAACTAACTAACTAACCAACCAACCAACTAACCAACTAACTAACTAACTAACTCCAAGGAGTAGAGGCCTTCTTTAGAACATAACAGGTCCTTAGCTAGTCAAGAAATTCCCCGCATTTTATGGAACCCGAAGGTTCATTACTGCATTTACAGGAATATGCCACCTGTCCCTATCCTGAGCCAGCTCAATCCAGTCCATGCCTCATCCCACTTCTTGAAGATCCATTTTAATACTATCCTCCCATTTATGCCTGGATCTCCCAAGTGGTCTCCTTCCCTCACGTCTCCTTACCAAAATCTTGTGTGCACCTCTCCTTTTCCCCGTACGTGCTACATGCCCCGCTCCTCTCATTCTTCTGGATTTAATACGTTAGATCTGTGTGACATTTGCGGCGAACAGCGTGGCACTGGGACAAGGTTTCCTCCGGGTGCTTAGTTTTTCCCTGTCAGTATTCCACCAATGCTCTGGACTCATATTTACCTCAGTACTACTGGTATTAGGAGGACAAGCGTGTGAAGCGTGGGAAACTCTAAAAGCAATGTCCTTTCGGATGTGAACACTTCACAGAAAGTACTGTAACGTTTTATTTTCTTTTTCGATCTCAAAAAATTTTAATCCTTTTGGCCCAGTGTCACCACGGTATGTCGCTTGCTCAGGTTGTAAATGAATGCGACATCCTTCCTTCTTCTCAGCGTTCTTCTTATCCTCTTCCAAGCTAACCCATTCCGAAGTTCTTAAGTGTTCAAAACTGAAATTTCTTCTACTGAGTCTGGTCGCAACTTTGTATGATTCGGAATTATTTAATATGCTAATTTTTTATATATAAATTTACAACATTTAATTTTACTACCTTAAAATAGGTGTGATACTGAGTGCATATGTGATTTTCTAGAAGCACTATTTATGGTCCAAATAAAAGCTTCCCTTGGCTTCATCGAATCCGGTCCTTATCCTGTTATAATGAAGTTGGGATATCACATGTGCAACAAAAAATCATCAGCTCTGAAGACGCCGCCCTGCCTGGTCTCCCATCCCACCCCGGTGAGTTACTGCAGACTATTGTAGGGTGGAGAAAATATTTTCTTCTTGGAAGTCGATTTACTTGCGGGAGTGAGAGGAGGGTGTGTAAACCCGGCCAGAGTGATGAATGCATTTGAGAAAGCAGGCGATATTTCAAGGTACATTCCTCCTCTTCCCTTCACTGCATCTTGTGAAAGGTCGTCCTCAGACCGACGTTTACCTGGCTCTGAGGAATGTGTACATTTCCGCTGGATCCCGGTAACAAATTTCTTCGAAAGTCACACTCATAAAATTCAACACTTCTATTTTTTTTTTTGCTTATTTATACTATTTCTAGCATATGACAAAATAAGAATATGCATGACTTTAATTTGTTTGGCTATCTGAATGTTAGATCTTGTGTTGACGTTCCAGAATTAAAATTCTGTTAATGTGTAATATTTGACAGGATATTAACGACGGTATTTCGATCTGAAGAAGACTCTCTTCGACATCGTCTGAATATACGCGTAACTTATATTTTCTCTTTCGACAGCATGACTTTACGTAACATCTCTATCAGTCTACACGTATATCTTTCTTTCCAAGTGACTGTTACATCCTTATGAAAACAATTCTAACAAATAAGGGTGTATTTTATTATTGTACCGCCCTCCGTCTACCAACTGTTCAGACCTTCATCATTTTCGATTCTTGGTTGAAGTCCAGCCTTGAAAGTAACCACTGCTCTTTATCCTCATCTCTCTCAACCACAACAGTGACTGTTAGCACAATCAGCAGCCCTATTCATCATTTCCTTGCGCCACGGGATAAAGACGAGGCAGCTGACTCCTCCGGAACCCCACACGCCGCAGCCTGTGTAAGGTACCTTCAGAGAATGGGGGTGCTGAAGCGTAAAGATACTTCTCAATCAGATAATAATTCCTCGTGTCTCTGTGTCGACTACGTTTTATGTAACTTGTGTGTTCACGGCTGTATAGCGGGTCTGTCTCCTTTTCACTGCTGTTCCTCGCAACCGCCACCTACCCTGTATCCCCAATCCCCCTATTTTGGTGGCCGTTCGCAGTCAGAAGAGGGTTGAGTCATGATTCGTCCGAAATGCCTTTGATCAAAACATTTTCTGTATTATTATTATTATTATTATTATTATTATTATTATTATTATTATTGTTGTTGTTGTTTCCATGTGACTGAACGGGTTGGTCTAGTTGTATTCGGGAAGTGCTTGGTTCAAATCTCTGCCGGGTCACTGGTGAACTTGGCTCAGGCTTTTGTGGCTTTCCTCAGACCGTCTCACGAGAGTATATCAAATGATGAGAGATTTCAGGCTTCCCCCCACGGTGTAGTTGAGGCCTTCCCTCTTTTGGGATGTTAAGCAGCTTTGGTTTGTAGCTGGTGACCGACGTTTCGGGAAGTCGTGTCAGTCCATTTTCAACGGTAAAGTAGTTGACGGAAGTTCTTCTTGGACTGCTTCACCCTTGAAAATGGACTGATAGGCCGCCCCGAAACGTCTGTAGCCAACTAGCAAAAACGCTGCATAATATCCCAGAAGATCGAAAGTCTGAGTGAAATTAGGCCAAACGACTTTTTTCTACATTCTATCCAACACTTTATTCGCTCTTCCTCCTAATTTTGACGCTGTATTACTTGAGCTAATGAGCGCGTCGCTGAATAAATTTTAAACACGTTAATACAATATTTTACATTCTTCACATCTGACATGACCTTTACACAGGTAATTATGAAAGCTAGGATGTTAGTTGGACAGTATTAGATGTGAATAATTAAGATTGTTGCCAGAATATCCTGGTGACTTTCTGCGGAAACAAGTGAAGAAGACCACGATGTGACCAAAGATGATGGGTACTAGGGTAACATGTTTGACGAAATGTAAGTGCTCCAGGTAGAATGACGCACTGTTTCGGCCGCAGCGTCAAGGCTTCAAACTAGAGCATCCACCCCTATATATGTGTGTCTTGTTTTGTCCCACGCGGATTACCTTTCTGCAGTGAAGATGGAGGCAGCAACTTCTCTGAAACGTTTTTAAAGTTCATGCTCCAGAAGGCAGTATTCTTCTACGTATATACTTCACTAACTTTGAGACCGGGTCTTTGAAGTACGCATGGTAAATGCAAGATGGTTCCTATGCGTAGTTGAGCAGCAAGCCTTGAAAGCATGAGGAGGAGTGGAGATGTAGATCCATGCATTCTTAGTCTCAACATTTGGTCGAAGTGAGTGGTCAGCATCACGTTCCAGCCACTTTACACAGGAATATCTGAACAGAAAGCAGGATGAGCCTTCCTGAATTTTTGAAGAAAGGACGTATTTCTTAGATCTGCCGGTACTTGGAACCTCAGATTCTTGTTCATTCAGCCTGTAGCTTAGTCACTATACTTTCAGATGTCTCTCCAAGTGCGGGTGTAGCGTGCTGTTTCTCTGCAGTGTTCGTGTTTCAGCGCTCTTCTGTCTGCGAACCGCCGTTCAAACGAGGGGTAAAAAAAGAGTCGGTGGAGGTGTTAGTGTTACCGCTCGCTTCTTGCTGCACTGTCAGGCGGTCTATCCAGCCACTGTGATCTGTACCCTTCTTTCTTTACACTGCACTTCTTACTTCGTCGGCATCGTGTGTTGTCAACTGGAAAGGGAATTGATAAAGCCAAGGGAAGTCTTCACATTGTGGAGGAAGACAGAGACAGAAAGCGAGGAGTAAGGTGACAAAAAAACATTTAAAAGTAAACGTATCCATTGATAGTGCAAAAGGAGGAAAACCACATTATGGACATAGGATTGGAAGTTTTGTATAAGAATTAATCTACAGGGAAAGCAATTTCATGATTATGAGATCTATAATGTGTCCATGGGGCAGAGCCCCTAGAAGCCAAGAAATTTCCCGCTTTTTTTTTTTTTGAATCCAAAATTTAATTACTGTGGCAATAATAGCTCGTCCCTGGTCAATACTCCAGCCATAAGAACGCATTCCACACCCTACCGCACTACTTTTTAAGATAGATTTTAATATTGTCCTGTCATCTGCCATTCGAAGGCGCCTGTTTCCTAAAGGTTTGAAGTTGCTTGGCAATCTATACGTAGGTTATTTTGTACAGCACATAATTAAACAGACCACAGAAATTTTAGTGTCTTTATGGAAACCAAATTGCCTGGTTTCTAAAGAAATGAAGCAAGCTGAGATCACAACCTCAGGAGTGACGGCCAAAAGGCATACCTCCGTCCAGTGCAGAGGTGGAAAGGTACGGCCAGTGGGAAAATTAAACGAACCCTGCGGTGTAATTTCTGCTTTTAGGCGCGTTCGCAAAATTTGCTAAAAGCGACTCTTAGCTTAGTTGTATCTGCCTATCCTCCCGTCCGCATCGAACTCCTCTCCCATTGGACAGAGTTTCATGAAATTTGATACTTGAGCATTTTTTTGAAAATCTGTTACGAAAATTCAAGTTTCATTAAAATTTGGCAAGAATTTCGGGTACTTTGCATGAAGACTTGGGTACATTTATGATAATATCCCCCTCAGTTCTTCTTAGAATGAGAAATATTTGAGACAGAAGTTATAGAGAGAATCAAAACACATTGTTTATGTTCAATGTTTTATTTTCTGAAAATAGTGCCGTTTATGAGATAGGTATGGGGAAAGTACGGTACAGCCAGTGATGCTACGGATGACAATATAATATGGCGCATGCGCGAAGTTGTCCCTGTGCCCGCCGTGAAGCCACATAGGGGGACTGGCGGCACAGCTGCGTTTATTCTTGAACTCGGCAATAGACGGAGCTGAGTGGTCAGCTTCACGTTCCGGCCGCTTAAACCACAGGAAAAAAAGCCATCGGTATCCATTCATTAAGATGCTATGAGTGTTTCAGGGCTCGGATAGACGCTGTCTTGTCCTTGCTAGGAATCGACCCACGATTTTTCAGTCGTCCAACCCGTAGCGCATTCACTATGCCGACTACGAATCCCCCTTCTTGCTGCAAGTACTTTGTGAAGTAACAAAGATTGATTTCGTCTTCGTTAAGCAAAAGCTTGTTCATCATGTTCAAGTTTCTTTTGCGGTGAACAACAGAGAAGTAAGCGGATTAAATGTGTTGGTTACTGGAAAACTGAGTTTCAGGGAAAGGAAACTCACACAGACTGGCCGGATTTTGAATCCGAACCCACTTGCTGATATCCACAGAGTAGTGACATGTCGTCCGACACATTCTTGCTGCGTCAGTAAACCGTAAGAAGTTTATGAGTCTATAAAGTCGCGATGATAGTGCCTACCATTTTAATACGAACGACTGACGTCACCTGCTGCCTGCCAAAGTGGACATAATATATACATTGTGGCAGCGGGATATCCGACAGTAAGACGTAGGCATTAAAATTGCTTTTTTATAGCTACTGCATTTGAAGCTTCGAAACGGAACTGAATTCCGGGAATATTTATTTGTCCATCATTTTTTGCAAAATCGATACAATTCTGTCCAAACGCATCGTTGCCATAGAATCTTTCGTACATTCTCTTCTCTCCTTTTTATAGGAAGTAATCGTGTTTTGGCTTCCTTTAATATACATACGATCTGGTACAGTGCCCTTCAGCTCAGCAAGTAGGCCGCTTTCATCATCGCTGTGTGGCACATAAATATTATATGAACAGCTTAAGTTGGCATTAGTGATTTTTTTTCTGTGTCACATTCTTTGTAGCATTACCGCTTTTGCATGTTTAATACTACTCTACGCTAAATGACATAGGCGTAAACTGGGGGGGAGGGGGACAAGGGGGGGAGATGCCCCCCCCAAATATTTTTTCAACCTAAGAATAGTTTATTTGGTTACTGAATTGAATAATGGCCAATAAAACAATAGAGAGGAAAAAGAAAATTAAAAAACTTGCATTTTATGGGACCAGTTTTCCCCTCTTTCAAATTTGACTCCTTTGTGAAATAAAGTTCCTAATATCCATGATCAGTCCCCCCCCCGCAGTGTTATTAGCCAAGTTACGCTTATACTAAATGACATTATTTGCAAACACCGCAAGTAAAGACTGTGCTACTCAAGGAATTATATAGTCCTTTCCTTTCATATTAACAGGTTTAATATTTCCCTTCGTACGGTGATAGCATAGCGTAGCACAGCAGAGCATAGCATAGATAATCGGATTGCAGAAGATACTGTGACAACTTCGGAATGGCAAACGGAGAGAAATGTGTAAACAATACTTGTAACAGTTGTGGTGGAACGTCTATGCACACACACACACTTCTCCCGCTTAGGAGCTTAAAAATTTTTAATAAATTTAATAATTTGAATTGAGTCTTATGCAGTAGTTCTCCCTCAGTATATTTTAAAGACCAGCTGGGAATCTGAGGATGACCTGAGATAGGTCGAAACATATAGTTCTATATAATAAATAGAATTTAGTTTTATTCGGACGGGTGTTGATTTAATTTTTGTCCCAGACAGTACTTCAATTAGGACACGACAAAATCCCTTCCACCATGGGCGTTCCTAACTCAGGCGGTTAGTCACTGGCATCTCAGCGCGGAGGCCCGGAGCCACGCCAGGCTGTGCGGGATTTATGGTGGACAAAGTGTCACTGGGACAGCAGTGCTCTGAGTAATTCGGTTTTCAGAATGCTGTATATTCGTTTATTCATCTACTACAGACAACGTACACAATTAGCAACTAAAAACATCGTTAGGCAACACACTTACAGAACCAGTCATCCTACTGTGGACACTGTACAGTCTGACACTGACAGTATTCTTAACTAAACCACATAGCAGCACGCCCGTGTTTAACCGGGAAGCAAACGGCGGAGCGTGGGACATTATATGGGACGAGACATTTGCAGAAACTAAATTTCCAAAAATACGTCCCTTCTTGCAACACCAGGGGACTACTAACCTAACAATAGTACAGCATCAGAAGAATAGACTTCGAAAGGTTAGGGATGTCTTTGGAATGTGAAATACATGAACTGTTGTTAGGCTATGAATAACCTGCAAGGATTGTAGCTGCAGTTTGGTTACTACAGGAGATGATGAATAGAGCTTGTCCAGCAAGTGTGTAATGGAAGGGAAGAAAAGGGGCAGTAAATAAGAAATATGGCTGAGGAGGAGAGCAGAATAATCGTTAACATCGTCTTGCTTGTTCTGACTACTGTAAGAAAGTGAACCAAATCAAAAGAAACGCTTGTTATCTGCTTTGGTGGAGAAGGGAGATGAAGAAAGTCGAAGACTAACGCCATCTTTTCATATGTGCCTGTCAGAAGAAAAGTGGTACAAGTCAATGACACTAGGATTTCCCTATTTTTTCTTATTTCGTATTTAATGTATTTTAAAGCGTGTTCTGTTTGGAGGTCAAGCTGCATACGTCATAAGCACACTTGTTGACACAAGAGATTCAGTAACGGGGAGCTTCGTGATTTATACTCTCGGTTGATCACATGAAGAAGACTAACGCAGGCCGGGCATGCAGCAAGCATGGTAGGAAAGAGAAAAACATCAGAATTCTGGTCTGAGAACCAGAAGGTAAGAGAACACACTGAAGAGCTAGACGCGTAATAATGAATTAGATCTTCCAGAAATGGGATGCATAGTCAATACAATGACTTGGTTACACGATGGAAGTCCTAGAAATTGTGGATCGATTCCCGCAGGGGCAGGAGTTTTATCTTTTCTCCAAAGCGCCCAGAATGGCTCTTGGTGCGACTGAACACCGGGGGCTCTTTCCGCTTAAACAAAGCGGCCGAAAGTGAAGGTGACCTTTCACCCCATCTATTCTTGGTGTTGGGAAAGACTGGAGATGTTCCTTCACTCCTCATATGCCTTCAAGGCGTGAACAGGGCCAGTTTCGCCTCTATACTTTAAACCTGATGTGAAGCTGTGGATGGGATTTATTTGGCTTGTGATGAGGACGAGTGACTGGCTGTTGTGGATACAGGAATGAAATTCTGAGTTCTGTAAAGTGCGGTAATTCCTTTTACAGCTGAGTAACAATTAGATGTGCTCGGTGCAGTTAATTGGCCCGAGAGAGCATCCCTTAACTTAACTCTGAAACATACTGAATTCTCTTCACATAAGAAGCAAGTTGCAAGCCAAACAACCTGCACCCTCCACTTTTCATGCCTTGAAACACAGACGGTTTGTTAGATCAGGGTCTTCTGAGATATGACGCCGCTCTGTAAGTTCCTTCGCGGCACCAAACGACACTACGTAACTTGCCAGACTACCGCAATATTAGCATTCAAACTCGTGCCAATTGCAACTCTCGTAACGGAAATTTTATACCGCTTTTCTTCTGAACGGTTATGAAGGCCTTTATGACAGTCTTAGCTTGACCCGGGCGAGCAGTAACGGGAAGTGTTTAAGTCCCAAATGCTGCTGAATTTTGGAGGGATTATACTGATTGGAGCATTGGATTGGCGATTGACTTCGGAGTCTGATAAAAGCCAATATGGTCGCAGGGAGACTGCCAAAGAATGCTCAGGATACTAAGCCAATCAGCAAAGGGCCCTCACAAAGAATTCTTATATTGGAAAGGGGAAATGGCTATATAAAACGATTTTGTGGGTACCATATAGAAGAATGCATCGTAATCAAGGTGTCGGTGGTGACACGCGGCGGTGAGCTAGAAGAACAGAATTGTAGAAAAGGAGGGTTAGTCTGACTGTGGTCAAGATAAATGGTATTAACTGTGCACTTTTTGGAAACGGTATCCAAATTCGATATTCCACATCCGTGTACGTGTTCAGAACAAAAGATATTTATGACTGAAAACTTATGTTGCCGACGTTACGGTGCTTATGGCGTTCGCACAGCTGTAGAGACATCCCCTGTCTCTTGCAGAACACAAAATTTCATTCCAGTGCTCTTTTATCCAAAGTGCCTAGACCTACTCTGGGGCCAACACAGACTCTTGTTTAATGGGTGTTGGGGCTCTTAAGCCGGGGTTGAAGTGGCCTGGGTGCTAAGCTAACCAATTACTCATATCCAATGCCGAGTTCAAGAACAAGTGGAACTATACCTCAGCCCACCGGTATGTCTTCAGAATATGCACAAGGCACCTATCCGATTTTATTGTGTTTAGAATAATCTTAAAAGCAGTTGAGAATTGGTTACTCCACCGATTTTTGGGGCGTCCAGAGTTTTTTGTACCTGTCGGTTTGCGCAATTTGGGATCTAGTGAAGATGTGGTTATACACCAGACAAGTAGTGCTGTAACCCGTTGTTGTGTCTATGATATTTACAGCATTACAACATTAACAACAGAATATGATTCAAAATTAACATAGTGTGTGAGGACATTGTAAAAGTAAGGACTTTTAAAGTACCCTCACTCTTTCTTCAACATCCATCCTAACATTATTCTTCCACCAGTGCCTAAATCCTGATTGAAACTGTTCGTGATTTTCTCAGCATTTACGGTAGAGTCCCGGAACGATACATTGAACATAATCGGTCAAGCGAGCCCTGAATGGCATTATTATTTTGGAGATCCTGCTGGCAACGTCCTTGTCACAAATCGTAATGGGAGAACTTATGAACCCGTACAGAATGGCGTTGCATAAATAGCAGTGATAGCACTTGCAACGAAAGCTCAAGGGACAGTCTGCACTTGACCCGTAGATTGCACAAGGGTATAAAAAGATATCGCGGAGACGTGATAATTTATGGGCAAATCTTCTACGTAGTTATGCATGTGACAAGAACATATTACCCCTCTGCCAAACAGCGTTGCGTCGGTTATCCATCTATCGAGTCACACTGCATTGAGTACTTATATACCAAACTGCACGGCGTCATATCTCGGAAGATGGTAATCCTATGTGAGAACTTCAAATCCCACGTCTTTGGATGTTGTGGATAGAAAAAACGGGCCCCAGATATCGAAAGGTCGTAATAAAGTATTACGGGGGAAGGTGGGGGGATCCGTCATGGACAGCCGACAAGGAGAGGGGAGTTGACTGGGGCTAAAAATCCCTCACCGTAAAAAAGAGCACCTTAAGGAACGAGGCCTTTACTCTTGCGGGATGTTTGCGCGGCGTAGGTTGGTGGTTGGTTACCGACGTTTCGGGATAGTCTATCGGTCTCATTTTCAAGGGTCGAGCAGTCCAAGAAGAATTTCTTTGACTGGTGGACAGTCGGTAATCAACCACCAGCCTTCACGGCGTAACATCGCGGAAGAGTGAAGGCCTCAACTAGACCGCGGAGGAAGTCTTAAACCTCGTACCTTACAAACTATTACACAGGGACGGAGGCTTGTGGGTTAGTTACATGGGACTGGTAATTTTTAGCCATCGTTACGTGCATTCATGCCTTTGTGGTTCGTTTCTTGACGCTGTATATACAGAAGAGAGTGAAAGGACAGTGAACCTTAAACTGGAAAGGATGTTGAAAGAAGTGGTCGTGGCCTAGTTGGAAGTGCTATGAAGAAATAGCACGGAGAGACTGAGAAAAACTAAAACCATCAATGGTCTTTTCCAACCGAGATTCGAAATGAGCTTCTCCAGAATACAGCTTTGAAGAGTTACATTTTGAGTCAACTTGCTTGGCTCTGTTCATGTTGTCCGCCATGACTTGCTCATGTGTTAGGAATTAAGTCGCATTAGACACGCTAATGTGATTTCAGATGTTATTAATTTATTTCTGAGAAATGCCGGGTAACACCATATATGTAACTGGCAAGCATTTATTTATAGAGTCGGGAGTCAGACTGCGCTGCATTGCCAGACTGCAGTAATGCAGATCTATGCTAAAGGATCTGTGATGCAGACATCGATTGTGCGTCTGCAATTGTGCCCGCACGAACACCACGACCTGGAGTAGCACTTGGCATGTGACTGCGTCTCCCTCAACGTATGGGTAGTGGTCAAAAGTGCAATGTATTCAGTCCAAGCACAATTTATCGTACAAAAACAAATAAATTGTTGTGTCTAGACTGAATATATTGGACTGGTGATCGTATTGAAAGCACAACAGGGATAAATCGCTTTAAGGGTACTGTTCAAGTTGTCCAACGATTGTCATGCAAATCAACGCCTATGATTAGGGTCAACTACTAGGGCTGGCTTGTTTCAAGTAATATTCAGCATTGAATTATACTGCAAACAAATGAAGGAAGTTTGTCAAGACCTTAATGCTGTAAATATCATAACCACAGCAACGTTACTGAAATATTCCTACGTGGTACAGCCACGTCTTTGGAGGAATCAAAATCGTACAAACCAGGAGGTAGAAGAACCTTCGCATATCCCAAGAAACGCTGCAGTGACCAATTATATACCGATTTTAAATTGATTTTAAATATTTTGGAAACGGAACAGGTGTGATTCCCTAAACTGTGTCGTTAATGATGTCAATATTTACCGAATTTAGAATGAATTCACTGGCTGCTTAGGTAAACGGGTTTATAAAATTTACGTACATAAAAACAGGTTTAAAACTATGATGATACTGTACGATAAGCTTCTTAGCCTCAAGTGGTTTATAAGATGGTGCAAGTGACCGAAGATCTGAAGTGGCTATTCCAGTCCACAAGACGTTGTGGTCTGTTACAGATTTCGTGTTTCAAAATGACTTTAGGGTCTCAGCTACGGTTCATGTTTGAGATCTCTAGAGGCGCTCCGTCTTCGACGATACTCTAAGACGGGGATCGTGAATCACAGGTACGTACTGAGTTACCTGATAACACCGGTGATGAGAAGTTTTGTTCATAAAAGTATCTGGAGCCACTTGACTCAATAATTCACCAAACCATAACTCTTTTCTATAAGATATATTTTTACAGTTACTCATCCCCCGTCCCCCGCTGTACCAAGAAGGGCCAAATACAGCCATCTGTGGTTATTTTGAACCTTGAAGTATTCTATATGAAACCAACATCAGTAAGCAGTCTCGCCAGCTAAATGAGCGCAGAACAGTAACGCAGACAAAGCGCCTCTGCACCACACGGCGTGGAGTGTTTATGAGGTTTTTCGGCCTGTATTCCCTTGTTCTGATAGAAGGCAGTATTCTTGATCCCTATTATACAATTTGGAAGTAGTTGTTAATAATTATAAAGGGCCACAATTTATCGGGGGCGATGGGTCCCTGAATTGTTATCTACTCCAATGGAGCAGATCGTCTCGCTTTCGAAACCACACAGAAGCTGAGAATTTAAAGTACGTCCGCAAAATATGCTGTAGTAGGTAGCTAATTACGGCCATCAGGCGACACTGGAAAAAATAGGACGGCAACATTGATTAATTGGTAAGTAAATCTTTAGTGTGAATATGGCATCTGGCAAAGAAAGGTGTCGCTATTCCGATGATGAGCTGTGCTTTTCCTTACATTTCCCAGTTCTTCTAGTGCTGTTAGGTGGTCAGTATCGATTAATATTTCATTGTCATCGTAGGATCAATCCATAATCGAGTATATTTCAGGAACAGTGTTATGAAACAAAAAAGGCTATAAAATTTCCAGCTCCATTTTGTCAGCGGCTGGTGTAGAATTTCATGAACAGCGCAAAGGTTGATAGCGCCTGTACTTAACCCGCAGTAACATTCAGACGCAAACAGTTTCTGTCAACGACTACCAGCCTGTATTTGAAACCTGTTAGCAGGAGCATTACTCACAATACAGTAAAGGAATTCAACTGGTTGGTGTAATGAAAGCATCTGTAAACATTGCTGTTGGTGTCTGTGGAAGGACTTCAAAATTATGTTGCAAGTTTGAGCGGACAGTTTCCACTAACAAAGAGAAATAATCGAAGTAAAATGGCGGCCTTTTCCTTCTCACATTTCCTGTATAATTTACTGCTATGTAACCTGAACCAACAGGTTTTGCTAAATCATTGACGTTGGGTCCTTGTGTTATACAAACTACCAGCTACTGTCAACCAAAACTCACAAAACCTACATTCTGTACTGTAGGCGAGATGTGAGGTTCTGCTTGAGTGTGAAGCGGTTAGTTTGTTAGAGAGTGCAGGTACGCTACGCCTGGACTTCTGTATATTGTGCGACATTGAAGATTGTTATTATTATCATTATCTAAACAATTTTTACTTTAACAAGTGCAGTATTGTTAACACTGTTTTTATATGCGATTTCTTACTATTTTTATGCGTTTTATTATGTTGCTTGTTATTTGTGTATTCTTCTTCTATTCCTTTGATGTATTTGTAATTGGCCTTATGGCTGTCGTGTCACCACATTAATAATCAAGAATTGAATTCTTCTTCTTCTTCTTCTTATTATTATTATTATTATTATCATCATCATCGCCATCATCATAGCGCAGTTGGTATAGCAACTCGCTACGGGATGGACGGTCAGGGGACTGAATCTCAATGCGGGAGAGATTTTCTGCACCCGTCCAGACCTGCCCTTGGGCCCACCCAGCCTCCTGTACAATGGCCACCGGGTCTCCTTCCCGGGGGTAAAGCGGCCGGGATGTGTCGTTAACCACCCATCCCAAGTAGCGCAGAGGTTAAAGAAAGAGTAGAGCTTTACCTCTACTTTCGTCTCTGCCTCAATGGCCTGTTCTAGGGTGAAATTTACGTCTATTCATCATCGTCATAATAATAATAATAATAATAATAATAATAAAGTAAAAGCTTGTATTCTGCTTGGCTAGAGACGGCTTAACCCTTTAAAGACGAAGCGTATCAGTTTTATATAAGGACTCAGTGCGTACCGCGCTGTAAACACTCTCCACTTCGGTTATAAAAACCAGTCTCTTAATGTGTTATAAGGCAAAAGTTGCTGTTTGTTCTGAGATCCGTACAAAACACATAAACGCAATGTGGGCACCACGTAGAATTTTTTAATGTTAAACCTGGCGGTATATAAAGTTACCGCTAGGCTTTAAAAGGTTAATCTTGTACGAAGCCCGAATTCAAAATTTGGATGAATTTTGATGTCAGGCGGAATAACATGCGTAATGCAACGTTCCTGTTTTTCATATTAACCGGGCAGAGCTATACATAAATTTCCCTCTGCTATTTGGGGTATTTCTTTGGTACATGGTCCTGTCAAGAATTTGTGGGCAAAAAGATTCTGCTGTGACAAGATTTGTGACATATTCAGCAGAGAGTTGTGTCTTGTTTCGTTGTTCTCCTACTCTGTTACTACTCCAGGTAAGTATCATGAAGTTCTTAGAGCAGTGAGTGTTATGGCTGCAGTGTTCTGGGTTGTGACGCCGTGTAGTGCCAGTAAAAATTTCCTTATAGCCTGAAGATGGAGACATAAGGTTTCTGTGAAACGTATTTTATCTACCAAGTTAAAAGGCGTCACATCTCAGACAGGCCGGTACATCCGACATGAGGTAAGAATTTTTAAATTGCAGTTCATCAGATTCAATTTTTATTTTAAAAATTTGAGTTTCTCTGTACAGTATAAGCCCCCTTATGCTTTTATGTGATCTGTGCATTCATGTGAGTCAAGACATTAGATATCCTGTCACAAACTTATTCACTGTGAAAGTATTAATTCAGTTGAGCTCTGGCACCAAAAAGTTTTAAAACTGTCAATTTAATTGTTTTTAGCTAGAAGCCAGTGAACCTTCAGAACTTCTCAGACATTCAAATTCCGGTTAATCAGTGATTGCATACGTTCACATAAGCTTCACAATAGTAGGCCTATAGTCTCTCCCCTCTCATGGTTATTTTAACAGAAATATTAATTTAAGTATGACGTGTGAATTGATTTGCCTTATTTTTCTTAAGTGTGTCAGTTCACGTGTTTCTGTGTGCAGATTTCGGACGTGCTTGAAGATGGCAGATACAGGTCCCGCCAATCTGATAGGTAAACTTTTCTTCAACATTGTGCAGACTAAATGTTTTGTGCTAAAACCAGAGAAACTGTGCGTGAAGAGATCGTGGTGGGGGAAATGCGTCAAACACGCGTACAGGAAACAGGCCTATCTCAGGGACAACGTTCCGTACTGAGAGGGACAACAGTGCTAGAACAAGTGTTTCTGCCAGCAGAGCTCTACTGAAGATGAAGCTCAGCGTGCAGTGACGCAGACCTGTCTGTGCCGAGAATGCTGCCAAAGGAGGTCTTCGTCTTCAAGTTGCCACTGTCACCAGGATATGTGACTATTGTAATTCTAATGCACCATCATTGGGGTCCTATACATATTGCTCATTGTGGCACCGTCAATGTAAGATACCTCTCCTGAAAGACGACACAGCAAGCGGACAAATTTTGTTGACTTATGTCCATAGCCTATGTGTGTCTGTAAAGAAGCGATATTATTAGTTTAAGATTCTGAAATTAGCTGTAAGAGTAACATAGGTTTGTTTTAAAGTTTAGTAAAATAAGAAATACAGTAGAACCCGGTTATAACGACATCGGTTTATAAGCCACCTCGTTTACAGCGTCAGATGTTCTGTGGTACCAATTAATTCCTCACTGTTAACCGTTAACATTATATTCCTCCTCTATAGCGACACAAAATATTCAGTCCCTTTTATGGCGTTGTAACCGGGTTCGGCTCTAATTTAATGAAATTCGGTTTAGAATCGACTTAAGCCTCCTAACCACGTCCGAGACCGCCAAGGTAATAACCCCACCCCCCATTCTGCATCAAAAGTTCTACGTTTTATAAGTGCGAACGTTTCTTTTCCGAAGTAGTTGTTAGAGACGAACGAATATGCAAAACCATTTACTTCAGTTCTGTGTATCTTTAGATTTGCGACAGTTTTTACAATTTACTGCGGGCACAAAATATAATTTGGGATAGTCGCTGTTTTGCCGAAACAAAAATTTCAAGGTAATTTTCCTTCGTTTATTAAATAAATGGAATAGAACGATCCAGTATCACTTCCACTACCTGATTTGTGACGAACACGAGTACAGTGTCTCGTGATTTTAATGACAGCACAGTAGTTAAGGCGGATGTGCCATAGAAATCTTGTTGCAAACTGCATCGTCTTTCATCGGATACCAAATTCCCTACTCAAAAGACTGCAGTTTTTCTGATTACACAAACATCTATTCATAAAAAGGGCTGTGCGCAGTTCGTCACATAACTATAAATTCAGTAATATGTCAAAGAAGTATTTGTATAAGAGATATCGCTCTTGTACTTATCTCCTTTTTAAATGATCCTGTGAATATAAGTGCCAAATATTCTTAATGTGTATCCAACAGATGCTTTGTTAAGGGCGTTTTCATGTCAACGCAAAAAAAAAGAACTGTGAGATTATAAAGAGGATGGATTTCTATCTTTAAACTTTATCTGATATGTAAAGTACAGCTAGAAAATTACGGCCAGAGAACCGGAAACTATCTTTAGTTTAGCTATTAAATAGACTATGCTTTAGCAAAAACATTGAAACGTTTCAAAAATACTCCTATTTTATAAATTTCTTTTTCAAATGTAGTGGTGCATTCAATTCAGCAAAAACCGTCGTTAACACTTGTCCATCAAACCAATTGCCCATCTGCCATTTGTGGCAATTCTCGTAGAACCGGGAGAGCTAATCATTATAATATCTAGGCGACGGGTTGGACGTCCTAGGAATCGGGTTCGGTCGCCAACGTTGCGAAGCGACATTTTCTTCTCGTAAGTGTCCAGACTGACTCTAGGGCCCACCCAGCCTGTAATATAAGGGGTACCGTGGTTATGTGGGGGCAAAACGAGCGGGACGTGAAGCTGACCATTTAGCTCAATCCAGTGCCAAGGTTATGAATACATTCAGGTATACCTCCACTCTTTCATATGTTGTCACGGTGTGGTGCTTAATTAAACACAGGTAAAATTTTACACAGATCTTCCAAGATATATTTACAGATACCATTCATTCATCTGCAGTTTCAGCTGATTCCATCTGGAACTAAGCGTGTCCCTTTCTGTATGTTATTTCCGGGCAATGGAGATGATTCTATCCATGTCCCCGTCTTGACGCGCACTACACATTTCTAAAAATACGTTTTATACTATAATTATTTTAAATATGCTACAACAAAGTTTCAGCTGTACAAACTTCACCGCTTTCAAAACTACGTGAAATACTTGTGTATATATATATATATATATATCATAAGGCGAGTTTTTAATCGCAATTCTGTTACCAGTCAGTCTGTTAATTGTGGAGTCATTTTAAAGTAATTATTTTCGTGTTGCAATGAATATAAAAGTGACAACATAAATATTGACAGAATTCATGGTACCGAGAGCCTATTAAATGGTTATAATTACAAAAATCTAAAACACACAATGTGAGATTTGGTTATTATACAAAACATTCATCCAACATATTTCGATTCGAATAAGTATCTTCAGTATTCACGCATATATATATATATATATATATATATGTGTGTGTGTGTGTGTGTGTGTGTGTGTGTGTGTATATATATATACTCAAGGAAAGTAACGCTGCTGAAGAAATAAAAAGTATTGTTGCATCCTCGTGTTCCAACTTCCTGTTTACTTAGCGCTTTCATGCTTTTGAACACGTTTTCGCACTTCTGTCCTGTAGGTTCAATACCTGCTTTTCCCTTTGGATGGATAAGATTGTCCAGCTGACAGCAAACACGCTGCAGCATTCTGTTATCATCCAGTAATTCTCAAAATTAAAAATTGATGTGGGTAAACAACTGTTTTTTATTTGTGCAGCGTAGGTACAGATTCTTAAATGTAAACATTGCACCAGTTTTATTTACGGCAACGATGGCAAAATGTCGATATTAATTCATGAATTATTGGCATTGGCCTGTTTCTAAGATCAGTTGTTCGGTGTATAGTACGTTACATCCAGCCCAGCTGATTTCAAGGTGGTGGGTTCTCCTACCTCTAATGCGTACTCATACATTTATTCCATATCAGTGTTTCCCAGTTTCGCTTGGTCACGGAATCTTTTCGCACTGCAGAATTTTTTGCACAACCCCTAATCAGATCCTTACATGCGAAGCTAAGAAGCACAAATACGTAGGATGATGATGATGATAAAAATAAAAATAATAATAATAAATGTTAAAAGGGGATACTTCAAGTATATAACCAACTCCATTGAGTACAGTTCTTCGTGAAGAGGCAATAGTTCCTCAGATATTCAAGAAATTCCCACATTTTGTGGAACCTCAACTTTAATTCCAGTGTTGACAACAGCCTATCCGTCGTCCCTATCCTGAAGCAAATTAAGCCAATCCACCCCATAAAATTCTGTATCTTTGAGATTCAGTTTAATATTATCCTCCCATCTACAACTAGGCATTCAATGTGGTCTGTTTCATATAGGTCTTCCCACCGAAATTCTTTAAGCGTTTTTCTCTTCCGCATGTGTCACATTCCTCTCCCATCTCATACATTTGATTTAATCACATGAATAATATTTGGATAGGAAATCAATATACTGGTAAACGGCATACATTGGAAAATAAAAATCGCAATTTTTGTATAAGAAAACTGAATGTTAAAAACTACTATGCGGTTCAACAATAAATCAGAAATAGGTGAAAGAAGGAATTATTTTCAAAATGGAAAGGAAAATTGTCGTAAATGATTTTTATAATAAGAATGTTAAAATCATAGTCTTTGTAATATAATGGAATTTTATTGTGAAATTCTTATTTTGTCTTAGCAGAACGCCAGGGTTCCAAGGAACGCCATTTTGGAACGTTGTTCCAGATAAGTATTTTTGTTAGTGATTCGAAATTGATTTCGCAGTCATTATTTACCTCTCAAAGTGATACTGGCAAGACACATTTCCATTTTCAGCGCCTTGGAGTAAGTCCACAGGCGCAGAGGTACAGTATTGCTAGTCTTGGATAATATTTATTTGATGCTATTAAATATATTTAGATTATACTAGTTACATAAGAGTTTATAAGAGTATCGTTTCTTATGAGACACAGCAACATGTCATAAACACGCTCAGCAATTAAGCGGTTTTTGATATTACAAATTACGAAAAAAGTAGAAACATACCTGTTAATTACAGCGTAGCTTTGAGAAACTCTGTTTCATAATTTCTCATAATATTTCATTAAGTGCGGTTTGTTTCGTAGAATTACTGGTACTTAATTACATATTATTTTATTTATGTCCTTAAATATGAATTTAATTTTAAAATGCATCAGATGAAGATATGATTGTGATAGATTATTAACATTCAGATACCGTTCACTGTAAAATAAGATCATCATAACCAGAAAGTAGACAAACTCTTTTAACAGGAATTAATTCTGTCATTTAGAACACAATGAAGAACACTGTGGAGTATTTCGAGCTTAAAGGCACTGGATATTTTGATACAAGTCGAAGCTGTCTTTCAGGCACTTTGAAGGAATTACTTAAATATTTATATTGTTATATAACTTATTGTTAAGCAATGCTTAAACTGTGCAAACACGCACATTTGAAATTTTACAGAATGCTTTACCCAAAAGCTAATTGTATTCATTTTATTAACTTACAGTTTTGATACGTTTTGATTTTTATGATTTGTAACAGTATTTTAGCATGAACAAGAATTGAAAATTGAACTTGTTACCTTATTGGAAGAAAACATTCAGAAAACTTCTTCAAATATTTATATGGTTGGTCACTTACCCTACCAAACTTTTCTTGTTAATTGATACATAATTTGTCCTAATTAAATGAGTTTTGGTTTTCATTCTAAAGAATTCTGAGAGTGGTATATAACACATACTATTACTGGTTTCTGTACTTTGTCTAGCAACTAGTATTATTGACAGAACATAAAATTTTATAAAGTGCATTCGGTTTTCAGTCCCTGAATGACTGACTGAGATTAAACCTGTCTAACAAAATCAGTCAGCTGGTGTTTCCCCAGCTTCTCAACTGAGGAAAAACAAACAGTTTTTGTTATACTGTGATCTGTGCAGAACATCAAACGCCTGACAAATTTCAGGAACACAGTAATCCTGATTTTCACTCAGTACAATATAATATAAGTGTATACATATTTGATACCAACGTAGCATGTTCAGCGACTATATTATGTACATATCTAACTGGATCTGATGTACATCGACAATTCCTATGAACATGCAAATTCAAAAATGTGTTCACATTTTTCCTTGGTAAAATATTTACATGCCAAGAGACTGGTGTACATATGCATTTTATGTGTGTACGTGTGCACAGAATGTAGAGTGTGTGGTTTCGCAGCTCATCGTTTTAATTTTCTCATGACATACATACATATACATACGAGTATGTACATAATTTTTCATTATCAGCCATACTGTCGCTGCATACGTGTACATATAAATCACATTTTTAACGGACATATTTCAATGATATTTATAATTGCACAACTTTTAAAGCAATAATAAACTGTTGTTATGTTGATGTACAGGAGTTTCTTTCCAGCTAGTTTTCTGCATCCACATTTTAACATCCTGCTGTTCTACTTCACTTCAGTACTTGGTTCAACGTTCAGCTGAGAACACTTACTACAAAGTAAGCGGTCACTGTAGCTGCCGTCCTGCAAACATTAGGTTTGTCCGAGGTTTGTTGTTCCCACAGCGATGCTGACATATATTCCAGCCACCCGGAACACGATTTCTTATAGGTCGGTTGGAATCAACAGATATTTCGGAGAAATTTACCGCTTTGTATTGGTACCTCTCGAATGCCACAGAACAGCCGATGTATATATACTGACTCTAGCAACGTGGCGACTGCCCATTTAAAATACACGCAGCAATATTAAGTATTTAGTCTCAATTGAACGTTGAACAGAGTTTAGTTGCGTGTGCCACCAATTTACAAGGTCCCCTAAGTAACAGGGTACACCCGATCATTTTCCTCTCGATATCAGCTTCTCAACAGGAATGCATTAAGTCCCTCTCTCTCAGGGAATATTTACGGGGGGGGGGGGGGAAGGAAACAACAAAAGACGAGCTCGTGCCAAAGGCCAACCATCACCGAATTCGTGCACTATTTATTATTAGTGACGATATATCACACTACGTGCAGTATTTAACACTAGTGCCTAACATAAGTCACACTCAAAAAAAGTCTGTCTAGTCTGTTAAATTTACGTGTTGCTTCTTAAACAATGAAAGGCCAACTACCTTGCATTCCGGAACAAAATTCAACACCTTCCCCAGAGCCACTCCACTTTCAGAATCGAAAGTGATTGGCTGCCTAGGGTGCCGGCATCGAATGTTATCCCGGACAAAGGGTAGCTTAAATTTCTACTGTTGTCCCGAATCTATTATTCTCAAATTCGTTTCTCTCAAATACCCAAACTGAAATTAACATAATTTCCTCAGCGCAGGCCTCCGCTAATCCTCCCTGCCTTTTTGGAGTGACGAACTCCGCCAGACAAAGAGGCACTTACCGTTTGCTCTGCCAGATGTTCCCATACAAAAGCTAAGAGAATTTCCGCATACTAAAATTTAAATAAAATCAATCAACTAAAATTGGGAGACGCATGCTTTACAACGGCCCTAATCACACGATTCTTATGCATAACCAGATAAACACGCCAAAGTCTAGTTAGCTTGCTATCTCAGGGCACCTTTTCTTGAAAACGAACAAAGTAAGGGCTGACTCTAGGAATATAACTGTCCGAAATGTGTATAGCCTGCCACAGTCACAATGATAAGCAGTTTTTGTAAAACTGAAGGTTGTCAACCTTGTTATGCAATGAGGGCTGTACTTAATGTCTTTCGCACCATTCGACAGAACATGATCACAAGTGTCCGTACGTAAATGTACAACAAGACCAATGACTGTAATTCTCTTACTATGTACGTCTGCAATCAGAGTTGGTAATAGTTAAGAATGGGAGCAGAAGATGGCAGGATATGGTCCACTGGCGAGCTGTTAGGAGCACAGTAATAAACAACAGGGTCCACAAAAATGAGAAATTCCTACTGGCTTCAGAAGAACTCTTCTGCATGGAGCCAGTTATAAGGCGGGTGTTTTCTTCTACCGTCAGACCAAAGCGATTAAGAAAGACGGTGAACAGAGGTGTATTGGTCACAGCCACAGTGTGAATTTGCAGTGACTGACAATGTCTGTGAGACGCCAAGATGCCGGACGTGTCTACTGGATTGCAACCTGACTGCTCAACTTGGCATAATGTGTTGGCAAAGTAGCAACAATCTAAACCTGTCTCCATCTGCTGGTTGCCCACGCGGCAAAGTCAAGGCAACCGATTTCCTACATTTCGGCGTCTATTCTAGTAGTTGATTAATTTTACATTTGGCCTTCTTCTATTTTATAAAGTGCCAACTGCAAGTCACGCAGAATAATAATAGACACAAGGAGAAGCTGAAACAGGGGCAGAACTGTCTCGAGCTCAAGACAGCTTGATGTTCTAGTTGCCTGGTCAGGTTTCTAGGATTACAGACTATGCCAGCAGTCAGAATTTCTCAGCGTGTAACTTAAACGCTTTAAGTTGAAACCCGTTCCGACTTTCAACAGCCCGATCATCTTTCTCTCTCAAGTAATACGTTACACAGATGGTCGGTCGGGCGGATAGAACGATTTTAATAAGCACTGAGCAGGGATAAGAACGCACCTAAAAAGAGACTTACTTCACAGCCGCATTTAATAGCATCGAACGTGCGACGGATTGAGCAGTTCCTCTGCATCCTATTCTGCAGTTTTCTGTTTAAAATTTCTGCTCAGATGACTGTTATCCTCCCTCGTATTCTTGGCAGCTATTTCAGTACTCCCAAGCAAATGCTGGGACAGTGTCTACCTCTAGTACATATTTTTAGTTAATTGCTCTTAATCATTATATCTTCCGGCAATATATATTATGTATTAGTGAAAGCGACGTTAAATAAACACTAAGCACAACGGACAGCAACAGAATACCAAAACAGATGAAAGCGTACAAGTCTCGGAAGAAGGTGATTGTTTAAACCACTGAACAGGAGACAAGAAATCGTAGCGGGCTACAAGGCCTAATGAGCATGCGCAAAAGGAAGATGCTGCTCAAGTAATATATTGTGCTGATTAAAATTCGTTTAACATTTAACTATAAATACAGAGTTATACATTTCGAAGCTTACTGATTCCTATCAATAATTTTATCTCTGTTCTTCTTCACTGATTCCTCCCCACGTCATTAGCCGTAGGGGTCATATTTTTGCCAGACCGACTTGCACTCGGTCCCATGAGTTCCTGCTCCTTCTCATTTTCGTCATTTCCGTGTATGACTGATGTCTGTGCTCTGTAGAGTAGGACTATGTAAGCTGTGACAAGAATGTACCACCTTCACAAAACAGAACATTGTATAGCCACATGTCCGATTTGGTCCAGAATCTCTAAATGTCTACATTTATATATACACATAACCTACTGAAAATTGTTACTGATATCAGTCCATCTTCGTATATACGGTAGTATTTCGTTGTTAGCAAAGGCTCTGGAGCAAAACACGACAACCTGTCCGGTCAAATTTTACGGACCCATTACTGAGTGCTGTCTACAAAATTCGTAGTTAAATTATCATTACTTTCATTTTGGGTTAGCTAAATTCAAGGAGGTAATAACTGTGGAGGCCGACCCCAATGGTAGCGCAGTCTAAGGCGTGGGGCTGCTGCTGCTGCTCGCTTGTTGGGGTTGCGGGTTCGAAGCCCGCTAGGGGCATGGATGTCTGTCTCTTGCGATTGTTGTGTGTAGTCAGGTAGAGGTCTCTGCGTCGGGCTGACTACTCGTCCAGAGAAGTTCTACCGAGTGTGGTGTGTCTGAGTGTGATGATTAAGCCTCGATAATGAGGAGGCCCTGGCCCCCTCGCGCCTGAGGATACAAACTGTGAAAGGCTTCAGATCTGGCAGAAACAGTGATAATGTTGCAGGTTGGTCATATTGACGTTGCGTGGTTACCGTTCAGCGCGAAGAGAATATCTTCCTACGAAACGTCGGTAGGTATCTGCCACATTACACGGCGTTACGTTCCAGCGGACAGCATTGTTTATTATTCAGACAATTTTGTTTATGGCAGATACAAGCCACACAGAGTATCAACTCCAGAATTATAGTAACCAGTTTCAAACGTCTGTTTTAATACCATGGAGTTTTGAATTGCTACAGAAGTACGCTTGCCTTTAGTTTTTTATCCGTTTTGCAACGAAACTGGAGAAGACAATTCCAATAGTAGGCCTAATGCCAATAAATAAATAAATAAATAAATCCCCACATCTCTCGTGGTTGAAATGCTGAGTGTGTAGGATCTGCTGGCGCAGAATTCCACCGTCAAAAGCATACACAGAATTTCACCTTCATCTGAAACAAGAACACTTACATTTTATCTCAAGTGATTCACAAAGAACCAGTTCAAGTCTGTTTCTCTGCTTAAAATAAGCAGTACTGCGCAGAACTCATTAAATCTCTAAAGCAAAGTAGCCAAAGATTCGGTTCATGGGAAGTGTCGTTGATAGGGAGAGGAATTTCTTACCCATACGACGCCCTGAATTCGTTTGTACGCACTGTATATGTACTGGACAACAGAGGGTTCGATTCATGGCAGAGGAACTACTGTTTCTTTTCGTCACCGTGTTGATACCGGCTCTGTAGTTCATGCATCCTCCTGGCCAGGGGCGCACTCAAGGGGGGGGGGGGGGGAACAGCCGGGCTGCAGCCCCGCTACCCCGGAAAATCGAAATTTAAAAAGACATATTTTGTAGATATTATGATATCAAAAGTGTTAGGTCATTTCCCCTTTAGCCGAAATTAGCCACTTGAGTCGGCTGATGACTAGTACATTTGAAGTTTGAAAAATAAATTAATAAAACTGAAAAAACCCAAGAAGATAGGACACTGTGACTGAGTCACGGAACACGTAATTATATTCGTATGTACATAAAGGCAGCTGCAAACAGTGTTATGTTGTACTTACAACATGATTTTTTAACATAATTTTTAAAATCAAGCATAAATTATATATATATATATATATATATATATATCCTCAGGGACAGCCCCCACCAAGGAAAAATTCTGCGTGCCCACCTGCTCCTAGCTAATGGCGACCGGGACTCTTTTCCAGAGGTTAAAACCGCCACAGCCTAAAAGAAATCAGTTACATCCATATACAGCCGAAGTGAAGAACGCGAGGACGTGTACTGTTGCTCTTCACTGCGTGGCCTTTAATTAAACTCAGGTGCAAGAGAGAATAACACAGAGAATTTCGATGTGGTAAAATGTAACAAAACCTCCAGATTTCGTACATGAGTTGAGTAAACCCCCACACAAGCGGAAATGAACAGGAATTTCCTTGAAAACGAACCAGTGGCTCGATCAACAAGGTGGCTGGCAGCTTGGGTGGCGCTCCGACGGGTCCTAGTGCTACAGAAGCCTACCCCCTGAAGTTAAAAAACAATTTTCCCATTACGCGGATGTGTTTATTATGCGAGCATATATATCGGAAACAACACCCTGAAGGTTTGACTTTAGGAAAGAAATACCACATCATTAGAAACAACTATAAAGTTTTCTTCTATAAATCACTATGGTACTAAATAGAATCAAGATAATGGCGACAAATAAAACGATTTAAAACTGGTCTGTTCAGTATCAATGACGAAGCGTTTTATTGCCTCCAATTAACTAGTAGCGCTGAATATTAATAATGCATATTACACACTGGATACACGCACAAGTACCCACTGATATTGTGTGTGTGTGTGTGTGTGTGTCAAGGAACGCATTCATAAATATGTAAATCTGATAGAATCAAACTGAATAAGGCCCTCAGCATGGAAAGTTAAAAAAAACTTACACAATTTTTAGTAGTTTTCATGGCTGTAGGGCCATGTGTGTGTGTGTGTGTGCGTGCGTGCGGAAGAATTACTCGTATGAGAACTTTCCGCCCCGAGAAAGCTGGCTCAGGAGGTAAAATGTCTGGCCTGTACTAGGAAAGTGACGAGTTTGAACCTCCGCCTGGGCACCAGCTGACCTGACCAAGGTTTTGTAGAATGTTCCTCGGCCAGAGCCGCGGCTGTAATTCCAATTACGACACATTTGCTTCTTCCAAAGTACTTCCAGTTCATTATTCAATAATGGACACTTCAGTGCACAGTGGTTACTATACCAACAGCCAAGGGCGCACCAAAGGGGGCGACTGCCGCGCTGCAGCACCACCAAAACCCTCAAAACTGAAATTTAAAAAGCATAGATTTTGTAGATCTTATGATAGGAAAAGTTTTACACGATTTCTCTTTCAGCTGAAATCAGCCACTGAAATCGGCTGATGACTAGTAGATTAGAATTTTGACAAATAAATCAATAAAATTAAACAAGATAGGACGCTGTGTTTGAGTCATGGAACATGTATGTACATAACTGCAGTTGTAGAGAGTGTTAGGTTGTACTTACAACATAATTTTTAAAATCAGACACAACTTATTTATAGTCGCAGGGTCAGCACCCCCCCCCCCCCGACCCCCCAAGAAAATTCTGGGTGCGCACCTACCAACAGCTTTGAAATTAAATACTGCATTTAGCCCACAGCGTAGCTATTTATTTTTATAAGATTTTCGGCACAAAGAGCGAGTGCCTCCCCAATCAACATTAAGAGGTTGGTCTTTGTAATGCAGACTGTCGGTTCTTACTGAATTTTGAAGTAACTCTTGCATGAAATTGCTTAATTTTTATTCCAAAGAGTGGAAAGCCCCTTGAAATTTCAAATAGAAAATTTGGCATTTCCCATCCAGTTAGGATCTCTGTTGATAACCCTTCTTTGATCCACATCACAGCCATTGAGGATAATACAAAATTACAGTTTCATTAAATATGCACGCCATGGACATGAAAGAATTGTTGAAAGACAGCTTGATAGGATAAGCAATACAATATTATTGGCAAAGATCGAGAATGAAATGCTGACTGAAGCGTAGGTATTTCTCAATACTACGTACATCCGCACTGGCTGTTTTCGGCAATCACTGCCACCTGGCATATGCACCTCTAACTGTAGGAATGACTTTTGTGTCCGTGCACATAGTCGCATAGTTACTGGAGATGAATCTTGGGTGTTTCATTATGATCCCGAAACAAAACATCAAAGCACAGAATGGTGGACAAAGTCTTCACTGGGGCGCAAAACGTTTCACTTGCAAAAGTCGAAGATCAAACTTACGTTGATCGCTGTTTTTTTTAATCCACAAAGAATTTGTACCTGATGCAATAAAAATGAACGGTTAATTTTATATATAGGTGCTGGGAGGGTTACTGCAGTGGGTTTCTAGAGTGAGGCATAAATTTCAAGAGAAAAGCAACTGGTTATTTTTGCACGACAGTTCCTCTGCTCATTTTCTCACAAACTAACTGCAGGACTTCCTGTTGAACTGCGGCGTGGATATCAGCCACCCGTCTTATTCATCTGCCCTCGCACCAGCAGATTTTCTATATTCCTTAAAGTGAAAACAGCCCTCAAAGGAACATTTCATGACGCCGAATTAAAAGCAGGTCTCACGTAGGTTTTCGATGACTGTTTTTATGTAACTTTGAAAACAATACAAATAGCGTATTGGAGTCAAGGCGATTACTCTGAAGGAAAACAAAATAATTTTCTTCTTATCTCACTCTCATAAACCCAGTCCCGGAAATTTAATCTCTGTCATCTCATGCTCGTGCGCGGCAAAAGCTGTGCCCTGGAGTCCAGAAACCTGATGCGTCACAAGGAGTCACTGGTTAGAACCTTGCAGAAAACAAATCCACTGAACTAGGAACTTTGTCATCCGAAGAGAAAATTCTTCGTATGTTCAACTGCATCATACAACATTCCGGCCTTGGGAAATGATTGTGGCTCGTCCTTACTATAGGGTGCTTACAGTTATTAAGAAAGACATTTAAGATCATACCAAATGTTCTGAGGAACTTGACACGTGTGTGTAATACTGAGACATGGCGTTTCTCTTGCCTCACATTCCAAAACAGTTGAGAACTGGTAGCGAGGTTAAGAAACTGGAGCCGCAACCGGTGGAGTGATATTGCAACAGCCAATCACAAATCAGAAGTTTACGTTAAAAAAAGTGGCTGTAATGACGTCATATATTAATATGCCCTTACGTTCCTGCAGCGGTGAAATAATTTCTTCTTTCAACTTATTTACAAAAAAACACTCTCTTTGGTTAACTCATTCACAACATGAGACATTCAACATCCGCTCACGCACGCAGTGTTAGTAAAACCTGTCACAAAAGTAGTCAAGCTAGCGGCTACATGAATGTCCCTCAATATCAATCACTTTTCTTTTTACCCAGGGTTTCACCGTCATGTTTTTAACCCTTTGAAGAACAAAGTTCATCTAAATTGGATATAAGAGCACAATTCCTGCTTCACAAAAAATAGAGTTTGTGTTCACTATAACAAATAAGTCTGGGAAAACACCCACTGTTTGTTCTGAAAAGCGTATGGAACATATAGATACACTGTGTGGCTAAAGTACAGGATTTCTGATATTACAGCATGTGTTACATAATATTACCAATGGTCTATAAGGAGATAACCTGCTGGACTTAATTTATAGGTAAGTATGCTCGAGGAAGGTTATGGAGTATCATTCGATCACAGTACGATGATGACACATGCCTAAGCAAATTTACTACGGGTTGTCGGTTTTAAGTCAGTGGAAAATCCTAGGTGTTTAATAATGTTTTCAAGGAACCTGTTCCTACAAGAGTCAGCCCTGAAGACGGAACAACTACGGTTCTTCAAAAGCTTGGTAACCAGGAATTTGACCACATGGTGTCATAAACAACAGCACCACAACAAAGGTTCTTCGCTGTGAAATTTTCAAAACCCAGGAACTGTATTTAATGCGTTTAAACTATTGACAATATCACAAATTCGTATAAAGTCTCACTTCCAGTTTCACCAGGTCTCGTTAAGCAGAAGGAAGTGCATAATGAAGGCAGGTGTCCTATGATCTTTGCGGAGTTCTATATTATTGCGCTACTTCGTTCTGGATATTGTGACAGTTCAAGTAGAAATGCGAAGAACGGGAAACCCAGATGAAGTTTTTCGTACTTACTTTTCGTCCTTCATTCGAATGCTGAGAAATCACACTTGTGACCCTTCTGATTACTTCGTTACTTATTTACCGTCATATCCGTAAGACTTAGAATGAAGCTTGTGATTTCACCAACAAACGCAATTAACTCTACTGGCCTGTCTCTTAATTTTAACATGATCCATCCCTCTGTATAAATACAATCACACAACACAGTATGTTCAGTTCAGCACGTCTATTTAATATCTAATGCCTATTCATATACAACATGTTTTGGACCTAGGGCCATCACCAGATGTGCCATATGACTTTCTACATGGTAAAAAGTGAAATTTTGTGAGATCTCACAAAATATCAAATAATCTGCAAGTGTTTGTTACAGTACATATTGTAACCTGCACTTGTCACGTTTCTAATCCTTCATCTGATGTCACAACATTTGAGTTAATACTGAATTAAAATTAAAATTTGAAATTGTAATTGAAACTTTAGTTCAAAAACTTCAAAATTTATACATCCTTGAGTCTTGAATTCTGGTAAATGCTGGGTTTGCAGTGGGGTGAGTCAGGTTGTATGAAGATTGTCAGATAAAATTTACGAATATCCCATTAGATGATGGGTGAGCAATGGTTGCACGTTACACGCATCAGAATGACACCTTACATATTGCTGTGAAGGATTTTTCTTTTCCTTTTGTTCCTGGCTATATCTCATTGTTATTCTTTCCAGTTATTATTTGGTGTCAAACTCATTCAAATTGGAGTTATATATCAGCTTCTTTCATGGGTCAACACCTCGTTGTTGTTTGATGTGTGTTCACTATGAGTGACAGCTTTGTACTGTCACTGCAATCTATGTTTAAAGAAAAGTAAGCAATAAACTCTAATTGTTAAGACATGCATATATGGTGAAAACTGTTAGAGTGTCCATAATTCTGATACCGTGTCTGATACTAGCACATAAAACAGTGCTGTTGACAAAAGCAGATACTGCCTAATTTTACAAAACACACTCACATAAGAACATAAAAAATGCATGGCATGGCATGACATAAAGAAATGAGAAATAAATAAGTCTGTTAATTGACATTCTCCATTGTTTTAGATTCTTCTAAATATGTGTCAGGATTAGATCTAATTTCTGAATTGTGGAAAACCCATAATGATGGACAATGTTAAAAATAATAGTCACGCTTACTGTAACACATCACATATTTAAACTAAGCAGGAGTAAGAAAATGAAAGCAAAATACAATACATATTTGTATTTACTTTATATTTCTGTCAATTTTTACAGCCAGTGTCACAACAATCTATGCATAACACATTTCGGTAACAAAAAAAAATTATTGGTGTATCTGCATTACATAAAAATTTCTAAATGTTCTATCAAATGTTCTGGATAAGAGGCACATTCTTAAGGACAGATGTAGGAAGTCCTCACCATCCAGTTTCTTGACACACATAAAAGCTTCAGATTAAAAAATTTTCAATAAAACATGCAGCTGAATGCTGACTGCATATGAAGTTTTTCAAATTCTCCTTCTTGAAAGGCACAAAACAGAAATTTCCAGTTGCAGAACTGATGTATTTCATTGGCCACACTCTATGATTCTTCATTAACCCACCGCAAGCTGATGTAAGCTCGTTGATGTGTGGCGTTTCAGTACAAACAGCCGTGTATTGTCTCTCAAAATCATCAGATTATACTGCATTAGTACTTTATTTTGTCATCAAAAGGTGTCAGTCACATGCTCTTTTGTGTTTCTCTAGACAAGAAATGCCTTTTTTTTTTATTCGTACACAACAAATATGTTGAAGTAATGTAACACTGTAACAGAAGAGCTATGCTGCCGTTTAAAAGTGCATGCAAGGGCAGGCAGTGTACCTTTTATAGATAAGGTTTAATTATCTAAGGTTATTTTGCAGTATTTTCATTAGTTACTCAGAACTCTCTTTTAAGACAGGTTGACAGGGTCAGATATGAGAAGCAATAAAAATTTGTCATTCTGTTTCCCTCCTGTGTGTGGTGTCAACAAATTGAGTACACTGGAGTCATGCCATTTCTTCTGCAGTCTGGGTGACATGCAGATTCCATTTTAGTCTTGTGTAATTGTGTTTCAAGGTCAGTTCTAGACATGAAAAGCTGACAGTGACAGAATGACTGTGCAGTCTACATAAATCTTGTCTTCATGACTAAAATGGCTAAAATCAATATCCTTAGCAAAACATTCACATACTCCTGTTTAAAATATTTAACAGATTGTGTGGTATTGTAAATGATGATCGGATTCTTATATCAGACGTTGCGCACGACAGTAACAAATGTAGATGGTTGAGGAGCCACACAAGAGTCAGTCTGCAAAACAGGAAGACGTGGCTTTCAAGTTTCCCTACATTAGTACACGATGATGAGTTTGGCTGCTGCGTCAGACTATAAGACACAATTCACTGTGCCGTTGGTGCATTTTTATGCGCCTTCCATTCACTTACAAGACAGAAATGATAGCATTAAAACAGTCTGCAGACTGAAGAAGAAATCAAGTGCTGTAGTTTTAAATATGTTCACGTAGTAAATTATGTTCACTACTTCAAATTTCAAAGATGATGTTACACAGAAATACTGTCATAATCTGTGTCAGCTTACCCACACACACATATATGCTTTGCTTGACCCATCTGTCAAGGAGATCAGACTGGTGGAAATCAAAATAGAGTTCAATAGCAGTGACTGACAGATTATTTTATACCCAAAACCATTCAGGCTGAACTGCTTCAAACTGCCAACAATCAGGAAGACCTGTATGAGTTTTATTAGCAAATGGACTCTTGGACCACTGGAAAGGAACACCTTGGAACCTGATATTTTCAGAACTGTTATTTTTATTGCTTTGAATGTAAGTTAATGGTGGTCCAGACACAACATGTAACTCTACTTTCTGGAATGAAGAAACCATTAAGATCTTAGAATCTATGGTGCCCATGGGAGGAAGGTTAAGGGAGGAGGATGATGAATTATTGTTAGCAAGAACAAGGTTGGAATTCAGCAAGAAAGTGTTATTCCTCATTATACGCATCAGTGATGTCAGATTAGAAGCATCCACTAGGCCATTATAAGCATCCTGAGCATGGGACTTACCACCAGTTCCTGTCCCTCTGCTGGTATGATTTGTATCCTGAAATAAACAGACCTGTTACTGTATCAGTTTAGAAGTAATATTTTAATAATTTTTTGCTACCTAAGTAACTAGAAATGGTATCAGCAGTCTGGTATGAATTTTTGGTATCAGCAAAAATTGCACATTAAATTTTATTTTTCTATAATTTATATTTAACTTTCATGTTAAAATAATTTTACATGCTTTCTTAACTCCACAGCAGAAATTACTTGCTTTGGAGCCTTATATTCTTCATATTCATGACATTCTATATTCTGTTATGCATTAAAAATTTGGTATTTTTCAGAACATTCATTGCAAAATTCTCTCACATTTCAATGTGCTGCACCTGAACTGATATTACTTGTTTCCACATCAAAACTATAACAATGTATTTGGATTTTATTTGACGTCAAGCAGCTTTAAAGATATATCAAACAAGGTTATTAAAGATTGGTACTTATATGGGAATTATTTCCACCCTTACTCTACTTCCGTCACGTCAAATATTCAAACAACAGACAAAAAAGTTCTCAAAAACATTTTTTTCACAGTTGTAAGTCATTAAAAAGTGTCCAAATGAGACAAATTTTCTGCAGACCTGCTACAAAGGAGGTACATGAAAGCCACTTCCTGAGACGCTTCTCAAGAATCTTGGCCACGAAACTTAGCATTGACATATGTAATGCACTCATAAACACAGAGTTTGCTTCCACAGTAAGAGAGGCCAACAGCAGGGCTGGTCACAGTTGATTTTCAAATAACCTTTGACATCCTACTGACCACACAGTCATATCCTTACAAGCATTCTGAGAACCACACTTCCACATACACAGCTGCACATGCAGCCAATCATTTCAATGATAAAGCAAGCTACGCCACACTGATTTGAACCAAAGTGACCATACACTGAAGGGTTACAAAAAAAATCATGATGTGAAAGTGATAAATCAAATGCAACTGATGCATCTCAGACACAGAAATATCCCATAAAATACTGTTTGAGTATCTGACATTTATTTTAATAATGTTTAAGAAATTAAGTTCCTAACCTACAGAAAACACCCTCCACCTTCATTGCAGAGAACCGTCAGCTAATGCTAGTTAGGGAAATAACTATTTAATTTGAGAAGCATACAAAATACATACAGTACACTCTGTAGGCAAAATCCAGAGATTTTTAATGCTAAAGCATGTAGTGTGTCTGTATTTGCAACCATTGTGCTACAAAGAATTAAACTAGTCAATAAAGTGAGTGGCTACATAGCAAATGGCTTAGTTTAGGTCTGAAGTCAGAGTCTTCTCTTAAATACCACGTTCTGAAGGACATCATGGCACACAAACCTGATTCCCTGCTGCCTCTGTGTAGGAAAGGTGTACCTTTATGACACCATACAAGGCAGACTGTCTTAAAACATTTTTGAGGGCACATATCTTAAATAGGTAGTCTTATGGAACAGAAGTCCTGTATGTTCAATGGGATCTCCTATGTGGTAGTCCTGGTAACCTTTTACGTGTTTCCCAATTTAATATCAATATTCACGTAACCAGTAACATATTTACATCTGTAAATAATACTGTCATACACTACCATACAAGAAAGAAATTTACACTGACCCACATTTGTTATAAGTAAACATGGATGAAATAAGGTGTGTGTTATTTTTGTTAAATTCAGGCACTGTCACATTTTCCCTGTAATTTTATCAAGACAAAAGCCAACACACCCACCTGCTGCAGTGCTGCCACATGGGTGTTAAAGATTAAGACAGTTTTACAGCAAAAAATAAAGTAACAATGCAATATGCCTGCATTTCCAACTGGCATATGACTATTACAAGTGTGTTCAAAATAAGATGCAGTCATTTTAACGTTTTCCATTCTGTGTTGGTGTATGATGACAGAGATATGTAACCAACTCCAACACAAATTATTGCTTATTTATTTTAAGATGTCAATTTAAAAAGTGGGATTTTGTGAACTGACCTCTTAAAATAAATAAGCCACACTTTGTGTTGGAATTGGTTACTTATCTCTGTAAAGACGTACTCAGTTTTTAATGAGTAACAATCGACATAACTATATGATTACGATGATGATGAGGAGGAGGGGGGGGGGGGGAGGAGGAGGAGGAGGAGGAGGAGGAGGAGGAGGAGGAGGAGGAGGAGGAGGGTGACAACAACAAGCCTCCAAAAGAGAAAGTTTAGGCACCGTCTAACTGTTACAGTAAAATGCAGACTGATCAGAAACCAAAACACCATACCTGGTAGTGAGGCAATCCATTTGAGATCCAAAATCCGGTGCGCTGCAGTGTGTTGGTCTCATCTGTGTAATGTGTGAGTCCTGATACCTGCTCAGTAACCCACAACAGGCCATTTTTTGCACTGATGGGCACTTTGGTTGTCTTCTCAATGGCTTGCATCTTTGATGGTAGGCTGGACAGCACCTTGCTGGAAAACTTCCTGTCCACTGGTAGTGCAGTAGCTGCCTCTGACCCTACTATCTGGCCATAATCTACAATCAGCCACTGCTTACTGCCAGTGCCACTATCAGCTTGTGCCAAGTACTGTCCCCAGGAATGACCGTCTTGTGCCAGTCTGTTTGCTGCCATCACACGTGGACCAATTGGTACCTAAAATAACAGAAGACTGGTGTTGCTGTCCATTGATATTAAAATTGCACTGTGATGGTATTAGAAGTTTGACAATTTTAAATCTGTTATGAAATACTAAAAATTACAGTTCAGTCAGTCAGATGATGGAATTTCACCATGTAGACTGCAATGACTTCATGTGTAGTTCACAGTGGTCAAAGTGGCACTTTTCCCAAGTTTCTCTTGTTTTAATTATCGTCCAAACATACTCCATAAAAAATAAATAACTCAAACATGCAATAGCTCTGACCAGGCAGGACAATTTCATATCCTTCATCTGTGTGCTGGGGCTTCCTTTCTGACCTGGAATTTTGCTGGTTGGAGCATATGAATTAATTACAGTGTTTCTTTATATTTTCAAAGCAAAAACTGTACAGAAAAACACTGCACTTGGATAATTATGAAGTAATAAGGTTTTTTTTTGTATTTTTATAGAAAAGATTGTTCAGAAGAAACTGAATTTTGGTGCTTACAAAGTAATGAAGGTTTATTTTCAAAGTGAAAACCGATCAGAAAAATCCTACAGTTGGTTATTACAGAGTAATTTCTTTTATGTAAAAATGTTTCAGGAAAATCAGCCATAATAAAAATTAACTTCAGTTGTAATTTAGCCACATAATACAGCTTGCCAACTGAAGGTGCAGGCTTAAAGAGTGAACACTGGCCTCCTCATGTTTGAGTGAAAAATGATGAATTCATGCCACAAGTTAGATCACTGCAAGTTTTGTTTGTAGCAGCTGTAGTAATGGAAGCAGAACAAGCACTGGAGAAAAATAACATGTGTTCACAGATTTTGTTCAGGAAACCCCATAGGTAGAAGATGTTTGCAATATCAAGGAGAATAAATTATAACATTAAGACCAATCTTATGGAAACTAACTGTGAGAATGGGAGGTACATGAAACTGACTGACAATCATGAGCAAAATTTGATATTAGCAGTGCTGAACCTGATGGCTTCTACAACTAGAGTTAATCTGATAATGTTTAAAATCCCTTTTAATAAGTGAGTCTAACAATTTGGGTATCCTGAGATGTTTATAGTTACAAATGGTGAATGTTCAGATTATGGTAGTTTTGTTTGCAGTATCTTGTATCTTGTATCCTTGCAGTTGCATAACAAGTGTTCTGATGAACATAGTGCCTCTGAAACTAGATGCACCTGCATGGATATGCACAATAAAACCCAGAAGACCACAATAAGGTCCTGTGATTTATCAGGAAATTTTAATTTCATAGTATTTAAACATGTAGGATGAACAAACAAATATATCATTTATAAATGAGTTAACTGGATTTTTCTTTCTCCCCAACACAACTGACCATTTAAATTTAATTGACCAGCTAGCCAAATAACAAACATACTGAACATAATTTAACATGACAATGAAGTTATTAAACTTTCTAATACACAAGCTCCAAATTCAAAATTGCTGTCTTCTGGGATGTAACACTGCATGGTCTGATAAAAGTGTACCAGCATTTAACAGGACCCTACTATCTCCATTGTTAGGGTAGAGAAATCTTCAATCAGTGCTGTAACCTCCTTAGCACTAGCAAAATTACTTACGCATAAGATACAAAGCAAAGCCTGTTATTACCTGCTCTTTTTTATTCAAGCTAGCCACAGAAGAACTGTTGTAAGAGTTGAATGCAGTACCTAGAACTGCAAGTTGATGCAGCCTCTTACCAAATTCTAGTCGGCCTACCACCAAGTAGAAGTCATCCTGCGAGTGGATGACACCAGGATACGATGAAAATGTTAGTATTTGTCCAGGAATAGGGTTTGAATTAGTATTAGATGTGTGGTGATAACCAAAATGATAGCGCTTCAACACTCGCAACATGGACTGGAATCTGAAAAAAATTGATGAATAAAGTGTGAATAATTCCTCAGTTGTAGAGACTGTGGTCATTTGGGCTGTGAAACTACCGGTACATAGGTTTTTAAATGGATGCCAAAATGCATGGTCAAACTTGACCCTGCACATGGAGGCAGCATATTCCTCCAAAACACTGGTATCTGATAAGAAAATCACGATCTGAATATTATGTGACACCTAGAAATCTTTTTGATGGGCTCCACACATGCAGTTCTTGACTAAGTTTTGTGGACACAGATACTACAGAAAAGCAGAGGAAATGTGTGGGAAGACTTATGGAAGTAATATGTCTTATGACTGCTGTGAAAATGAGCGGACATGGTGCGGTACACATTTACAAAATATCTGTTGCAAGATTTGGTGTGACAATACAGTGGTCACACAGCACTGTTAACTTACGAGTAAAGGTCTTTTCTATCATTAGTAGGGTGAACTATGCCCATTGAAAGAGGAGGCATGTTTACACCTGCACACTCCTGGGACCACATTCCATGTGGTGTCACACAGCTGAGTCCTGGATTGTAATTTAACTTGGAAAAATAACGCATACAGAATTTTGGTGGAGTAATTTCTTGGACAATGGCCACCACGAAAGAGACAGTGAGACCATATAGAGAGATGTGGCGGAGACAAACGACAGAAGCTGGATTAGGATCTTGGCTGGTGGTGGATCTCGATCCTGTTGGTGTTAAACATTCAGGTTCCACTATTGAAATCTTTATTTAGACATTTATTTAAACCATCAGTCTAAAAATTTCATGAAACCAGGATATGATCCTCGTACAATTCGAGGTCAATTACAAGGCAGAAGAAACTTTAACTCTTTAATACAGAGTCTTGCAACTGGTGAAGAAATTCCCCACTTAATGAGCATCTATGCACTAAAACCAGTCACTGAACTCTTCTTATGCCACTTAAAAAAGTTGTAAGTAAATCATGGGCAGCAGTTTAATTAAAGTTTGACTTATAGAAAAACCCTGCACCTCACATTCCAAGGTGTAATGAAACCTTAATGTCTTGTCACTAACATTTCTTCCAAAACTTGTTAATTGAAGCATGTGGCCAACTACAAGAAATCATAGTGCCACTGATAGCTGGAGAATACCTGCTTTAGTGCCACTCTGTCTGCCACATGGATTACCTTAGGACTGAACTTGATTGTCCACAGTGAGAATGCATTATTGTAGCTACTGTTCGTATGAATAGTAGAAGAAATCTGAATACACAAAAACAAAATGTAGAAAGGTGCACTCCTGCCTGGATTCTGCATCTTTTTAAAATGTGTTCATCATTTTATCCACTCCATTGGCCACAATTTCCACACAAGACAGTCAAGAAATTTGTAGAGTGACAACATTTATTTTTCTTCATATTATTTTATATGTAAATGTATGGTAAGTATGTCTGTGTGCATCAAGGCAGGTAGACATGGACAATAAAGGGTATAACTCCACACATTATTAACCTCCGCATGCTCTACCCCAGGGGAACAAAACCTCATACTGTATTTATTGGATAGCAGACAGGTGTGTCCCATGTTGTTCTGGATGATCGGGAGAGGAGAAGCCCCTTGCCACTGCTGCCAATCAAACTCTGATTCCTTAGTTGTCCAGCCCATAGCCTAATCAGTATGCTGACTGAGATATTTAAGCTTCATTAAATGTGTCATAAAGGAATAAATCTTCCCTGTCTGACTGAATTCAGTTGGAATGGAGAGACATGTACCTTACTTTCATGTCCTACGTTAATAGCTTGACCAAAAGCATAAATGAATATTGCAGTGTGTTACAATAGGCCACATAAGATATCCTAATGACTACTTACAGTCCTCCAGAATTGTGGGCTGCATATAGCTCCCCAGTTTCTGCAGAAAACTTAACAAAAGCAGAAGAAAAACTAGCAGCTGTAGAGAATATGAAAGGGAACTTTGTGTCCTCTACTGAGCTGCTAAATGTATGTTCCAAGGCAGCCAGATCACTCACCATGTTAATCCATCTGAAACAACAGCAAGGTATCAGTTTTCAGATTCTCATGGAAGTCACTATCAATATTAAGGTCTCCAGTGCTGACACACTCTATAGGTAAAATCCTCCCTGTAATAGGCTACGAAGGCCCAGAGGGGGGTTGTAGAGGTATAGCTCCACTCTTTCTTTAACCTTGGCACTAGATGGAGGTGGATGGTCAGAGCCACACCCCTGCCACTTTGGCCACTTGGGGAGTGAACTTGTACCCACTGTACACGAGGTTGAATGGGTCTTGGGGCCAGTCTGGACGGATATGGAAGTCTCGCCCCACCAGTTTTTGAACATCGGAGTGTCCAGCTTGTAGTGAGTAGCTGCACTGACTATGCTGTCCCAGCCAGGACAACATTACCTTAACCAGTCCCTTGCATCGTTGACTAACTTGATTTTACATTGTGTGGTACTGTATGTATTGACTAGTTCTACATCCTATGGGCTGTTTTAACCCTTGTAAGGATCTGCTGAATGAAAAAATAAATTGAAATTGACATTGAAATCATGTACTTTGGTATATGATGATGGAGGAAATATGACACTGGTACCTATATGCCAAACTACACAATCATAAGCCAAAGGTTATCAATATTGGTAAGGAAAGGTTAATTACTTTGGATCATATTTATGTTTATACAATCATTATGCACAAATTAGCAATCAAAACTCAGCACAGCACTTGTAATTCTGAATGTGAAAAGAACCAAATTCAAATGACAGCTGGTTTTCCTCAGTCCTCCTAATGAAATATATATTATGTCATGATTTACGAAATTTCTAAGTGACAATTTCACACAATTTCTGACAACAGCATTCCTTATGCTTGATGCATGTCATTTTGGTATTCACAAGAAAGCTTACTTACACATTTCTTCAGAAGTTAACATTCTACATTAGAAAATATATTTAGCATCAATCAATATTGTAGTGTGCAATCAAGTACAATATCTTACCTAATACATTTATCAATAAAGCAACTTATTCCAACTTCACTTTAATACTGAATTATTAATACCACACTTGCATTTAGCCTATAATGAGCCACAATCACAGTAAAACACATCTGCATGATTAAGAATACAGTTTTACAGTACAAAAGAAATAAATCTTTATACATCTGGTGTAACAGACACACTAAAAATGTTGCAAAATGGACCTATTTATCCTCTGAATCAGGTACTGGAAATGTACAGAAAATTAGTATATGCAGATGTTTGATGCCCGTATTGCATAGCAGGCATAATACAACAGCTGTATACGGAGCATGAAAAAAGCAGTGGGACAATTTTAAAAGTAGTGTGCACACTTATGCATGAGTGCACGCATGAGCACACATTCATGTGCACATATATGAATATGAGGGGTTCCCACATCTTGTAATACTAGCATTACTTGAATATTCTTGTGGCTGTTATCTGTATATGCCATTTATGGTTTTCAGTGCAGTGAGAATTCATGTGGTTGTCTTCACCATTTGACACTAATCATATGATTCAAATGTAGTAATGTGCACAGAGGCACATGCACACAGCATATTCACCTCATAAACCTACTTGTTATGATTTCTGTAAGTAAAAAAGAAGTCATCAGATGAAACTATTCCGGGTTTTTGCATTGTGTAGGATGAGACACTTGCTCTAATGTTTTGGAGGAACAAATGTGTCACTTTACCTATCATTTACACAACATACACAAGGAAAACATAAAAACCTATGTTAAAAAGATACCATCTGTGGAGGTCATGTCAATGTGTCTGTCTGTGACCCAGTAACAGTGCCTAAGCTACTGAAGGTTTTTTTAAATTATGACATGAGAGACTTTTGCTGAAATTTGTTGGTCATTTCTCACTTGTGCCACATTCCATTAAATTAAACAAAATTTCATTCATGCAGTATGGACCATGTCATATGTCATACACCATTAATCAGATGTTCGTAAAGTTCAGTATGAGAAAACTTTGCATGATATTAACCAGCTATTTTGATGGTTAGCCACAATGAATGATTCCAAAGCCAAATATAATGCATAAAATGACGTGTCATAAATTGTTAAACTGGTAATCAGACACTGTTATTTAAAACCAACTAAATGCACTGCACACAGTTTTTATTGCTTTTTCACTTCACTCCAACATGTTCCAATGCATGGAATGTCATCTTCAGGGAATGCACCAAAAGTTTTTTACATCTGGTGGCTGGCAACCTGCCAGCAGATGTAAAAAACTTTTGGTGTACTCCCTGAAGATGATGTTTCGTACATCAAAACATGTTGGAGTGAAGTGCAAAAGCAATAAAAACAGTGTACAGTGCATTTAGTTGGTTTTAATATAACAATTATCATCAGGACAATGCCAGGGTTAGCACTGTTAAACTGTTAATCAGATGTTGGTGGAATTGAATTTGGGAGACATTTGCATGACATTAACCAGCTATTTTGATGGCACAGTAAATGACTAAAAGCCAAGGCTAATTTCATTAAAGGACATTTCCTACTACGCAGTTGAATTACAAATTTTCTTCTTTGTACGTCGTAAGCCTATATTCTTCAGAGATGCTGTTTGCAACAAATCCACAATAAGCTTAGGAAACAGAAGAGACTGCCATTGAAAATTTTGTGTACTGCACGCTGGATACACCGTTTCAAATTCTACTTCATGAAGAGGAAAATGGACATACAAATGTTGCTCCTTCGATAAGCATGGTAAGGATGTGCATTGGTAAATGTAAAATGATATACATGCAGACCGACACTGCAAGCCTGTTAAAGACTTTGTACGAAATTCTTATCGACAGAAAGATAATTTTTTCTATTACATTTGAACATTAAACTAACGTCTGTTTACTCATTTTTGTGCTATCTGTAATTACCATTTTTTTTCTGACACACAGCATATCTGGCCTCCCATTCACAGTTATAAGGTCAGATATGTGATATGAGTTTCTGCTTGCATTAAAACTGCTGTGTGGCCACACAAAAAGTGAATCACTGGCATGGTCAGAACAGGCCAGACAGGATTGTTATGGTAACACTGATGTCTGGGGTGACACATTTTATAACCATTTTTCTTAGCTTTTGTTGAAAGCAGCTGTTGCTGCTTAGTTGACATTGTGACAACTGACTGACATGATCAAGAGTTATTATGCAACATTGTAAATAAAACTGTTTAAGAATTATGATATGAAAGATGTTTTTGTAGCAAGTGTCTGGACATGTCATGTGATTACTCAAACTGAAGCTTTGAGAAACAGCAATTTTTGACTGGTGAAAAGCAATTTCTTGGTGCATGGGAAGGCACTTTGCCTTGCGTCAACAGAGGTGTAGCTAGTGGAGGAGGGTTGAGTGGTGTGGGTGCCCACTGGCAGCAGGGTCAACTGGATGGAAAACTAATATTTTAATGAATAAATTGATTTTCTGCCCTGCACAAATGTTAAATTACTGAGCCAGATATAAAAAAATTCAATAAATAATTGTGATGTTTTTAACATCCAAAATTTCTGCTAATGGCAGCCATTGTGATCAGTCACCTCAGGCACCATAAAACCTAGCAATGCCACTGCATCAGAACAAAGCTTTTATGCACCTAACAGAGAGAGTACTTACAGGAAGTCATGGTACGGAATGTCAATTTCCTGTCTGCTCCTCTTTACTCCATGTCTCCAGCCAGTTATTAGACCATCCAACTGAACATAGAACAGCTGCACCTGATGCATAAAGAAGTTAAAACATTATTACCATTATTACACAAAGAATTTAGGCTGTCATATTGCAAATGCGCATTTTAGACTAGAACCTTTCTAGCCATAAATGATAAGGTAGCTCTGCCAGTATAGTGAGCAGGCTGGTGACTACAGAATGGGAATTCAATTCATGGTGAGGAAAAAGATTTTTTTTCCAAATAGCAACTTATTTTCCTCCTCTCAGTCCAAAATATATCACATAACTGCCAAAACAGTTAAGTATGTGTTGGGCAGTGGCAGATCTGGAGGTCAGGTCTAGTGCATGAGTACACAATGTGGCATTGCACTGTTCCACTAGACCTGCCTTTGGACCAGAATTTGCCACTGGTATATGACCTTCACTGTGTTCAAATACCACCCGTACTAAATGTGCTATATTAATTAATAGGATTCAACAGGACAAGAGATTTTAAGAACTCTGGGCCACAGCCAACTAGAAACCCAGTTCGCTATACAATACCTGGTGCCAGAAAGGATCACTGTCCCCATTCTTCTCTGCTAAATGTTTGATGTTTTCAGAGTTAATTTCCATAAAGCTGCGCGCATGACTACAAAACTCCACCTGATCTTCACACATATCCTGCACAGTGTTCTGCCAGTGCCAGTAAATGAGCTGCCATGTCAAACTGCCTTCCAACAATCCTGCAGAGTATGCTTGAACCCAGTCTGGGTACTTGTTGCAAGTCTCAACTTCCAGTATTGCCCACCTGCCAAAAGGTCATGTGAGAATCAGTCACATTTGTTGAAATGTGTAGAACTAGACACGCAAAGAGACCAGGGAGGTAGCTATGGAGGGGTGTGATGTGATCACTCCGGGCAGCAGGGTTGAACGCGTGGCAAAATGGGCAGGAAAAATCTTAAAGCAAGAAACTGCTTTTCTGCATTCAACATATTTTAAACTACTTAAATGAATATACGGAAATTCAGTAAATAACTATAATTTCCTTAAAGTTTATCATTTCTGTTATGGGGAGTCATTGTTATTACTTGACCTATGTGCCAAAAAATTTAGCTATGACACTAAGAGGATTTTTGTTCACTTGTTTTCCTGGACATGATTACCAATTTGTCAATGGGGCTGGCTGTGTTCTGCCACCTCCAGGTATGATATTTTGACCTCTCTGTTCTCTGTCCAAATATTCTGAGGCCACAGAAAGAAGTGCCATACATTTGACACCATCATATATGTCTTTTAACTCTTATGCTTCAATCTCTAGCATATCTCCCTGTATTCCCCTCCAGATGTTTAACCATTTTCTTCACAGGAATACTGGCAGTGACAAACACATCACAGACTGCACTAGTGCCAGGGACTTTGCGATGGATGGCAGGTACTGAAAATGGTGGAACAGAATGCAAGAGCAAGCTGAGAATAGGAACACTTAAGTACTATTATCCTTACAATGCAAGAGACTTCTTTCTTAGGCCTCAGTGTAAGGCAGAGTTGGAGAATCCAGTTCTTGGCTGGTAACATGCACAGGGCAGATTCTGACATCCACTGATGATGTGATGGTACATACAATGGTCAGAATAATGAACATACAGCTTACTATAGACTCTGAACCATTGAGGGGACAGGGTGTATGCTTCACATTGCCACAGTTTTCATCTTTGACAGAGTGAAAATTTTATTCTGCAAGCAGAAAAATCTGCACACATCCACGGATTGACATCAAAGCCCTCAGAATGAGGCCACCAGATCTCCTTTGTTATTGACACATTAACTTTTTTCAATTTCAGTGGTTTAATGCACCCCACCCCACATACCAGTATTTACTCTCTCTAATGCTGACCCATGGCAGGTTAGATTGAGTTGGGTAGTACTAAGAAACGGTACTAATAATAATAGTTTAAAATAAACCCATGACCACTTCTCAACAATTACTCAGGTCCATGGAGTTAGGTTCACAGCACAAATTTCAGATATGTACACGTATAAATACATGCACACTTATTTAATATTGAGAACTACAAGATAATGCATGGTACTGTACTGAAATTAGTAAGTTTGGTGTACTAGAACCAGGCCCATAGCCAGGCATGTGCAAGTGGGTGCACTGCACCCACTGTGTTCATGGTCTGGCCACAGGCCTGCCTAGAGCATTTAACGAGTTTGTCAGTGATATCCCCAAGTAAAAGGTCAAGCTTTCCTGCAACAGGTCATGAAGACTCACCCCAGTGGGGAAAGAATGTTGGGCTTCCTCCCTTACTTTGACATTTGGCATGACTAGGACGGCAGAGTTGTCAGTTCTACGCTCAGGCCGCACTTTACTCCCAAGGAAATTGCAGGTTCTTTTTTCTCTTAGAGGCTGAGTGGACCCCAGGGCTACTGAACATGGACAGAAGGAACAGGTCACTTGAAAATTTCCAAGGACCCTACCGGAAATCGAAGCCAGAACATCCTGTTTTGTGGTGCAGTGCCTCAAGTTACCCCCAAGTAGCAGGATAAGAAATTTTTATGTGAACAAAAATCTTTCATACATCAGTAGTGCTGTAATATAAGAATTAGCCCTTCCAATGCAATTACATCAATAAATTAGGCTCTCAAACCTACAGCACCTTCTATGGATGATCCTGTAAATAAAATCACTATCATAATTTTGCTTACCCTGTTGTGTCAATTTCCTGTTTATAGTATGCACGACCTACTCCATATGGAATCTCCTCCATTTTATTCCCTTGGCCCCAGAAATCAATCTGAAAACCTGCAATTTCACTCCAGAACACTGTAGCCGAATAGACACCATCATCCTCTTCTCTGTGGAGTTGAACACAAGAGTAAGACACAAGATCCTGAGAAGCATTAATGAAACAAAGTGCTACAAATTTCATCAGAGCCAAGACAGCTCAGTCAGTACAGTGACTCAGCTATGTGCTGGATGATCTTGGGTTAGATTTCCAGCAGGGGCGTGAAGTTGGCCAGTCGCCCCTTACTAGAGCTGAGGTTAAGAATGTGTGGAACTATACCTCTACTCCCCATGCTCCTTGCATGCCTTCATAGTACCTTTAGTTTTGCCTAATTTCATCATGAATGTAAACTGATTTTTTATTCTCATTGCAAAATACTTGAATTTTGCTGCATTTGTGAAAGATTTTGTACTCTTTTCATAGACTGATTATAAATGACCTTTGTTCTGCTTATAATTTATTATATGAAAAGGGAACTATATACAATAATGAAATATGTAAAGTATAAAGACAGAACTCAGACTTTGATAGTTATTTACTGAATTTCAATGTGAACCTCACTGGTGATTCTACACACATTAAAATGAGAACCTCATTCCAAATACATATAAGTGGATTTAAATCCATTATATTTTCTTTTGGGAGGATATGTCAATGAGGGCTTCTGAATTTACAAATGTTACAGAATCCTGATGAGCTAAAATTTGCATTTGAGATGTTTGTTAATTAGCTGTTATGCAAGTACTGTCTGAGGTTCAGTCAGATTTAGCATTTAGTTCTGTGTCACCAGTGGGGCTCAGATTGAAATCCAGTGAGTCACAGCCTTCTTCATACTTGACAGATTTCTTGGCGGGGCAGAATAAACATTTCAATGTACAGTATAAGAATAATTTCTAACTGGCTAGTTTCTCGGATAGTATATTTACTAGAGCGTAAAGCTGACCTTTCACTTTCATCTAGTGCGGGTTGAAAAATGCATAATGTTGACCTTAGTCCTCCTAAATTTCTATGCAGTGTGCTGCTCAAACCTGCGTGTTGCCAGATTTTTCATTTTCATAGCAGTGAGAATATAGATTGGGATCCTCTTTGTTACAACACTATGTAGTTTCAGCGGTGGCTATCAACGTCAGAAACATACTGCCTCCATCTTCAGGGTAAAAGATGGAGGCAGCAAGTTCCTCCAAAATGTTGGTAACCACATATGCAATGGCTTATCATGACTTTTGAGCAAAGGCATGCAACATGCAACCAACATTTACTTAAGAAATTATAAAAATTATTGTTTTCAAAATAATTTATACTTATGAACTGCTTTAATATTGTAATGCTACTTCTTAATTCGAGTATACTTAAATGTCCTAGTTTTAAAAATTCAAAGCAAATAAACAAATTTAAAAATTATACATTTGATAAAAGAATGGCTTTATAATATGGGCCTATTAACAGTCTAGCGCTAAAGCAAAATAATGTAAATGTTCTACATACCTACCGTAAAGCTACTCGTAGTCAGTCCACTGGACTAAACAAAATCGCGGGCAAAGCGATATGGCGACACAATAGTCGTAACTCAACGGACCGCTAGTGGTGTTACGGTCGTCTGTGACAGTTCACACTATTCTCGCCTAATTCAGTGACAAATAATGCCACCAAGCGGAGAGTGGTGAAATTGCAAGTTCAAACGCGCATGCATACAGCGTATATTTCCTGGACATGCGCCTTGCACTATCAAATACACGCAGGTCCCAGTTTCAATGCCGAGAATACAGTAACGCCGCACGTCGACAATTCAGTGAAATATGCTTGAAGCGCGTGCTTTGTGTACGAATTTAAATCAGACTTGAGAGATCATTACATATTTCCTATGAAAGAAAAAGTTTCAAGGATAAAAACCTAAGGGCATTCAATGCATGCCTTACATTCATGAAGTATACGCCACTGCACATACGCGTTGTCCGAGGCCTGAGCATCAACCAATTCGTGCTACTCATGTTGATCCCGGCGTTGCCGTGTATTAACTTGAGAAAATCACGAAATGCCTGTCCGTTGTGTTACCTCTGCCCGCTCAACAAGTGCCTCGCTCCACAACGGACGTAACGTAGCTCGCGACAGGTTTAAAACTGACGGACGTTTGGCCGTAATATGAACCTACTGGCCTAGAATTTTTCCTGTTGCGACAAATTTTTCCTGAAGAGGATAAATTTTCTGTAATAAAAGACAGATCTCCAGGTCGTGGGAAACACCTAATCGTGCAACGTATGCCATGAATAAGTCTGTTCCCAGAAACTGCATGGACTTTACTCTGCTGCTGTTTACAGCCGGCTTATTGAACTTCGTCCGTTGACAGCCAACACTTTAAGAGCATCTCGGCTTTCCTCCTGTAGTTAGTTGACTCAAGCGATTTCGTTGGGAAAATGCAGATTTACTTTCTGCACCAACTGTTACTAAGCCATCAAGTGATCGGTACCGGATGCCCACGCATATGAACACAAGCAGTTATTTCAGAATGTTAAGAAACGTATCTATCCCTCACCCTTGTCAGGGAAATAAAACACACGCGCACATGCACGCACACGCACGCACACACACACACAAGCGATAGGCTTAAAGTATCTCTGGCTTAGGCGGATTTCGCGTTCACGCAATTTCGTATGATCAACTCGTATTACAGCTGAACTCGGCTACAACGTCATGAAGGTGACAGAATATTTTGTGTCGTTATAAACGAGTGTTGTTACAACTGCGCAATATACATGTAACGTTAAGGTTAAGAGTGGGGAATTAACTGGTACCACATAACATCTGACCCTATAGGCCAGTTGTAGTATAAACTTATGTACTTGTAACCGGGTTCCACTGTAATTTCCCAACAAAGTTTTACTGATTTTTAAGAATCCGAGTCAGATTTCAAGGACAAAAGATTTTCTTTTTGCCAGAGAGTGCATAGGGGCTCTGCTGCCCACCAAGCCGCCTTTGCACGCGGCCCCTAGGCTGCTGCCCGCTCAAAGTGTAGCCAAGGCATTAGGAACACTAGCTTCCGTCTAAGACAGAAGTTGCCAACCCATGGTGCTATACCTCCACCCCACCATACACACGTACGTAAGTTTTTTTTGTTTTTTTTTGTTTTGCTTTTGTAGACCTTTCCTCTTCTACCTACTCACAGCAGGTGTCGAGGCTGTTTATTTTCACTTGATCACACTCAGACACACATCACAGTCGGTAGGACTCCTCCGAACGAGGGATTGGCCCGTCGCAGAGACCTCTACCTGACAGCACAAACACTCACAAGAGACATCCATGCCACCGGTGGGATTCGAACCCACGCACCCAGCAAGCGCTCGGCCGCAGACCTACGCCTTAGACCTCGCGGCCACTGGGATCGGCTTCAGGCATATATACGAGACAATATTAAAATTTATCTTAAAAGAAACAGAGCGTAAGGATATGGAATACAGCCAATGGCGGGCTGTTGTGAATAAAACAATGAGTGAACTTTGGGATCCCATGACAGAGGGAGAATTTAAGTATCTAAGCGACTGCCAGCTTCTCACGAAAGGCTCCACTGGCGTTGCACAACAAACTTTATTCTTCGTTACACGCTGCGAGCTTGAGATCTTTAAGCAAATTAAAATGGGAATTCCTTTCCCACAACTCTATCTTTATTTGAAGATTAAGTCACCTCTCGCCTGTGATGGTGCAACCTACTTCCGGAATAAGCCCTGAGTCACGTTTTCGTGCTCATTCAGAAGTGAAATCAGTTTGCATTATCAGGCAGCAACCGGTCTTTTAAAGCGAAATGTTTTTGACACGCGTAGAGTCAGACGCTGTAAATGAGCCCATCGTCTTATTACGGCAATTTATTTCGATCAAATATGGTCATCTTGAGGCCAGTCAAATTATAAAAATATGAATATTATAAACACATATGTATGTGTTGGATGACTTTGAGATCTCGGTCTACAGTTTCTTAGAACAACTATTGCGTTCCTTTTTTCTATCGTGTACAGATGCTGTCTTTGTTTATATATCGGTTAAAGGTAAAAAAAAAAAAGGTAAAGCAGTCCCATTACAGGCCTGGACAGGCCCACAGGGTTCCAGGAGGTCGAGGCTCCCAGATTTCTAGACAATCGGCACATGAAGGTGATAAGGTTGTCAGCCCTACGCACCGGCCGCGTTTACCCCCCAGGAAATATTCCTGGTACTCATTTCCGTTAGAGGCTGAGTCGACCCCAGGGCCATAGTGCGACCGACAGGATTATGCCAATGAAAAATTCCACTGACACCATCGGGAATCGAACCCGCGACCTGGCGGTTTGTAGCACAGTGCCTCAACCAACTGCGCCACCGCGGCCGCCTTATATAGATAAATTGTAATAGATAAATTAAAAATCACAATATTGTGAAAAATACTAGTATATATCTTCCCTGAAAATATTCCTTGCTTGTTGTAAAGTGTGTGTTAGAGAGAATGCGGTAACTTATAGTAAGTATGGACAGTTTCCCGCTGTTAATATTTTGTGCATGAAGTTGTACTGGAATCTCACATTTTGTTTACTTTTATCCGATGAGAACTCTTTCGGTATTCGTATGTTTTTTTCAAGATTCTACAGAATGTTAATTTTATTACGTACTTCTTGTAAACTGGATTCTTCGTGTTTACACACTATCACCGTTGGGCAGATACTGACAAATTATGAATAATATCACAAGATGGCAGCAGCGGAAAGTATGCTCGACATGGCACTGCAGTGTCTGTCTTGCCTAAGAATGTTCTTCTGAGATCAGGGATTATCAAATCCAGGTTTGCGACCCAAATTTGGGCCGCAACAGCCTTTAATGCGTTCAAAGATAATCAAGCGAGTTTCGTGACTTACACGGGATGAGGAGTAAGTGCTGGTACTATTTGGATCGCAAGGACAACGCGATTTGCGGTTTTATGTCGTGGACAAAAAGGACTTGATTAGCACTTCCCTAGAGAACAGAATCTCTTAGCGCGCACTGGGACCTGTCAAGTTTAGTATCTTAGAAAAAACTGAGTGGTCTTTCCAGAAATTTTAATGTTCCTCAGTGACATTTTTCCCGATAAAGTTTGATTTTAATATTTGCCCTAAAATTTTAATGAGTTTATGGTAGCGCGCGCGCGCGCACACACACACACACACACACACACATACACACACTCATCACAGGCTGTGCAATATATGCATATGTGCAATTTATAGTTGACAATTTAAAAAAATAACATTTCTCCGCCAGACACCGCGTATATATTTAAAAGTCTACAAGTAAGCTGTATGTACATGTCTTGGCTTAGGATCAACCCATCATCAGAGTGTATGGAGGAATTAAAGAACAAAATTTTACAACCGTAATTACTGGATATTGAAGTTCAGATCTCAATCTTGTTACACCAAATAATACTGTTTGTATCGAGTTATAATTATGCACCTTATTATATTGTCATCTATGGCCGGTCTGGCTCCACCACAATTTTCAACTTTGTCTCACAACCGGTATGACTTTCGGAAAAAGCTATTGAACATACAACGTAGTTGAATTTTCTCTACAACTTTCGTCTGAAACATTTCTCAGTCCAAGAGGTATTCAGCGAGATATCAGAAACGTACATAAGTCTTCATGTACGGTACCGGTTATTCTTCTCAGAGTTTAATGAAACATGAATTTTATTGACAGATTTTAGAAAAATCCTCAAATATCAAATTTCATGACTATACCTGCAGAGGGAGCGGAGTTATTCCATGCTGACGGACAGACAGACACGACGAAGCTAATAGTCGCTTTTTGCAATTTTGCGAAAGGGTCTAATATGAAAATGTGAATTAAATATTGTGCCATAATTGTTCTCTTTTACAAAGCATACAGGTTTTCGAAGATACAAGATAGATGTTCACAAATATGTGTGTGTGTGTGTAACTATGATTTCAACATTGAATACGTCATTTCCTGTCTCCTTGTCTACTGTCTTCTGTTATTATCCCACATGGCGTAGACAATCAGGCGGCCATTACTTAGGGCACCTTATGTTTAATGGAAAGAAAAGAGCTAATCACAGGTGCCAAGATGACATTAAACACACATGTTTAATAAAATGGTGTTTTAAGAGCATGGAACATTTTCGTCATGATCAGGTCAGGATCCAGGCACGACTACAGTTAACTACAATAATTAAATTTAGAACTCCATGCGATGGTGTATGCTCCAGTCTCGGCCAGTATTAGATAATCAAAAAACCTAAAGCAAATGCGTCCTCCATTCACTATACGCCCCACTGTTTTGCTTGGAATTAGCTGTATGCATTGTGAAGCTTATCTGTCACATTTATCCTTGGCTTCGTGTCCTGAGGTCAAGGGGAGAGGCTAGCCTCGCCAATAGACTAGATGTCCCAAAACTGTTTTCGCGCAAGCATCACCGTTAAAAGGAGAAAATATGGTAATCTTAGTTCTGCCAGTCGTGCGTCGCTTTTCCTTATAACCTGGTGTGTACAACAGAATGAGATCTTGTCTTCAGGCAGTTGTTTTATCTCAGTCCTTCTATAATCTTGTCCGAATTCTTTCATAACACATCAATTCTTTGGAGGGGGGGGGAGGACTTGAATTTAAGTGCAAGCTGTAAAAGCCTGTCACTTTACATCCCATTGAAAATATGTAGTTTAATATTTTCTTCCAAATATTCATTCATTTTCTGACCTGAATGTACAGTATGCCCTGTTACTTTATGTCACAAACTTCCATTTCTTTAGGCGAGCTGCAAAGGTTCTGGATGGAGAGTATCCTAAGAAATGGAATGGTAGCGGTCGTGAATCTGTGCATAACTGGCCTGCAAGGTCACCTGATCTCACTCTTATGGATTTTTACTTGTGGGAACACCTGGAGGACGTGTACGAGGTCAGAATGAACAAGACGGGCGAACTAGTGAAGCCATACTTCATGCTACAAGGTGCACGAACAACCGAAGAGTTTTGTGATTTTCCAAATTGCATCTTAAAATGGGTCACGCTTGTGTATCGAGGCTGAAGGCGGCCGCTGTGAATACTTGTTAACACACTGTGACACTGTAACCTTGTGCCTGAAGCGACCAGAACCATGTCTTCCACTAACTTACGCGTGTTTTATTGTAATAACTGTCCTTACTCATTCACATTTCAGTCCCGCAACTTTGTAACGGTTGCAAATCGGACCCATGTTGATATGACATTTTTGACAAAGTGTGAGGTCAGCAACCTAACTCCACAATCAATACAAAGTCACACGACACTGTGCATTTCATTTTCCCCGCATATTTTCTTAAAATTTTATCTAATCTGGTGCATACTTGACACATTTTAAGAATATAATTACCGCTGCCTGAATTTTGCGTTTGTTTTTAATCGTTCAATGTCAAATCTTCATTACCATGTAAAACTGTGGGAATTGTCTTTATCTGATACAAGTTTAATACTGTTTTTTAATTTCAGATCAGGTTAAAGCCGTTAAGGACAGGAGGAGGAGCAACCGGGCCAGTCTGATAAAGCTGTAAAGCCTGTCATTTGTTTTTGTGAGGCGACCCCTTTGAGCCTCTGCTTGGACACAGGCTATTCCAACTGAGGTTTTTTGTCGTCTTCCTTGCCGGAACAGTACACATTAAATTAGGGCAAAATCGCTTTATTCAACATCCTTCGCAGTTCATTATTCACTACCGCCCTATCACTCGACGCTGCATAGTCAGATTTGCTAACACCATCTTTAAATGAACTACAGACAAATATAAATAAGAACGAAAAAATAGGAGGTGAAAGAGGAAGAAGAAAATCAGAACCAGTTCCACAAATTATTTGGTAGACTTCAGTATCGTTCAGTCATTACACTGGACACGTGTATACTCACTTGTCAATTTCGCCTAGGATAATGGCGAGTATCCCCAGAGCAGACACAGCGCCAACTATACACGTGCTGACACGTGTCTGAAACCACGATGCACCGATCACCTTCAGCATTTTGGGAGTGTTTTGCTTCGGATGTGATGATGAGGGCGTCCACCTGCAGAAACGACACACCGTTTCACAGCTGATTACCACCCCTATTTCTTATCTGTGAGGTTCTGCCTTCATATCTAGGCTTATGGACCAGTGTTTGATCCGTCGGATTAGGTATTCTGGGTGTATTGTTATATGTATGAAAACAACTTACATGATTCTGTTATTTGTGTTTCGTATCAGTGTGGAATAGTTGGTTAGAGTATCTTGGACTACGAAAGTCGCCAAAAGACTGACGGTAGTCTAGTTACTAGATCTCGAAGACAGGCCCATAGGAACAAAGTACAGTACAGGAGAGAACTTGGGACTTCGCACCCAAGCAGGGTGCTGGTGACCTCAGGGAGTTTTTCTAGTTCATATATCGTGTGTGCAACTCTCTGCACTGTAAGGAAGAGCTGCGAGAAGTATACACAACTCCTTGCCAATGTACCAGCCACCTGCAACAGACCCTCTTACTAAACGTTACCGGGCTTCTATTATGAAATCCTTTTCCAACTCCTGCGCCTACGCCTCGCCACGGGAGATCGGGACACACACCCAGACATCATCCGAGTATTCATGGTTTTACTGACCACCTTCGGGCAAGTTACAGGATAATACCTTATATTACGCCACCGCCGCTTTTTTCAGTATTTTCCGCAATTAACTATTCACTCATACTCCTACCATTTGACATTATTTATAAGTAGCAAACGAATTCATTGTTAAATAAACTAAAAATTAAACAAGATAGGCAATATACGTACAACGTACCTCTGTGGCGCCTTCGCATAATTTTTATACCTCCTCGGGTTTCCTGGCAGTTTGAAACAATGTCACTCGAAGAGAGCGCCACTGAGGTTATTTAATGTCACTGACAAGGCTATAAACAGATTTAGGCTTTCATGTAAAGTGCCCGATATATTTGCCCGATTTTAGCCAAATTTGGATTTTCTCCACGGATTTTAATGTAAGTCTCCAATATCAAATTTCATGGAAATACGTTCAGTGGGAGACGCGCTGAAACACGCGGACAGACGGACAGATGGACATGACGAAGCTAAAAGGCGCTTTTAGTGACTAGGCGAACGCGCCTAGTCAAGAAGAAAGCCCCTTGACAGATAGGCTCATACTGAAGAAGGTCGGTCCGCATTAAGTTTAGTTGTCTCGATACTTTCTTAAATCTTAAGCTCTGACACTCATATAGACACCAACTGCACTGACAAAAAATTTCCCGGTTGAGGCACATTAATATTCACATTCATTAGCTGATCTCTATTACGTGTCACTGATCACTTAATGAATATTAGGACCGTAAGTGGCGGAGGGGTAGCGATGCAAGTGTAGTAAGCAGCACTGGTCTGACGACAGCATTCAGCTTATATGCTCTCGGAAAGGCCGAGTAAAACACCGAAAACGGTAACGCTCGTCCTTGGGCTTAATCAGCGACACTACGCCATGAAGACGTGTGGAGAAGTGGAAGTATAGCTCCAAACATTCTCATCCAGGCACGAGATGGAGGCATGTAATCAGCTGATTTATACCCCAGAAAACAGTCGCCCAATAAGCAGTGAACAGTGGGATGATGGGGCCTACACTCAGTCTAAATCCTGCACAGAAAATTCCTTGCCGCTGCCAGGAATCGGAAACCAAATCCTCGGTCAGCCAGCCCGCAGCCTACTCTCTATATCAACTGAGCTGTTTTGGGTCCTTCTAAGAACAGCCATCTCTGAACTACTGCAGTGACACCAACAAACCCACACAAGCCACTTCAGTGGCCGAAACATGCAAGAGGTATTACAACGTTTATAATATATTTTCGTAAGCTTGTACGCGTTTGTTGGTTTTAATTACAATACCTATTGCAGTGACATTCAGCATGAAAATCATCTCGCCCTGTTACGTATTTTGTAAGGTCTTATGAGGGTCACTCTCCAGTGGAAGATGAAAATCTGACAGGTACAAGAGGGGAATATTGATGCGTATCAAAAACAAGAGCTCTAGGAAAAGAGCAACGGCACATGGGGCTCTTAGCTTCTATTTTTGGAATTAGGCCATGCCCAGGATAAAATTCATGACCATGTCCTCATAACAACGGCGGTTAATTCCGTTTTTAATGCTTCATACGTTTGAGTAATTGAGTTAAAACAACGAAAGCCGTAGGTGAAGCAGGTATTAAAGTTAATAACAGTAGATCTTACAGATTTTAATATCAAGCTTAAATAAAATATTCCCATTCTGTATAGTTTCAAAAGGAGCCGGACGACCGTAGTCGGTATAGAGACTAGGCCACGGACGGACTGGACGGTCCGGTGCTTGAATCCAGTAGGGACAAGAATTTTCTCTGCTCCAAAAAAGCCCACACCTGCTCTGGTGTCCACCCAGGCTCAATGGGTAAGAAATTCTTTCCGACGGTAAAGCGGCCTGGGCATGAAGTTAACCACTCACTTCCATCTAGCGCCAAGGTTAATAATGAGAACTATACCTCTGTCCCCCCTACATAACCATACACCTTCTTGGCGAGGAGAGGGATAACTACTTTTACCCTTACCTTTATACGTTCAAAAAAACGCCAAGGATCGCAATACACAAAACAATAATGTTCCTAATTCTAAAAGGTTCTGACGCAGAGCTATTGCATCTAGAATTACTCGGTTTGTGGGATTTGTCCCTCGTGCAGCATTCTGAACACAGATAGCATATAGGACACTGGACATGCGCAGTGCATTTTCAGGCGTTCCTTATAGAATGAAAAAGAAAGATGTATCTGGAGACCACGTCTGTCCGTCCGTCCGTCCGAATGTCTGTCCGTTTGTGAAATAGGATCAGCAACTAAACCGTTTGTCGGATTTGCATTAAATTCGGTAAAGATACTCTATATGAAAAGTCGTCGATCAAGGGCGAGTCTCACGAAAAAATCGATTCCGTGACATTCATGTCATATTGTACTTGAGAACGTAAATTAATTTAGAGCGCACCTTCCGTATTTATTAAGCAATTTGGGTGAAAGTCGACAAACAGATTTCCACATAACGCCGCTCACAGACATCACAGGTTTCATGAAAATCGCTCACGGAATGCCACACTGTACATAAAGGTGTATATAAAATCTTTTTCCTGTACTTTATACATATTTCGCTAGACTTGGATAAAAATTGGTACAGGTATCTTCAAGCAGTGCTACTGCGCAGACGTGAATTTCGTGAAAATCGAGTTTTTGAAAGGCACCCTTATGTGTGAAAATGTAAATTAAATGGAACTTGCTTCATATCACTTTTCTGACACCAAGAACTTAGAAGGGGTACCTCGATTTTTCGGAAATTTGTGAACCCCTGCACTGCATTATATAATGCGGTAAGCTGCAAAGATCGCTATATAATTTACCTTTCAGGAAACTTCCGGCGTGTCTATTAGAAGGCAAGCACGTTTCGAAACGTCTTCTTTCACAAAAAACACAGAACTTCCCACGATGTTTCTCGCCTGTGGATTCAGAAAATCGACCTGCTGATTCTGAGTGTCGTAAACGATTTCCATAAGTATTTATAGTCAAACTACTTCATTGCACAGCCAATAGAAGGGCCCTTGTACGTTCACACTCTTCCTTGATTTCAAGCAAAGTGAAGAAAGTTTACTATTAGGAACGGGTGGCCGTGTTCCATCGAACATCAGAGAACTCCAGTCATATTCGCTATTTATAACACATCCTGGCAGTTGTCGACAATATACATACATATCAATCTTCTTAACGGATCCTAACTCTAAACACTCGTTTAGTGCTGTCGAGTCGCTTTTAAGGTTATTCGCATTCAAGGGTAGCCCCTAGTCACATAAAACAGTCCGTCCGTTTGTGCGCATGAAACAGCTCGAGAAAGTACAAATGGATTTGCACTAAATGCGATACTGGACAAATTTATGATAGTCCGTCGCGCCATTTCAGTGTTAATTAACAGCAGAGTTGGGATACTTTATGCTACAAAATACGTTTTATTCAGTGGAAGGTGACACATGTTGTTATAAGCCTGTAAGTGAAAGAAGAGTTGGACAGTTGCCTTCGATTTGTTCAGATGTTGTTGGCTTAGGTTTTTATGCGTTTTTTGGCCAAGGTTATGTTTCGTTAGGTAGAAACTGTGATTGAGAGTATTTGACGTCTCCTACGTCAGAGGCTTGGCTGACTTAAATTAACCGTAAACTAAACTAAATAACATTAACGACCAGACGCCATGCATGTAATATTTAGTTCATCTCAATACGTACTTCAAATCGCGTAAAAGTGGCATTATTGGTCATTTTAGCTTACTTAGTTATTTGAAGCACAGTGGTTGCTATATTGTGCCAGCTGTAGCAAAATTTAACATGATAAGAAATGTACGTATAATGCAACATGGCGACGCATTCATATTTCTGCAACATCAACTCTTCCCACATGGTCACACCACTCGCATACCACTGCACTGCAATCAACTTTGTGTTGTTCACAATTGTGTACATTATACACTGTTATTATTATTATTATTATTATTATTTATTATATTGCTTTGAAAAGGGCATTAGGCGCTTTCGTATAATTGCAAAAAGTGACTACGAGCTTCGTCACGTCTGTGCGTCTGTCCATCCATCCGTCCGGCCGGCCGGCCGCATGGAAAAAGTCGGCTCCTACCGGACGGATTTTCATAAAATTTGGTAGCCTACTTGAATATTTGTCGAAAATCTGTTGAGAAAATTCAAGTTTCACGGGTACTTTACATGAAGACGTATGTACGTTTATGATAAAATCTCGCTGAATTCTTCTTAGAATGAGAAATGTTTCAGACAAAGTTGTGCAGAATATCCAACAAAGTGTATGCGAACTCGCCTGAATGTTAGGCTTACACGTACAGTGCCTGTTTTGGTATTCGTATGACTAGGCTGACCTTATTATCAGTCACACACAACCTCAGAAATTTATCCCGGTGAAATTTAAAGAAATATTTCGCACACAATTCATAACCTATCAACAAACAAAATTTCGTATTCCTAGACAAGAAGGTAAAGGGAAAGTCCACCCTAGAACAAGCCATAAAGGCCCAGAAGGGGAGTACAGATATAGCCTAACTCTTTCTTTAACCTAGGGGCTAGAGGAGGATAGGCGGTCAACGCCAAGCCCCGGCCACTTTACCCCCATGAAAGAGAAAAGTTCCCAATTGTACAGTGCGTTGAGTGGGCTCCAGGGCCCCTTATGGCATTTGCCTTTACATTTACCTTCACCTTGAACAAACATTAAGTACAGCATTCACTGCAGGACCCTCAACATCACAAATACTTTTACAGTTCCTTCTTCTCGTGTTATCAGAATACACCGTTCTACAGGAAAAAATGCTTCGACGATTTCACCAGATCTCTTTTCTTTTTCACCGGTCCCCATCAAATTTCTAAAATAGGGCACTCCAGTTTCTCAGATTGCCTATAAGCATTCTCTTCTTATGAACAATTTGAACAGTACGTACAATCTTCTTTAAAAGTTTCCATTCACATTTTTTCGTTGAGTGCTTGTGATCCCGTTGACGCCCTGCTGCAAAAACACTGATTCTGTTTAACTGTAATGCTTTACTAGAGTATTCTGTCCTCCACGCCTCCTGCAGAACTGATAATAGTGACATGTCATTGCACTGAAACACGGTTACAGTTTCCTCGCACACGTTGACTCGTTTTATGTATTTAAGTCACAAGCAGCAATAAACTGAGAAGTGACATTAGGCAGTCGTTAAAAGTGGCAGATACGATCCTACAACTGAAACAGCCACTACACCCATACCTACAGTTTCCTTCTATCCCGTCAACTGTCCTTGTTTTTTTGGTAAAATTTCCATCATTTTATAGTATGTCTCATTGAGTTCCCACTTTCGTGTCGTGCAAACACACTAATAATTCGAGGAGACAGATACACTGCACAGATTTATTTCAGGGTCCCTGTGCCCAGCTCTACTAAGGCATACGTTGGAGTGGAAAAAGGAGCCACACACACATCAGCTTTGGCACTGTATAAATGTGAGTGTTCAGTTTCACATTCCGGGGACTTTATTTCCAGCGACAGAGATCTCCACCGGCCACGAAAGTAGGTGGACCACAGCAAAAAGAAATATCTTTGCCGGTGACCGATATCGGGCCCCGTTCATCGAAACCGTATATAATCACTATAGGCTACTGAGAGTTATTCCTATATTAAAATGTGTATGCGATTTAATAGATTGTTTAACGACAGTGTATATACTTCGTTTAACCCGCGGCGTGTTAAAAGGAAGTGTGATAGAAAGAAAGCTGGAAGGAAACGGTCATACTTCCGGCATTCTGTACACCGGCAGCAGATGGTTTCAATCCTTTGAAATTTTAAACGTTTAATTTAAATGCCTTGAAGATTTTCTGGCAAGAAGCAGATGGAAATGTGTGTGTGTGTGTGTGTGTGTGTGTGTGTATTCTGCACACGACATACGCAAGTAGACACATTCCTACTGACCTTTATTTCCTTTGGGAGGTAAAAATAACTAAAAATAAGGACAAGGTTCCAGTACACCTATTTTATTTACCGCGCACATTACAGAGGACATTAAAATGTACACAGATATTTACGCAAAGCTAGGAGGACGAATTATAGATCCCAGGTCCCTACTGCATACAGTGTAACTGTAAATAACTCTTACTAGAGCTACACACAAATTTTCTTACGTAAATGCGGCGTCTGCCAACAATATGTGGGTTAGATATGACCTCAAAATTCTCCCATATTGAATAGACCGAGATCACTACATGAAGGACGTTAAACTCCTTGAAGACTCAAATTAATCTACACCGAATATAGGCTACAAAGTTTCATTTCGGCAGATCCCGGTGGCCGCGCGGTCTAAGGCGTACGTCTGCGGCCGAGCGCTTGCTGGGATCGTGGGTCCGAATCCCACCGGGGGCATGGATGTTTGTCTTGTACAGTGTTTGTGTTGTCAGGTACAGGTCTCTGCGACGGGCCGATCCCTCGTCCAGAGGAGTCCTATCGACTGTGGTGTGTGTCTGAGTGTGATCAAGTGAAATTACAAAAAACCTCGACACCTACTTTGAACAAGTAGGTAAAAGACGGAAGGACTAAGAAAGAAAATTTTATTTCGTATCTCGCAGAGAACACAGTGAGCATCCTTTAGAAAGACTAACTGCTAAATAGCTGTTAATTGGGAGAAGCATACGAAATACATAAATACCCTGTGGGTAAAATGCAGAATTCCTGCTGTTAAACCTGGACGCTCCTAACAATAAACTCTTGGCTCGGTTAGACTTATCACGTAATTTCTGTCCATTCCCAAGTATTATATTCCATGTTCTACAAAGATTAAAATTCCTTCACTTACCTGAAAGCTAATTTTGAACTCTAAAGTTTTGCCTTTGAACCGTATGTTTCTTAATGCCAATATGTCGAACTGTAGAACTGTCATATGATTCGTCTCACCCCATCGGTTATGTCGAAATGCTGGACTTTCAGTAGTAAATATTATTTTCTTAGCAGGCACCTGAAACATAAAATGCCACATTAACATCAATCACGAGCAGGAGTTACATAAAAATAAAACGCTCCTTATCGACGCTGATTTCGACTTCCGTGGATCAGAGAGCGTGTAGGCGGCGAGGCGCATTGAATCTTGCACAGCTGGGACACAATTCAAATCATGCTGGAAGCATTGGTGTGTACTAGTCTACTGAGTCCAGAAGGAGGATGGTGGCGAAGAATCGGGAACCGGAACATCGTATTGCGTGCACGGCAATTCAGGGAGGCACCATCAACTTCCAGCACTCAAAGACGGTAGGTGAGCGTGTTTTTATAGTATTGTGTATAGTGTGCAGAATGCATATAATCCTAATCCCAGTGATAAAGATAAGAGAATGTCCTTCGTTTTGTGTTGCTAAATGAAACGTGGAACTGCCTGCAGGTCTCCAATTAACCCTTTAAAGAAGAAGCCTATCTGTTTTATATAAGGAATCAGTGCGTACCGCGCAGTAAACCCTCTCCACTTCGGTTATAAAAACCAGTCTCTTAATATTTTATAAGGCAAAAGTTGCTGTTTGTTCTCAGATCCGTACAAAACACATAAACGCAATGTGGGCACCACGTAGAATTTTTTATGTTAAACCTGGTGGTATGTAAAGTTACCTCTAGGCTTTAAAAGGTTAAGGTAGTATGAAACTATGTATTTACATATCCCTAGGCCTAGTCATGATCACCACCAACGGTGCAACAGACAACTCTGAGACCTAAGCTCTCCAAGGACATTTTCGTCAATCCATTATACTCGTGCAGGCTTCTTCCAGTATGCACAGATCACATTCCGACGTACATTTCCCAGCTGTCAAGCCATCTCCCTGCCGGCCATCGCACTCGCGCCCGCCCACCGCGACTTGCAGTCACGACTCTCTTGGGAATTTCCTTTTCCCCATCCCAGTCACATGACCGGTCCACCTTAGTACTCCGAGGCGCATTACAGTCGAGACATCTGCTTCTTGTAAAATCGTCAGGTTTCAAAAGAGGTCAATTACAACGCAAAGTTGTCCCTGTCCTTTAATTAGGCACAACGTCATGGATGCATACAGGGGAATGGAGGTATAGCCCCATGCATTCTCAACCTTTGCACTAGATGTATGAGAATGGTTAGGTTCAGGCCCCGGTCAGGTTACTCAGTGCAAGGATGCCACTGTGCCCACTGAACTGGAGGCTGGGTGGCTCATAGAAATGGTCTGGACGCTGTGGAGTAGACATAAATCCCCTTCCCCGCTGGAGAATCGAAACACGCGTCATCGGTCAGTTGATCCTATTCTAATCACTGTACGGTTGAGCTCTCTTGGCTTCCCATTTCCTTCTGGTGTTCCGACAAGAATTTTGCATAAATTTACCATCTCCCCCTACGAATGGTATATAACCCGCCCCATTCATTTTCACTCATTTAATTACCACAGTGTTTCCCAAACAGGTTTCGGCGAGAATAGAATATATATTTTGAAGTAAAAGTAAAGTTCGCCCTATAACCTGCCATGAAGGCGCAGAGGGGGAGTAGAGGTATGGCTTTCCTCTTTCTGTAACCTCGGCGCTAAATATTTTGAAATACAGCGACAAATTAAAACTACACCTCCAATATGAGGTAATTTTTGTCCGGCAGTTGGCAACACTAGGTTAATCTCCGTGCGCTAGCGACTTCTTTTTTTTTTCTGTAAACATTTTCATAGGTGAGGGTTCCTCGGGATATGATACATTACTGCAGGATTTCCTCCACAAAAGAAAAGTTGGGAAAAGCTGAATTATCCTAACAGTATTTGGCGAAGAATATAAATTTTGGAGCTCTCCAGTACGTAATTTCCAATCAGATGTCGTACGTGTCGTCAGATTACATGCTCATCATAACTGAAAAACGACCATTTAAAATATTACCAAAAACTGGTAACCAAAGAAATGCTTCTTAATCACAAAGAAGCAGTCTATATCACAGTGCCCTAAACAGTCGTCACTACTTTGATAAGAGGTATTAGAATAGAATGCCATGAAGGCTCTGACGTCAACGCAGTCGTACGCAAGTCATTGTCTTTTTAATTATATTTACGTCACTTGCTGACAGCCACCCGGAAAAAATGCATTACTTGTGTACTAGATTGTGTGACTTTAAAGAAGGTTATAGACCACTGGTAATAACTAAGATCACGATCAAAAGGCTGTAGCAGAATATGGCATTGGGCGATGTTTAAGGTGTAGTCGGTATTGCGGTCACCGGTTTTGCAGAAGAAAGTTACGTGGCGTGCTTATGCTGTGATATCACAATTCCAGTGTCTCTCAAGGCTGTATGATATAATGGCGGATCAACTGAAGCGCTGTCTGCGAAAGCTTGAATCTAGAATTGGAAAATGCCAAATTTTACTTCTGAATTTTTACGGTCACTGCACTAGCTTTTTTCTTTTTAAATATTTCTCGTAAAACTCAGCTTTAGAAAGGAAACCTCATTCCACAATACATTTCAAGTTAAAGTCTAATCACATGGACACTGTCCCATAAATAAAAACCGAATGTGTTCCCATTCACAGTTACGGATTTAATCTTTTTGTGTCGCCTACTTTTCCTGCTTGCCTTGCTCTAATGTCATTATTCTGAAACGCATGGCCAGCTTTTTGTGAAAGTCAGCACAATTGGCGAGTGCCCACTTTCACGATATTCACACCAAACGATACTATAGCGATATAACCAAATATTGTACCGCTGTCGGATGACTAGCACTTCTGCTTCGCATTCAGGTCTCCCGGTTCAAACATTATTCCGGCGGCCAGCTGTCGTGACTCAGGTGTTACGTGCCTTTCCTTACTCCTACTAGAAAAATGTGTACCTCAAGTTCTGCCATTCCTTATTCACTCCATATCCTTTCAAATTCAATATTGACAGATTGTCTTACCATTCCATTGTATGGTCTGACCTAGTGACGCTTTAGTTAAGGGAAGAGAGCTTTTGGAAAGCTTTTGGGCTATACGGGAGGTTAACAATAATATAAATATTACAGAAATAAGTGTGTGAGGATGTGGAGTGGATTCACCTGGCTCTGGATATGGATCAGTTTCGGAATCTTATGCAAAAAAAAAAAAAAAGGATATCAGGCTCCATAAAATTCGCAGAATTTGCCTACCAGGTTCTCGAGTAAGACTGTACGAGCAGTTCAGTACCCCAGTGATGGACGTGGTTTTGTAACTTCTACGTTCTGCATCTTCAACGTAACTTAGCTTACCGCTACAGGATTAATTATGCTACCACGTGCGGATTGTGTCATCGTACATGTACCTATGTATTGGACAGCTGAAGTGTTAACGCCCTTAGCAACCACGTCTTCTGCAGTTTCCTTCAGGGTTATGTAGAACTTACGACGGGGCAACACAGCCAGATTATCTAATGTGTACGAGAGTACATGATTACGAGTCACCCGGTAGTTGCAAAGACTCCAGTAAACTTCAATATTATGATACTAAGCACATTTAAGGCTTCCTTTAATGGTAAATTGCAGCCACTGATGAAGATCTTTAATTTGGCTACGTATATTAGCACCTCCCCTTATCAACACGGCAGCAGCCATGTAACTAACATTTAATAAGGCAGGCAATATATGTATAAACGTAACGTTCAGGCGCGTTCTCGTAACCATTGTTGCCGTGGAAAAGCAGTAAGTATTAGATACTCTGAGTGTCTGTAGCCTTATTTATCCAGCATGCAGAGCGCATGCGCCGTATTATATTGTCGCCTGTGGCCTGTCCGGCTCTACCATATTTTTCCACATTATCCCACTAACGGTATGATTTTCGGAAAAAAAAATTATTTTACATATAGTTATGTTCTAATTTCCTCTAAAATTTTTGTCCGAAACATTTCTCATTATAAGAAGCATTCAGTGAGACATCACAAATGTACATACGTCTTCATTAAAGTACACTTTTCTTGTCACATTTTAATACAATTTAAATCTTCTCGACAGATTTTCGAAAAATACACAAATATCAAATTTCATGAAAATCCGTCCACTGGGAGCCGAGTTGTTGCATGCGGACGGACAGATATGACAAATCTAATAGCAGCTTTTAACAGTTTTGCGAAGGCCCCTAAAAGCTTGTTCCTTTGTGTCATATTCTTCTTGCCTAATTTCGAATGCCGACGCTACGTTATTCACATTAATTTTGTACCTTCAGTAGCTTATATTACAGCAGTAGGCCTACAGTGAAGATGTTCAGACGTTTATGTTACACGTTTCAGTATATTTATATCGGCATTCTTTATTTATTACAGTGATACTACAGCGGAAAGAAAGACATATTTCCTGCCCGTAAGATTAACCGTGATTCCCGAGTACATGGCAAATGTAAGCCACTCAGAGGCACTGCGCTGCTGACATCCTGAAGTTAAACAGTGATCCGATTATATGGATTTTAGATACAAACGTCGCGAAATGTATCAGGTCGAGGTCCAAGATTTTCCCCATAAAACATTTATTGAACACATAAACGTAAGAACGAAAGACGACACATTATCAATAGTTAATCTAAGCGTCAAACAAAAATCTAACTTTGTAAGTGGGACATCCCGTTGTGATAAGATACACAGGTACAAGAGCCATCAATCAAAACTCTTTTTATATCATCCTGTCTGGAATTACTAATATACTATTTTAATAACAGTTGCTTTAACGTCTTTTTTAACGTGTCATTTGCTTTATGTGGTGGATACAATACAATTTCAAATTTAATGTTTTCGGCTTATCGTATATTATTATGATATTTGTGAAGTTGAAAACTTAACCACATACACGGATGATGTAAAATGATATAAGGTGATTTACATAAAAATATTGATTTGGTATCTTTTCAGCCTAATGATGATTCCTTGTATAAGCACCGAAACATGTTAAAGTAAAACTTCCCAGAACAAGTTAGTTGTGATTTAGGGCTACTGTCGTTACATCTGCACACGCGCAAGTTACCAAATAAAGTTTCAACGATAAAAGTAGACACAAAGTCGTCCTTGCATTCAGTCACTACAGAAGTTGTGCTGTATCTCCAGAATTCTTAACCTCCCTGAATCAATCCCCTCCACACTTTATTCGCATTATTAAGCTTCCTCCAACATGGTATATTCTCACAAACCTTGGTGGGAATAACCACGTGACAAAACTTCGTTATCGACAAGTGATTCGAGTTGGTTGACATAGGCCCGAGGGGACTAGAAGGAAATAAAACGTCACTTAGATATGGGGAAACCTCGAGCACCTTCATTCACTGGATTCCTTCCATCGCCTTAGGTGAAGGTCAGTGACTGATTCAAACCCAGGATACTTCATCATCTGGAGATACCAGAGCCGATCTGGACGCGCTGGCGAAGAGAGAATTCTTGCCGCTTCCGAAAACAGAACTTGGTCGCAAAATTCATATGTCACAGGGGAGTATTCTGATACTTATCTGACACTAGATAATCATGAATCACTTCTCTATACAGACAAATGCAATGTCTGTACCTGCATCTGTGTCCTGCTCAGGCTAGTCACTGGTCGAAAGTAGGCTTTGTGGCTGTAACAGACAGGACTGGTCTTGCCTCAGTTTATGTTAACCAGTTTTCCTGTATACAAATTAACAATGCGCAAGTCTACATTTATTTATTTATTTATTGGACATGAGATTCAGCAAGTGGAATGAGAAGAGCCTGTATAGGGCAGGGTAGCTTACGACAATGGCCAGGGTATTATAGAGGCATAGGTAGATTTAGTGGGTCTGCACAAGGTTACTGGGACAAGACAGTCAATTTGAAACCAGAGGACTATACTTTTTTCTATGGAAAAGGAATGAAAATAATAATTTTCTTATACCATACCAGTAGGAGTGTTTGCGGTGTTACGGTGATAGCGATTAAGTGTTCACTACCAGTCGTTATCACAGACATATATGATATCAAGCACAAGGAATTTACTCTTAAGAATGTGCATGCACGTTGCTAATGCTAGTAAGACTGCAAATGAGAATAAAGCGGAACTGTACCCCCGCGCAGCTAGACTTGCCTTTTGTTAAAGTACTTTCGAAGTACTAAAAATACACCTTTCTTGTTGGCCCTTTGCTTACGCCGCGGGCCATGTATCCGCTAGAAAGGCTCGTCTTTACATATTCCTGTTATGCGGACCGGATTTCTAGCACCCCAAGTTTCCCAGCAGTGCAGAAATATTCTATGTGTTTCATTTCTGTTCATTAACGTACATAAAAGTAATAAAACGCCAACTAAATGCACAATATGTTTAATATTCACTGTTGAGGTCACATGCTGCTACATGTTTCGTCCCCACGGGGTCATCATTTGGCAGACAATTGCTCATACATATAACAGATATGAGACAGTTAAAATGAACGTGTGCACACTGTCTTGCAGCTGTTTTATGTACAACCAATTGTCTCCCTGACGACGACCCGGTGGGGCCGAAACATGTGAGAGCGTGTGATCTCAACAGTGAATATTAACACATATTGTTCATTTAGTTTGTGTTTTATTACTTTTAAGTGCAGAAATTTTAAGTGATGGCGATAACAAGGGCGGTTCTCCCACGTTTAATCACAAAGCCAGGTAAAATTCCTTTGCAGACCCTTCTTACAGGGCTCGAACCCGTAGCATCTCCCCACTTCCTAACTTTAGCTAAATAATTTCGTTAAATTTTGGCCAAAGAATAGAAGATGCTCATTAACAAATTCCTCCAGCTGCACCGTCTTCCTAATTTGTATAGAGTGGATCAGTTGCCAAATCTCCAGACCAAATTTCTCCATCTCGGGCTGGCTGACACGAGGACTTCAACCCAAGGACGGTCGGACACATTAAGAGGTTCAAAATAGAAATGTATCAGATACTTACAGCCTCTAAAAGGCTTCACCTATGTGTAAGATTTCAAAATAAATAAAAGCGTGACTCGAAGAATATTGCACAATATCATAATTTAATTATGAAAGAGTACCCAGAAACTTAGTTGCAATAATTAGCTTAAACGTGTTTGAACACATCCTCTAATGAACTTTGTACATAAATTTCATGATTTTCTATTCATAGTTGTCTCAAACAAGGCGATAAGATCATCACTGCTTATTAACTTGTACTTTTGCAGAAAATAGAACTGCACGGATCATGTCAAATATCATCGGTTCCAAAACCCTTCAATCTTAAGCTCCCTTTAATGTCAACAGAAACTACGAAAGACCCCCTCTCCCCCTCACTACCTGTAGATATGGGTTAAACGTGGTTTAGTTATTTAAAAAACTAATTAATATTAAAACAAAATATTTTGGCACACTCGGCCTTCGAAATATTGATTTGTAAACACACTTTGATGTAGCTGATCATCCGAGGAGGTTCTGTATGCGATTTACTTGTCCTGAAGACCTCAAATCCTCCGTATTTACTAACCAAATTAATTACACGCTTATCTATGAATTACTGTCATTATTAAACTGTAAGTTTATAGTGCAGTGTTGTCATTTTATTATCCATTTACATAAGCCTATATTATATTTATACCCTATAAAGGGCTGGCCCGACATGTGTGGGGGCCCCAGGCAAGCTAATAATTTGGTGTCCCTTAAAACCCATGTTTTTTAAAATTTTTCCGGCCTAGGGCAGGCCTGGCGAAATTGATAGAACGCGTGCCCAAAATGCGGATAATATTCGGGGAAATTCTTTCGCGTGTGGAAACCTGAGTATACTGGCACCATATATGCGATTATTCCAGGGACGTCTCAAGGCCCCTTAGGGCTTGGCGCCCAAGCAGCTGACCGGCTGGCCCGCCCATTAGACTTTTTCGGTGGCCCCGAGAAAAAGTTTCACCACCTAATGGCAGGCAGCTGCTCCCACTAGAGCCTCAAGATTTCTAACGAACTGAGAGTTCAAACTTGTCATTTGATTAGGCTAATGATGTTACTGGTGTATCGTTGAGCTAAATGAGAGATAACACTTCGAACTTTCATGTCGAAAGTGATGGGCTCCAATCGCAGCCGGAACAAGGCCTAACCTGAGGCAGGATTCTCTCGATTTTTCAGTACTTCGAGGCCAGTACAGGGACCGGCACAGGACCTCAAAACTTGGTCAGAGCCAGTTCCTTCCAAAACGTTATTTACTATCCATCCCAATATAAGCTGTCATAGAGGCCCAAAATGAACTGCTGGGTGCGTCTTCAAACCACATGTAAATAACTGAGCGAAAAAAAAAAGTAAAATTAAGAACATAAGACATTTTCGTAAAAATGGGTGAGAATATTGGTTTAGCAAACCTTAACTTAGTCCACGGGGCACTGGTATGCTTGAGAAGCTAATAGTGGTCCATCTGGTCAAGAAATTATCCGCCTTTTACTAAACCCAAAGATCAATCCACAATCATGTTCACAGGATCTGGCAGCAAGATCGTACTGTGAGCCAAATAAATCCAGTTCGCATCCTCACATGAGATTCTTTAAGAAGTAGTTTCGCTTTATAATCCCATGTGAGATTAATTTCTGTTAAAGTGGAGTATTTAACTTGTAGTTTCCTTTTAGTGCTTTCTTGTAGGTTAGTTGGCTTTATTTCTGCAATGAAGTAGTTTAATAAACGAATAATAATAATAATAATAATAAACACATGCCGCATTTTTAGCAGGACAGTGAATAACTAGTGTTTGGTCAGTGACCCGTACATTTTGAAAACCAGCTAGACCGCTGTAAATTCGTAATAATAATAATAATAATAATAATAATAATTTCATAAAACCGATTCTTATTGCAAAAGAATACGACACGGCGTCATAACATTTGCAGGCTCCTTGTAGCTGCACAAACCCACAGCGTAATACGGAATTTCCGGACGCTTCCTCCTTGTTTAGTCTGCGGGCAGTATTTTATAAATGGGGTATGAGTCCAGTCTCCGTAAACTTGAATCGACTCAAGGCCACCGAGACAGAACTGATGTCTGGCACTTCAGACACCTAGCTTGGGCCAACTGGCCGTAGAAATCCCCGAGCCAACGGCAGATTTAAATGAAATACGCAAGTTAACGTTCTTCCAGGAACTGCATCAAATATCGCGATGGCTTAGAACTAATAAACAAAGCGTCACATATACCTGAGCACCTTCAACATTCGAGTCTCTTCAAATCTGGTTTTGTTTACGAGGAGATTGTAAAACTTGTCCTACGAAAGTCAATTTTATCAGAGGTAAATGTATTTTTAGGCGAATTCGCAAAATTGCGGAAAGTGACTATTAACTTCGACATATCTGTCTCTTTGGCCGTCCACATAGAACTCGGATCCCACTGGAAAGATTTTCACAAAATTTGATATTTGAGCAATTTTCGGAAATATGTCGAGAAAATTCAAGTTTCATTAACATCAGACAAGAATAAATGACACCTTATATGAAGACCTACGTACATTTATGATAATACTTCGCTGAATTCTCCTTGTAATGAGCAAAAGTTCTAGTGAAAATCAAAGCACACGTTTATTCAATACCCTTCCCCCTCCACGATAATCGTGCCATTTATGAGATAATGTGAAAAGAATATGGTACAAATTCGGACAGGCCAAGGGTGACAATATTGCCTGTCTTGTTGTAAGTAATCAAAGTCCCACAACTATGAAAATCTGGCACACATTTAGTAGCGGGTTCTCTACTGTAGTCAAACTTCTTTAGACGATTTAAGCAATTCTTTCAACGTTGTAACGTTTAATTTAAATTCGACGTTTTAAATATTTACGCGGACAACAAATATATTACAACAGCACTATGATTACATTAAAATCAGCCTCTGGATCCATTTTATCTCATTACTCTTTTTAAATAGCCTTTTTAAAAAGTAATAATTAAATAAAAGACGTATTAGGCATATTTACAATTAAATCTCTTTAAAAAATCAGCAGATATACAAAATGGTGCAGCACAATTTTGACAAATTCCGTAACTGTATAGCTAACATTGCGAATACATGAGTCAAAAACCCACGTAAATTCTGACAAACACCTGCAGTTTTACCAGGACTGTCTTGCGCTGTTAGCTGTTGCAACGTTTTGATATACGGACACCTTCCCTAAAGGCTCTTGGAATTAAATATCGCAACATGAAATTTTAGTAGTCTGTCGAAGAAGAGTGATATTTCCAGGCCTCTAGGCGCATAGGATCTACTAAACCTACTCTCCTAAAACCTGCTTAGAGAAGCTCTAGTATTTCATAAGACCACATTGACCACAGGAATGGGGACTGTTGTCTTCACATAAAATCACGCGTTAGGCATACGACCTTCAATGTTGAAGGTTGTCCCTGATAAACATGCATGGCCTTACACTCTATGTACATGTATTATTATACAGCATCTGAGCAAACAACGTTTTAACGTATGTTTGAAGTTTCGTATCGTGTACAATAAATATAGTACTGCTGGGGCATCCAACCTTTTTATGGCAAAGGGCCACAACCGTAATTCTGGGCTGGTTGGCGGGTTCTACGTGTAAGAATCACAGCAAGTGGTGCACGTAACTCCTAAATCATCGCGTACTTTTACAGTATATATGTGACAGTGGGCCGCGGTTTTGGACATGCCTGCACTACTGGCTAAAGGATGCCAATAGTAACCAGAGCAACGAGAACAACTGTAAATGCGGCCTCATTACACTTCTGTAGGCAACTGTGGCTTCCAGTGAGTGACATGAAATGTTCTTTTCTGTTTTCGTGTAATCAGACGCGAATGAGTGAACACAAAATAATTAATCTGAAGGTTTTTTTTTTGGTCGGCAGAACTGTAGTGTAGCCGAATTCCACGTCACTCACTACTGCAGGCACAATTTCGCTAATTTTAGTATCATTAGCATTACCTGGCTGTCATCGATTCTCTCTCTCGCTTCTGTATCAAAGGTGCTGCTTCTCTCAGAATCCCAGCGGACTACATTCCTACTTGTGAAGGTTTGTCTTAGACTAGGAACTGCTCCGATTAGCTCCTAGCCTCACCACACTGACTGCTTGCACGACGGCCTCGACGCGAATGGCCGAGATACTGACATGCCGCAGCTTTTAACAGCCGAGTGACTCGGCTGCTGTCCTATGAGGGAGTATGAGTCATCACGTTGCGCGTGCAAGTGAGATACGCGGTCCACACAGTGCGTCGCTCGAATAACGGCCGGCACAACAGCTGTACCCCACAGAAAATTTTCGTGGCTCCCTGCAGTCCCTCCAGGCAACTATCATTGTACTGCATTAAATTAGGCTACAATTACTGACTTCCACATACTAATTTCTTACTCACTAATTACCTATTTTGTTACCCGACACTCTGTATCTTGAACTAGTCACAGCGCCGTAAAACGAAACCTAAATAAACAAGTCGCCAAGAGTCCTACTGTCGACACTATGTACCTTGGGCTACTGACAGTGCCGTAAAATAAACCCTGAATAAACAAGTGACCTTCGACACTATGTAGCCTGAACTGCTGACAGAGCTGTAAAATAAACCCTAAATAAACAAGTCATCAATCATCCTACCGTCGACGCTATGTACCCCGAGCTACTCACAGCGTCATAAATGCAATAATAAATAAAAAAAACTACCGATCATTTCAACATAGACGCGATATATAGCCAAAAATACTGTCCGCATCGCAAAATAAGCCACACGAACAAAGACACGTGTTATGGTAGATAGTTAAATACGCTTCAGAGAAATACATTGCGTCAGCCTTCTATATAGAGGGACGTCTTGCAAGTGTTTAACTACAAGCGTATTTTTTATTAAATAAATACTCTAAAATATGGCACGTTTAAGCATTCTGAAGGATTAGAGCTCTAATTCTGTGGTGCTTAGTTATTCTGGAAAGGGTCACAGTCGCCCGTAAGGTCAAGATAATCCGCATATTTTGCAAACCTTGAAGATTGATTACCCTCTTATAGGTTTTATTTAAGAAACTAAAATAGGCACACACGGTATACACAACAGTCAATGTTCTCTCTCAGCTACGCGGGTGCACGGCCGCGCAGTAACTGCAATCCTTCCGCTCATAATGAATTGTTGCTGCGCAACTGGAATTTTTAAATTTTCATTTTAATTATTCTCATTATGCATATTACAAAAAACGTTTAAAGTGTCACGCAATCGTCAGGTCGTGTAAACATTTTCTGCTCAGAGCAGTAACAGGTCCGCGCAGCTGTGAAAAAAATTAGAGGGAAGGTTGACAACAGTACATTCCTATCCCTCCTACATGTTTTCGTGATTACATCGCCATCCTCAGGGAATATAACAGGCTAAATTATTTAAAACATGTTAAAGTATGATATAATTACAACAGTAATATGTGTTGTATCATAGTGATATCCGCAGCAATGTTTTATGAAGTCAGGTGCAATAAAACCCAGCAAAATAGCTTATTACAGCGTTCATAGCTGCCCTCGAACTGACCCTACCCTGAGTCAAGTTAAAAGTCAGTAAATGCCATCAACGTTCCCTTTAATTTCAAAGTAATCCTTTCATCCAAGGCAAGGTATTCGTGATCTCTGTCCTTCAGTGTTTCCATTACAATTTTGTATTTCTCAGCATTCCCATGTGTGACACGTATCCTGTTCACCTCATTCTCTTTTGTTTAATCCCCCTAAAAATTTAGTTTTTATTTAATCACCCTAAAATATTTAGTGAATAGAGCAAATATGAAGTTCCTTAGTGCGTAATTTTCTACGTATTCCTCTTTCGCCTTTCTATATCCAAGTATTTTCAGATTATGGATTATGAACACATACACGTTACATGAACAAACCGTGCAAGATGTCACTGTTTCGCATTATTATTTCACCATAATCACAATCGTTATCATTATTCACTACTTCTAAGAGGCAGCGCCATGGCTCGGAAGGTGTCGCCTGCCTGTGGTGTGCGGAACCGCTTTACAACACAGGCCCGTCCACCTACGCCGGATTTGTGATGGACAAAGTGGTAAACGGATAGGTTTTCCTTGAAGTAATTCTGCTTTCCACTGCCAGTATTATTTCACCAATATTTTATTACGGACGATATATTCTTAGCATTTGATATCCCTGTAAATAATACTTTAAAAAACTCCTGCCCAGAGAATTCAAGCCCTTCTCCAGCCAATGCTGCCGTTTCAGATTCTGTCGTGAATCACGCTTCGCTCCCGCCAGTGCTAATGTAATCTGAATTGGCAGACGACCTTGCCCATCAGACAGGTGAACGGCGACTTCTACTTTACCTTGCAATAAACTGCGATGTGAACAACAGTTCCACAGATGGCAGAAGCTGAATTTTATGAACAGATTTACTCACGCCATAGCAGGATTGTATGCACACATCTGCACTGGCACGGCTGATCACTGTGCTTCAGCTCTTTTTTTGGAATTAAATAAGAGTAAATTAATTTAAAATTGACTTCATTTTTTCTCGTTTCAGTGTCCTGCCACTTTGTCTCCGTAATGTTGCTGAAACGCATTAGCTCTGTGGGCAATTTTTTTGATATATTGATTTAAAAATGATAAAATGTTAGAGATAAAGGTAAATTTTCCTTGCACGAGATATGAAGGTATGTAAAGAGTGCAGGTATAAAGACATTTTTAACCTCGGCACTAGATGGAGCTAGGGATCGGGTCAGCTTCATGCTCCGGCCGCTTTATCTCCATGAAAAGGTAAATTTTCCTTGCACGAGATATGAAGGCATGTAAAGAGTGCAGGTATAAAGACATTTTTAACCTCGGCACTAGATGGAGCTAGGGATCGGGTCAGCTTCATGCTCCGGCCGCTTTATCTCCATGAAAAGAGTCGCCAGTAACCACGGAACAAAATACTGGATCGGCCCAAGAGCAGGTACAGATGATTTTGAGACGAGAAAGCTCGAAGCAGCCCAAGACATTTCTTTAGGCTGCTTGCTTCTGAAGACGCCGGTAACTTTGCTATTCCACACTGCGTGACGTACAGACGACCTGATACTTTAACAAAGCGGTGATGAACTCGAATCTCACAGGAAACAAATCTGATGCACCTGCCGAGAATATAACCACGATTCCTGTGGTTTTCCAGCCAGCAGCCGAGTCACTACGTATACTGATTCAGCCAAGCGTCTCTAACCTTTTACGGGTGCGGGTTGAATCCTTATTTATTTGGCGTATTACTGGAGGCCTGACTACATCCCCTTACAAATTCATGCCTTTTAATCTTACATGTTTCACAAAAAACTTTACCGTTTCAATCTATATCTGACCGGTAAATAAAACTGCTAGAACTTGCATTCTATTACCATGGAAATATGAATTAAGTCTAGTACAACTGCACGCTCTTCAGTTTCCATTTTGTGTAATTTTGGGATGCAGTCACACGGAAGCAGCCCGGATCATCCACACAGACACGACAGACACTGAAATAAACGTCATTCAAACGATCCAGTGCAAGCAGTCCCAGAGACCACAATAGAGGCGCTGTTACCCAAACATGGCCTCTGTTTGACTGCATATAGCGACAGTAGCGACAAAGAAACGGAAGCCATTTGACTCACGACATAAACGAAAAATGGCCAGACTCTTTTCAGAATGAAGATGCATAAATTCACAAATTATTTTCTATTAAAGTATTAATAAATATGACACAAGTCTTCTGCGATGTTATGCAGTGTCAAGCGGTAAAAAATTACAGACATTTTGGAGGAGCGTAGCGTCCCCATCTTCAGGAGACGACGCGCTTCTTGGACCAAAAGAATCTGAAAATTCAGGCAACACAATCCTCTGAAAGATCGGCAAGTTTTAACCGTGTGAAATTTTAGGTTCTGACGTTGGTATTGATGAATATTCCAGTCTTTTAGGATGTACCATCTTGCCTCCTTACCCCTAGGAAGAAGAACTCGGTAAAACATAACTATGTGTTTTGTTAGGCCTTAGAATATATCTGGATGAAGTAACTGAGGAAAATCCTTCGCCCCACTGGGACTCGAAGGTCGATCGTCAAGTCACACCAGTACTGCCAGCATATAAAGTCTAGAACAATAACGTAGCACACTGCCTTTTGAAATCTAGAGACCAAGGCCGCACCAAATGGCGGAGAGCTGCTGGGGTGCAGCAGCCCCCCAACCGAAATTTAAAAAACGCAGATTTTCTAGACACCATTACATCAAAATTTGTACGTGACTTATCCTTCAGCAGAAATCAGCCACTGAAATCAGCTGATCACTAGTGCAAGAGAATTTTGAAAAATAAAAAACTTATGTCTTAGACGAAATTTAAAAAAACACAAAAGTATTAGACTTTGTGATTTAAATTAGGCGAGTCATGGAACATGTAATTATACGTACATGCACATAAATGCAGTTGCAAATAGTGTTGCATTACGCTAATATTTACATGATTTTTATAACACAGTTTTTAAAACTAAACATCAATTTTATATAGCGTCGGGGTCAGCCCCGCCCCCTCTCTACCAATGAAAAATTCTGGGTGCGCACCTGTAAGAAGCTACCGAAAGAAGGACGTGCTTCACCGCATTGTGTTATCTTCAAGCGTTCGACACTTAGGGCCCTCCTGCAGGAGATTTCAAAACGCGGCGCAACTGGCGGTAAAACGCTCCGATAAACATGACAAATCGAATGCTTGTGCTTAATATATGACGATAATTTTTCCCCGATCAGATCCAAAGCACATTGTCTTCTCTAAACCATTTATCCCATTGGTCTCCAAACTGCTCCCCCGAGCTTGTATTATGCGGCCCACCGCCACATTGGTAAAGCGTGTAGGCCTATATACTGTAGAAATTACACAATAATTAAGGCGGTTAGACACACCAATTACTCTTATTTTCTCGCATGCGGTGCGCGAATCAGCCCATAATAGTGGGTGAGACCCTTTTTCATAGAAAGTTCGGAAATTCATGATTTATCCACCCACCAATCTGCTACAACAATTTTTATGTTATGTGTAAGATGAGAGGAGCAGCAACACTAAACTGGAACATTCCTCCTACCATCAAAGTAGCATATTGCTTTCCCTGCCATCTATGAGCGATACCCTCAAACCATTACGACACACACTGCAACTCTAATATGCCTGTGTCTTTGACGACGTAAGAATGCGAGTTCATTTGGGCAGAATATTGTCATTCTATTGACAAGTGTTGACTGCATGGTGTCACAGGCAAAGAAAAGATGTGTTTTTGGGGTGAACGTACTAACTGCGAGGTTGACTGCGATGACAATATTTCGGGTGGTTGCAGTCCCGCTGTTACCGAATCGTGACTCCACTGATACCGTAACGTCCTGCAGTGCGGAATGTACTTTGTCCGACAATCAAAATTGTTGGCCTCGTGTTCTGTCTGGAAAGTGACGTCACTACTGACGACAAGCCTAAGGATAAAAGAACTTCGCATGACGGCACTCTTGGAGAAAATGGTGACGTCGGAGGAGTTGGAGCGGTGTGCGGCTGACACTCTTATCTTGTACAAACTCACTTAACTGGAAGGAGGAGGAGGAGGAGGAGGAGGAGGAGAACAAGAGGAGGAGGAGGAGGAGGCGCAGGAAGGAGGAGGAGAAGAAGACGATTATCCTTTTAAGCCTAGCGGTAACTTTACATACCACCAGCTTTAATATTGAAAAATTCTACGTGGTGTCCACATTGCGCTTATGTGTTTTGTACGGATCTCAGAACAAACAGTAACTTTTGCCTTATAAAACATTAAGAGACTGGTTTTTGTAACCGAAGTGGAGAGTGTTTACAGCGCGGTACGCACTGAGTCCTATATAAAACAGATACGCTTCGTCTTTAAAGGGGTTTATATAAGAATAGGAATAAGAATGAGGAGGAGGGGATGGTTAAGTTGCCGTCGGGAATGAACCTTGCTCCCTTCCTGATGCCACGTCGATGTGAAAGAATATATTTATTGAAACAATGAATAGAGATCAGGGGAGGTGTTAAGCTCAGTGTTGCATGCGAGAAGTGGGTCCCTGCCACCACGGCATGGCGCGGCCTGCAGATACGGAGGGTACCTGCGAATGTAATGAATAAGCACCCGTGGACACTCGAAAAGGAGAGGGGAGGGGGGGCGGGTTTGGACGAAGTGCCAACAAAGCCTCACCGTAAAACCTTACGATGTTACGAAAACATTTCAGAAGGCTTTGGACATCAACTGATCTGTGGTCATTACAGCTGAGGATAGGGACAGGTGGCGTGCTGTCGCGAATGCGGTGCTGAACGTTCGGGTGCCATAAAATGAGGGGAATTTCTTGACTAGCTGAGGAATTCTTAGCTTCTCGGGAAGAACTCTGCCCCATGGAGTTAACTGCATCCAAATGGTGCTAAAAGAAGCTTTGGCCCGAAGCAATTCTGGCGGTTCCCCAACCATAAGGAAGAAACAGGGACTTGTGTCCGATGTGAACCAAACTTTAATATGGCTGACAGAGTTTAGTTAAAAAAATCATTAACATTTCACGAAGATCCTTTCTGTGGAAGCCGAGTCACTCCATGCGCATGGACAGACGGATGGAACAAACATGAAAACTTTCTTTTGCGAAAGCGCCTAAAACTGGAGAATTCGAAAATATTATATAATCACAATACATTTACATTAGAAACTTAAAAATATGCAAACAACTTTATAACTCACCAAAAGATCTTGGAAGCGTTTAAATAATGGAAGTCGAGCTGGATCAGTCAGTATATTGACGCTCCAGCAATCTTGCTGGTATTCCTGCAGATATAGTTCTCTTCTGCACAGCATACGTACTGGTTCTTGTGGCCCTTCCAAGAGAACAAAGTTGACGCACCAGGAAAGCCATCCTTCCCTGCTCTCTAGCGCGCAGGTTCAGGCGGATCCCCACTTTCTTGACACGTCTTCATGGTGTGGCATCCGTTGTCCAAAAGATCATTTTAAAAATAGAGAATTTTAGAAAAAAAGTGTTTAAACACATTTACAGTAAACCTAAAGTCAGAAAATGCACATAACGCTGGACTACACCAAATTTTGCAAATACAAAGAGTCTGGTTGCTTAGAAAAAGCCTCTAAATTTGTAAAATTAACACCGAGAAGCTATGGCGTAAAATGTCCCTTATATGGAAGAGTACAAAGTATGTGCTTCTGAAACATGGTTTATAGACAGGTCACCTTTGGTGTTAGATTGATTAATTCTGGTAAAAGAACTGCGTGTAAAATATCCACTGGCAAGACACAAAAGGACGTGGAAAGGTAAAAGGAATTTTACAAGGATTGCTTCTAATTTTGATAAGTTAATATTAGGTTTCAGACTTTTGTCGCGATGTAGATGAGATCTGCGCTCTTCTGGGATGCTACGCAGCGTTAAGTGGTAGTTTTATACCGACGTTTCGGGACGACCTATGTGTCCCATCTTCAAGAGTCAAGACTTTCTGACTCTTGAAGATGGGTTCGATAGGTTGTCCCGAAACGTCGGTACGGAACTACCACTTAACGCTGCGTAACATCCCAGAAGAGCGCAGATCTCAAGCTAATGTTAGTTGCTCTGAAAATTTGTCAGTTTCCTAGAAATTTATAACTCAGGCTAATCTGTTTTGATATTACTTTCACCAGCCTGCGTTTGCAAATATTTGCAACGTCTGTGATGGGGTAGGGGATGAGCCGTCAGATTCTATAATAGGCAGTATTTTGAAACAGATTGTTATGGATTTGTCAGGGAAATATAAGACTAAGGAATTTCGTTCGCAGGAAGGATACCTTAAATAAAGTTTTGCAACTAGCGTATCCTGTTTGGCCAAAGAACGGTGCATTCCCTCAACTGCTCATTTAGAAATATGCACTTGACAACAGTGAATTCAAAGGAAGGAAACATTTGTTAACATTTTACACTACATAAAATGTCATTTTTCGACCTTTTGAGCGTTTAGGGCCAAATTTAAAATTTTCTTCAGTACAGGCCGATTTATTTAAAACTTCCTTGGTTTTATCCCATTTACCTGTGCAATGAACACAATGGCCCCATGCCCATTGCTTTAACTATGGATTCAAATTTTTGAATACAGATTCCTTTTCTAAAGACGCCTAAATTTTCTTTAATACTGTAATATGTTTTTTCTTTATAATCTTTTATCTACGACCCATGATTTTGTGATTTACTCTGGCGCACACTTAAGTAGCCTGTGGTTAAGCAGACATTTCAGCAATAGAGATTTGCACATACTCTTCAACAGGATAGTGCATTTTTTTTGTCCGTCTTAATTTTCAGACGATGTAAAATGTAAGAACGTTTTCAGATATTCGAAATACTGCTCTTATATAACGTAAAATATTGTGGGGGATGGGCGTTGGAATTATCCACGGAATTATGTGGTGTAACTAGTTCCACTCCATACCTCTTTCTATGCGGTTAATATCTTGAAAAGTTGGAGGGAGAAAAGACGATCCCATAAAATATTCTTAATATTCATATGAACTAGGACTATGGAACCTATGCACAGAAGCAAATGTGCCCTGCACTTCATTCCGCTGTGCTTTTATACAGCAGTCTGTCTGTTTAAGAAAAGGATTGCAGGAAAGTAGACACATTTCATATTTCGCGTATCTTCAGAGACACTGTCTCATATTATATATAGAGGACGGTCTCGATGTCGAATCCCAGCAGGGGAAAAAGATTTTTTCTTCTCAGAAAACGTCCAGATCAGTTCTTGGTCCCACATAACCCCATATTCAACGGGTATCGGGGCTACTTCCCGCGGCTCAGACGGTCAGGGCTTCTAGTAAGAAGGTTGAGAATGAGTGGAACTTTAGATTTACCCCCTGTACGCTTTCATGGAATGGACAGGGACAACTTTACCCCTTTAACAAGGTATAAACAAAGATATCAAAATGTCTGCAGGGAAGTGTCGCATATTTGAAAGAAAAATAATCTAAGCTGTTACAATCAAGTTATATTTGAATCTATATTCTAAACTTAAAATCCTATTAAACACCATTCACGAGATCACCAATCATTTCATCAATGTCTGAAAACCCAATTGTGCGCTACGCCATACATTCAATCTTGTGTGCCAGCTGATACGTCGGAAAGGCCAGGACGAATAAATAATGCGCACAAAACATGAAAAATATTAATGTTCTAGTTGCCACAATTTTGGCAATATTTTTGCTATCAGTTGTGGTGAAAATATAAAAATTTATGTAGGCCTTCTGAAAATAAAGTCTGCGATTTTAAACTCGTATCTGAACTAAAGATTTAAGTACTTCTGCAACGGTTGTAAATGTTGAATTTACTCAGTGCCAAGTTACGGCATGTGGAGGCACAAATGTTGCGAAAGACTAAGCCGAATCAAATATCTAACCCTGGAATTATAACAGTATGCACCTAAGGCACGACAGAAAGTTGTGTGATGTAACAATCGCAGTATTTCGGGGATGCACCGTTCCTTGTTTCACCCGCTCGCCACGATGAGGCACAGGATGTGAGCGGGACCTGAAACAAAAGAAACAGAACAACAAAAAACACAAAGGCGCATTACGCGATTATGCGAAAGCGCCAAACACTGTAAAAGCACTAATAAGTTCAATTTGTAAGTAAGAAAACTGTGAAAAGAAGTAACTTACCTGCGCCCTTCGTAATCTTGAATTTCAAGATAATATATCTTCTTGTACTTGCAACGAGGTATTTAAACGTATTATTCTGGCATGATTAGGCTATTCAGCCCGTAAATTCTTGCACGTGGAAATCCTACACTTTAAGTTTAAGTTGTATGTTATTTATTGATTATAGTTTCTATCCTTTGGAAAAAGGATAATGCAATGAATATTGAAATACAGCTTTATGCCTTTGATTAACGCGGACGAAAACACGGTATAACGAAACGTAAGTTATCATTTCGGTTTCGATTTTGGTTACTCCTCGAAAAAATAAAATTTCGATGTCGTCTTGCTTTGCAAGCGGACGAAAAACAAAGCGTAAGTTATCATTTCGAATTCAGTTCTGGTCACTTGCCGAAAAACAATATTTCGATGTCTTCGTACGTCGACAGCGGATGAAAAACGAAACATGTTGTCATTTCGGATCCAATTCTCGTAACTCGTGGAAAAAATAAAAATTCAGTGCCTTCTTGCTGTGAACGACGACGGAAAACAAAGTGTAAATTGTCATTTCGAATTGAATTCCGGTTATTCGTCAAAAAAACTAAACTTCCGGTGCCTTCTTACGTCGACAGCGGATGAAAAAAGAAGGGTGTTACCATTTCGGATTAAATTCTCGTTACTTGTGCAAAAAATAAAAATTCGGTGCCATAAAAATTCAGTGCATTCCTGCGGTGAACGACGACGAAAAACAAAGCGTAAGCTATCATTTTGAATCCAATTCTGATTACTCATCGGGAAACTAAACTTTCGATGCCTTCTTACGTTGACAGCGGATAAAAAAAGCGTGTTATAATTTCGGATTCAATTCTCCTTACTCGTGGAAAAAGTCCAGTGTCTTCTTGCGTTGAAAGCAGATGAAAAACGAAACGTAATTTATCATTTCGAATTCAATTCTGGTTACATGTAGAAAAAATAAAAGTTCGATATCTTCTTGTGTCGCAAGTTCAACGTAAATTTATCGTCACGAAATGAAGTTTCTTCCAGCAACGAAATCAAAACAGCTTACAGACGTGAACCGTTTGCTTGCCATGTGGGTGGATTACATTTTAGTTCTTACCTGAGACAATCCACATTGTATTCTAAATGTTTCCCTCCCTCCCTATTATCTTTACATATTTAAATTGCTGTAGCCCTCCCTCCTTGATGCCTGTTATGTATTTACATTCTTGTCGCCTTCCTTCCCTGATGCCTGTGCGAAAATATCGTCGAATACTATATATTTAAATAGTTGTCAATTAAAAATATGTTTCATTCAATCAGAAAATAAATTGTAGCAAAGTTGATCAAAATGACAATTAGAGAAGCAGAGGGAGACTGAAGTATTCAGCCAACAAACAAACATTTCAATTCATCATCCCAGCAACAGCTCTAATGTCACGACGCCTGGTGGCTAGTGACAGACCTATACTTTCAGCTCATAATGTAGGCAGTTCTTCGACGTTGCTTGTCCAATATTACGGAAGTTCAATAGTAAATTTGTGTAACGTGTTTCTGCAGCATTAACAACAAGGAAATGTCGAAGGCTTCTTCTTCTGGAAACGCAAATCCAAAGTAACATTTTCAAAGGGCGCTCCATTCAGTTCGGAAATCAAAAGATAACACAAACGCACGCCAATAAACGACGTTACGCTTAGTTCGCCGTTAGGCTAAGGGAGGCAATTTGACACGGCAATAAGAAGCCTGCCGAATGTAATACAGAGGGTTGTCTACTCGCAAGAATTTCCAAACTAATAAATTCATTTAAACTCTAATATCATCCATTTGTTACAACATTAATTGTTAGGTCAGTTAAACTGTCTTCATGCCAAGCCTTTTCTCCTACGACCAACGGTTAATTTTACTGGCAAGTGAAATGTAAATTTTAGTGATGTGTTTTTGTGTCTCCTTTCCTAACAGTGTAAAATAATGACAGATGTCCGTGACTCACCGCTCGTTTCTGGCGCTGTCCCTCGATGTAATGCGACCTACCTTTGGTCGTCCATCGATGTTATCTTCTGCGCGTTGCTCCTCCTGTCATGGTCCCTTGCTCGAAGTCCTTCTTCTGATGCGTAGTGTTGCAATCTCTGGATTGTTGCAAGCGTTGACAAAATCACAGCACTTTTTATTTTAGCACTGTCACTAACACTAACAATTATGAGGTCGTTGCACAGGTTTTCATATTCACACTGCACATCATTAGACACAGAAAGATCAAAACAAACACTAAGCTTTCACGGGTCCACTCGAAAAAAACTGATAACTGAAAACACACACTCGAGACTACAAAGAACGTCTTATATTTTAAAAATACTTGGAATAAGGATTTTCATTCACTGCACAGGCACTATGGACAAAAATTATTTTCATATTCGGTGGAAACACGCACTGCCGAAGATAAGCACTTTCATATTCCGTTCACATACATTCGTGGAAACAAAAAAATTTGCATCAGGCACACAAACACTCCCCAAAACACAAACATTTGTACATTCGGCGCACAACACTCCCACAAACAACACAACGGAAACTTTGAAGCCACACGAAACCAACACAATGGCTGCCGGCCTCTTGGCCTCCCTGCCTCCCTGGCTGTGGCGATTATGTTCATCTACAGTGTTAACTTTCTATTCTGTCCTATAGCAAACATTTAGAGAAATTTCGACATGTCGAGGAAAAGGTTTCCTAGGTCGTACAACATGATAATGAATGGGGAATGGAGTAAATTACGTGTCTCAGGCCTTTGCGACACGAGGTCTTATCAGAAAATTTTTGCGATAGACTGAACTTGTTCCTCGAATAGGCTACACGATATGCATACAAAATTTTGTGGGAAAGCCTTTTCAAAACCCTTCTCTTAAGGGTACAGGAATAAAGTACTAAAATGGAATAAGATTGCCATCATGTAAATTGGATTCAAGTCATTCAAGGCGTTGAATGGTTGACTTTTTTTAGTGATTGTAATGTAACTTTTTCCTATTGGGACGCGCACGTCTTTTGCCAGTATTCTTGTATTTATGACGACCTACGTTTTAAGACTAATAATAATAATAGACAATAACTAACTTTATAGTGCAGAGACCTTCTTAAGGAGCTAACAGTTACTCAGCTAGGCATAAGATCCCAGCATTTTATGGAACCTGGATTTTATATAATAATAATAATAATAATAATAATAATGTACAATAACTACATGGCGCAGAGTCATTCTTACGAACCTAATAGGTGTTCAGTTAGGCATAAAATTCCGCGCAGTTTGTCTAACCTGAAAGTTTAATTTACGTAATAATAATAATAATAATAATAATAATAATAATAATAACGTACACCTATTCCATCTTCACGTTTTGAGACTACCTTCCGATCAAACACCTCTATATTAAGTGCATGTATTATTTAGGTATTATTTACCCTATATTTGGCTTTGCTAAGTATCTTCCCACATCTATAACAAATGCTTTATTAGTCAAGCTTAAACAGTTATACTACACACTATAACATGCCTTGAAGGCTCTGTGGCGAGAGGGGAGTAGAGGTATAACTGTACCTATGCCTAAACTCTCTTCTAGGTGGCGTGGGTGTTTGCTATTTCAAAATAATTTCTTTCTTGTCAGCTACTTCCTCTTTGCTCTTCGGCCATTGTTTGCTTAAAAATCCCCTTCTAAATTGTCTTGTTCCCGGGAAGCTCAGCAGTATATATTTGATACATTCTTTGTCTAAATATAACGTACATTTTTATATTGCTTCTAACTCATCGCCGTTTCCACACTCCTGCTAAAAGACGTGCTATCCCTTTTCCTTTCTTCGCAGTATAATATTGTGTACATGATTTCTAATCTAACTAAAACCCATACAGTAGTAATACAATGATAATAAACTTTTGTTTGGGAAATTTCGTGGTCAAAGACACTGGAATTTAATACGTGATGTTTTGCGAAAATAGGTTATGGGAAGGTGATCAGGAACAATATGGCTCCTTTTCGAGTATGATGGCAGATTTTGTGAGCCTGAAATGTCGGAAACAGTCCACAACCAATAGGAACTGGCTGTCGGCTGAAAACTGGTGCAGCGTTGTGTCCAAATGAGATGTGAAGTCAACTGTAGAAGATAAGAAGGGTCCGTGCAGTAGCGGAATAAGTAGAGTGTAATTATTTGCATGAACAAATAGAGATAACTGTGATGTGGCAACGGAGGCTGTTTTGGGGGAAATTCAAGCCCCCTGAGACTATGATGATGCTTTTACTTTGGGAATATTGCACAACAAAACAACAAAATATAGCAGGACAAAAGACAGCGCGAATTTCTTTTGGAAGTTTTTAATGAAGACGACAGCTAGAACCATAAGACTTTGAGAGGGCTTACAGAACATTAATACTGATTAGCATTTTAATTTATTGTGCGAACTGTTCCTGAAGAAAACCAAGAAAAACAAAAGAGAGACTGATAACATGTTACACAAAAGTATTATAAATATTGAAGTATTGTTCTGGAAGATGTCACTGAAGCAAATAAATGAGAAGCTCAAACTCCTTGTACAGAAGTGGTGGCGACATACCAGTGAAGACCGTTTGGAAACTGTTGCTGAATAAAACCGTAAGACACCAGAAGAGTTAAGGAGAAAACCCATCAGAAACACCAAGAGATGTGAGAGCAGCTTAACGTTGCACTGGACCTAGATTTTGGGAAATCTTACAGGGAACATGGTGTTGAGAACATTTTATAGCGAATTAATTTCAGTGAACGTTTTATTGACGTTACATTTTGAGAAATCTCACGGAAGAAAGCAACAGAAATATCAGGAGAGCAGAGAACACTTTGCACGCTGTGTCCGTTTATACTGCTATGAACATTCGCGTTAATCTGCAGTGTTAAGTGCTGCCAACATCCTGCTGCAACACGCCAGTTCTGTGTCTGGCCCGGAGGCAAGTTTTTCTGCAGAGAGTACTCGCCTAAAACGTATTTACGAATATTAACAACAGCAGCACTACTCTCACGCCACGCAATGCCTAGATATGGACAAATTTTATTATACTTTCTTAATAATTATCTCTTTTATCTTTTCGTAAGACTGTGTATTTTGTTTAGGAGAATTTATACATTTTTATTTTGCCTATTATCCAAAACTATTAACACACCGAAGGATAGAAAGCGAGGAAGGTAACATAATGGAAGTTTGCTTCATTCAAAAATATAATTTTTACCAGAATAAACATTTAAATATTTTGAAACAAATTTCAGGACAAGCTAAATTTTTGTGTATATAAATGTCCGTAGTTAAAATAGAAAAAATTACGTTTAACCTGAATAACTAACACCGGTTGGCAATGGATGCATGTGGATGTACAAATCGTGTTAGATGTGCCGGCCATGCAGAAAGAAGAAGAGAACCACAACCAGAAGAGAACATGTTAGTTTGTTTAACTTGTTAGTAGAGATACATATAGATTGGTGATATGTGCCATTCATATGCATGTTGCCAACAAACACTTGCCATTTAACTTGGCGTCTGTACTGCGCAGTACCAGTGTAATTTAGTGCAACTAACTGAGAAATCACTTGACGCTATTTTCGTCTTAATATCAACAATATTCAATAAAGTCTAGTGGTAGTCAAATTTTTAAGAAAATTTATTTTGGTTTTGCAGTGATAATGGGAGAAATGAATTTTACAATACAACGAAAATTTTTATTTAGAGGCAAATTTTAATGTCGTCAGTCTCATATTTACAGTAATGTTATTCGTAATGTGATGTCTACACATATGTCTGTCATAGTGACACTTTCTTCCCACTTCAACTCACAATCACATCAATTCCAAAATTAATTTACACATGAAAATTATTTCTTAATATTTTCAAAAGAAGTTATAAATATTTAGGCGTTCTCAAAGTACCGCGTGTACATACGAGCTGTGGGACGTTGTAATCACTTTGTTTGTGGTCAAATACAGCAGTGATATGCATGGAATTCTTAGGAAAGTTACGCATAATTGCAGTGTGACTGGCTGTTATCTGACTAGAAGACACGAATATTCTCACGAGGTACACTTCTATCCGAAAAAAATATTTTGTCTATCTGCCATTAACTAAGGATACTCTATCAAATGTCTTAACTGTTTAATCAAAGGAGACGGGGCAGTTTTTTTATTGTAGTGAAAGTCAGATATAAAATTTCTGTTACCACGATTTAGTTACGCAGGAAATATTTCAGAAGATCTGAATGTAAACGTATGAAGACAAAAGGTCCAGATTATCACTTGTGTAATGGCGTTTCAGTATTAAAAGGTACTGGGTGCACAGACAGAAGTACAAACCACCCGAAGCGTGCACAGAAACTTTTTTCATGACACAAAAACAGATACTTTTCACAAGGAAAACAACACTGCACGTTTCAAAGATTTATAATTTACATCGCTACAGAATGGATTTTCAGGAAACTGACTGAGGAAACAAGCTAACAAAATGCGATGAAAAGAACAAAGTTCTGTTTTTAAGATCACTGTCATAGCAACTGATCCTAAACGTATGACGCATGTTGACGAGTAAAGCTGCATACTTCGAATTACTTGGGCATATGAGGAGCAGGCTGACTCTATTTGTGTTATAGATGAAGCCAGTATCCTGGCGTGGAAGTATAAGAACCGGAAAATGCTGCAAACCAAAATTTCGGAGACAGTCTGATGGCGGGACAAAATTTCAGTGCTTAAAGTACACAGACACAGGGTATCAAAAAGAAGCACTGTGTGAAGCATGTTTTTGAACCAAGAAGCATGAGTTCTGCATGAGAAAAACCATAGAACCTGGACGGAGCACATTGAAATAAAAACTTTGTATCAATTACAAATAAGATGCAGACAGATAAGATATTGTGTTGTAAGGCCACAAACAGGCTAACTGGGACAGAATCTGCTAAATATGAGAACAATGAACGCATGAGTGACTTGAGGTGTGTCGAGTTACGAAGAGACGAACTGCGAAGGGGGGAGGGGGGGCGAATTCAATGTTCTTACTTCACATTAGCCATAGGGCATTCACGTGGAAGGACAAGGGGGAGCTGCAAAAATAAATAAATAAATAAATCAGGAAGACGAATTATAAATTAAAGAGGGAATATTGTTAGCAAAATATTCACTGGGGACACAAACATACAAATTTAGTAACACTATGTTACACTATCACTTAGGATTTCAATTACTAGTAACAAGGCATTCGTCACTAAACATATTCTGAAGATGCTTAAATGATAAACTAGCAAGTCAAAGCAAAAATTCTGTAATCTGCAGCATTAATTATTACGAATACTAACGGTATGCTATCCCATTTTACGCATCCAGTACACTTATATTCAGATATGCTGCTGCTAACATACCCAGACGAAGCAGAGTAAATAAACTTGTCAAAATATCAAGTCAGTAATTTGCAACGTAATATATTAGTATTACGAAAACAAATTTTATCTTATTTCCCTATGTACCGTTTTTCCAATGTACGCCATGAAGGCGTAGGGAGTAGTAGTTCCATAGCTCCACTGATTCTTAACTATATACCCACTACTTTTATCTATGAACTGTTTCTGACGTATTTACAAGATGCCGAATAAATAAATTACATTTTCAAAATAGCAACTTGGAAATTTGCAACGTAGTATATTGGTAGTAAGAATATTGATATTATCCTATTTCCCTATGCACAGTTTTCCTGTGTACGCCATGAAGGCGAATGGCGGAGTAGCTCTATAGCTCCACTAATTCTTGACAGTATAGCAGCTGCACTTGTCTTTGCAATGCTTCTGATGTATTCACCAGAAGGGGAATAAATAAATTAACTTACGAAAACACCAACTGAGTAATTTGCAACGTAATGTGTTATTAATCAGAATAGTGATGTTACCCTATGTCCCTATGTACGGTTGTTTCTGTGTACACCATGAAGGTGACTGGGGAAGCAGCTCTATAGCTCCACTAATTCTTGACAGTACACCCACTGCCTTTATCTGTGTAATGCTTCTGATTTATTCACAAGAAGGGGAATAAATAAATTAACTTATGAAAACATCAACTGAGTAATTTGCAACGTAATATATTATTAATAAGAATACTGATATTATCCTATTTCCCTATGTACAGTTGTTTCTGTGTACACCATGAAGGTGTATGGGGGAGTAGCTCTATAGCTCCACTAATTCTTGACAGTATACCAACTGCATTTATCTGTGTAATGCTTCTGATTTATTCACAAGATGGGGAATAAATAAATAAACTTATGAAACATCAACTGAGTAATTTGCAACGTAATATATTATCAATAAGAATAGTGACATTATCCTGTTTCCGTATGTACAGTTGTTCCTGTGTACACCATGAAGGTGTATGGGGGAGTAGCTGTACGGCACCTCTAACTCCTAACGGTATACGTACTACGTTTATCTATGTACTCTTTCGGAATTATTCACAAGAGTGAGAATAAATAGATTAACTTATGAAAACACCAACTCATTAAATCGCAACATATTATTGATACTAATGTTATCCTATTTCTCATACGTACATTATTTCCTGTCTACGCCATGAAGGCGCATAGGGGGAGGATTTGTATGGCTCCACTAATTTTTAACACAATAACCACGAAGTTTACCTCTCTCTCTCTCTCTCTCTCTATACTGCTTCTGACATATTAATGTAAAGCAGAATAAGTCAACCAACACGGAAAAACAACAAACAAGCAATACTAATATTATTATTATATTATTTTCCTTACGAAAGTTCCCTATCTATGCCATGAAGGCACACAGAGGGAGCACGAGCATAGCTAGACTCTGTGTTAACCTCAGCACTAGATGCTTGTCCCGTGTTACGTACCGTGTGCACCTTTCTATGCACTGCGTCTAATATACTCAGTTCCTTACCAATGAATATTGCACTGTATGAATAAATAATCGATACTAGTTGAAAATCTAATGCTGTGTGCCTGCAGTTTATCACTGTAACTTCCAACACGCTTGCCATCTTGAGTTACAGGTAACTGCTTATCAGAAAGTTTCAAAATATCATGTTGCACCTGGTGCAACTTGGATGACGTTTCACCCACTTAACGGTTGATTAAGATCAGAACGGGTATATGAAGCAGAAATCGTAATCTATTAGAAGGCATTATCGTTTAGGAAATTAAAAGAAACCACGAATTAAATTTATCCTTACACATCCTGGCATTCTGTCAGCGTTACTATGCTTGAAGGAAGCCACAACGGTTTTAGTCAATTTCAGCAGAAAATTCCCCTTTCAGAAATAAAACTTTCTGCCTACCGAATACAAGTCAGTAAAATAACATTACACTTACTACATTTGATTCATTCCTTTGGAAGAATTCGTAAATATCGGCAGAAATATGTTCTCCTGTGCGCAATGTACTTCAACAAGACGTCCATTACAGTTTCCGAACACGTAACCTGTAGGCGTTATTCGCGGATGGATACATTAGGAAGTCAAGAATGGAGATTCATGTTAAAATTGACTTTTGCAACTAATATTTCACCTTGCCTTATAACGATAATAATTAAGAATTAAAGCCTGAGGTGCAACACATATCACTTGAAACATGTAACTGTATAACTGCAGATATACTACGATGGTCTTCATAACGAAAGTTACGCCATGTTCAATCCTGTACTTCGTAAAACCGTCAAAACCATGGTTAATATAAACAAGCCTACAACCTTATTTGGCTTCCAAATGCTTTTAATTTAAACGATTAATATAAAGTTATATACGCCGGATAATTAAGCAGCAACTTCCACATACTGTGGCGGCCACAGACGTACCCCACCATCCAGCTGCAGCCTTCAGCCCGGCAGCAGTCTACCACACGACCATCCTCAACGAATGTTCCCGAACTTATGCCTGTGGTTAGGGGGGGAAGCAGTGTTATCAGGTGCTTATGTCCTAAGATGTCGCTCGTGCCGTGGTCAACGAACTCTTCCAGTGGTGGATTACAAAACTTAATTCATGCCTGTCAGAAATCGAAACAAAAAGATGTCACAAGTCTAAAAATTTCCCTGGTAATCCTCATGATCTGAAATATGTTTTTTGATGAAAAAAACCATCCCAAATGTAGATTACGATTACTGTTACAATTACAATTTTATTGTAACCTATTTCAATGTGACACGTGATTTTTATTTCTAACGGGTGAAAACCCGTTCAGAATATCTGGAAGTACGATATATATTATGATTAAATAATGGATAAACTTATTTAAAAATAGCTTGACAGTTCGCAACTCTTGGCTAACAGTCTCACACATCCAAGTGACAAATTAAACGGCAGACATTTACATAGAGTACATGAGAAATGCATACACAATTTTAGCTCAAAGAGTAAGTGGAATTTTGACAGACAATATCAAGACTGTGGAATGGCGATAGCTCAGTCAGTTTAGTGACTAGGCCACAGGCTGGCCGTAAGAAGCAACTGATAGTTTTTTCCGGTAGGGTTGCGAAGTTCATCTCTTCTTCAAAGTTTCCAGACCAATTCTGGGGTCCACCCAACATCCTGTTCAATGTGTACCGGTGGCTCTGTCCCTGCGAGTAAAGCTTTTAGGGAGTGAGGCTGACCACTCACCTCAGTCTAGAGCCGAGGTCAAGCATTAGTGGGTCTCTGCCTCCAGCACCACATACACCTTTGCGGCGTGCACAGGTACAGCTTTACTCTTAAGACTATTCGGCTCATGACTGGAGTCGTTAGTCGTACGGCGGCTAGTCCTCCGGCAGCTCTTGCCAATACTTACCTTAACCTTTTAAAGTCTAGCGGTAACTTTATGTACCACCAGGTTTAACATTAAAAAATTCTACGTGGTGCCCACATTGCGTTTATGTGTTCTGTACGGATCTCAGAACAAACAGCAACTTTTGCCTTATAAAACATTAACAGATTGGTTTTTATAACCGAAGTGGAGAGTGTTTACAGCGCGGTACGCACTGAGGCCTTATATAAAACAGATACGCTTCGTCTTTAAAGGGTTAAATTCTGCAAGTGTCCAGTCTTACTACTCATGTTCATTTTTGCTCACTGGTTAGACTAACATGGGCACGCGGTGGCGCAGTTGGTTGAGGCACTGCGCCTCAAGCCGGAAGGTGGCGGTTTCGATTGCCGATGGTGTCATTGGAATTTTGTATTGACATAAACCTTTCGGCCGCACTATGAACCTAGAGCCGGCTCAGCCTCTAACAGAAATGAGTACAAGGAATATATCCTGCGGGGTAAAGGCGGCCGGTGCGTAGGGCTGACAACCTTACCATCTTCATGTGCCGGTTGTTCTGAACTCTGGGAGCCCCCAGCCTCCTGGAACCCTAAGGGCCTGTCCAGGCCTGTTGCTTTTATTTAGATTTAACGGGTGTCTGGCTGTACTGGGATAAGACTGACGTTTTCTTCATAGGTTGTAATTGTACGGAATTTAATGTCCAAATGCTGCGGTACGTAACGTTGTAGGCCATTCTGCACCAACGACATGAAAGGAAATTCTGACCAGAGCATCAAACGCAGATTATGTTCATGTTGTTTTCTCTTCTATCTTGGGACAGCTGCCCACATCTTCAAAGCTGAAGTTACTTAGACTGTGAAGATGGAAGCAGGAAGTTCGTTCTAAAAGTTGCTATATATATATATATATATATATATATATATATATATGCATGGAGCTTTATCTCCGTTTCCTCGTACGTCTTCTTGGTTTGGTTCTTAGGTACAGATTTTCGAACTAGAACAGGCTGGTAACATTGTGACAAAAATTCAGTTTTCAGTACGTACTTATAGCTTTGTTTTACAAAATCAAATGTTTTATTATGACTTTATTTTATTGTTAGCACTGTAATATTTTATTTACAGGCTTACATTTCGTGTATTAAGTTTTACTGCCATGTGAGGATCTCAAGGAACTTTACAATTAAGTCTACTTGTCGCTGTTACGTAGCAGTGCATTCTAGTTTACCGCTAATATCAATTTGTTTCGTACTCACTTAAAATTTTCTGCCCTTAATGCGTTACCGCTTACTTTTGACGTTACAATGTATCTGAGTCATTAAAATAATTTTTGTTTACGCAGTGATACACATTGGCCTACATACAGGATTTGATTGACAGGTGGAGTACAAGAAGCAACTGCAAGCAAAATCCGCCACTGCATTCCTCCCCTACAAACAAGTCGACGTCATCAAGGACACTCTCCCCACCTCTATCAATAGCGACACGTGCGGTAGTGGATACTGTACCAAGCAAAATGGACGAATGGATGTCTCCTTATTTATAGAAAGGTAAGAAACAAATACGCAAGATTTATTATAATTACATAACGTTACATAACATTTGTAAATGCAAATTTCCATACAGGAGGCTTTGATCTGTTCCAATATTGTTTAGGAACTATTTTTTAATTCTTGGTTTATTTAGCGACGGTTGTACTTTCTCAAGATTATGGTGTTTCGAAGGGTCGCATGATTTATGAATGACGAATAAGAAAGGATTTGGAAAGAAGCGGTTTTAGTCTGATTTAAGGTACCATCGCGGCATTTGGCTTGAGGCACTGAAGAAATTCATGACAGAAGGAATAAGAAACAGAAGCGCTAACTACTCGACCACGACGTTTTATAAGAATGTACGCTCGTCACGCAGTGCTGTCGCAGCTCCAGGAGCATTGCACTACCTCCAAAAGCCCTCATTTTAGAGTCTACAGCTTCTGAACATTTGTAAAATTAAAATTGTCTTATGGAACCGACAGTTCTGTGGTCTTCATAGTAAGCAGAATTTACAGGTTGTTATTTAAATGCAGTTGTTAAATTAATCGTTTGTAGACAGAAATTCGTCTGAATAGGTTGCGAAACTTAATTTCCTGACGCAGAGCAAACACACTTAATGCTGACAGCAATAATAATAATAATAATAATAATAATAATAATGTTTTTAAAAACTGGATACCGCTAATATGGAAGTCCGTCACTGAACCTGATTTATTCGGTTTCATCCACTGCAATCGTCAGCACCCATCTCCTTAAAATCTATGATAATACTATCCTTCCATTTGTTCCTGGTCTTCCAAACAAATGTTTTCCAACGGATTTCCTCACACAAATTCTGTATTCATTCGCCAAACTCGTATCTTAATAAGATAATGTGAAGATGGAGTCACCTAAGCTCCATAGCCATCGCTATAACGGCCTCCACTCTCATGCTGTTAGTGACAGCGATAACACGGTCAGTGGTTTCAGTTATGCCATATGTTTTGCTGCATGCATGTGGCCATCCGACTCTTCCAGAAACTCGTTTCAACTGCGCAGTTTGCTCGGAGTGTAAGCGAGCTGCTTAAGCGGCATAGGGAGGGACGCAGCCAAGCTGTCTGGCAGTCAATTTGAGGGGCGGTGGACAAGTGCAGTGAAATGGGAGACGTCAAGGCTGAGCTAGGCCCGATTTAACTACATAATATACGAAAATTCAGTTTCTGCCTCGGAGGAAACACCCTATTTTCAATTACTAAGGCCAGCTGTTTAATGTTGCTTATCGAAAATAATCGCCGTTTTTACGTCGCAGTCACGGGAAAGGCATACATACACGGTGTAGGTCAAATGCAGAGTTTTTGAGTGTTGAAGCTGGTGGTACATATAGTTACCGCTTATTTGTAAAAGCTTGAATAATCGCAAAATCAATACCTCACACAGCCTTAATTGATTCGTCGCTACAGTCTAGAATATGGGACAAATAGCGGTCTGTAATAAATATTAGGGAGGGGTTTGACAGCCTGTAAGGACAAAATGGGTAGATTTATCAGCCTGTAAATGAAAGGGGCTTGTTTACATCCTATACAGCAGGCCAATATAACGTACGGCCTGCGAGACTCATGTGGCCCACCGTGGCTCTCTGTGCCGCCTGTGACCACTTCTGGAAATAATATTTATTTTATAAAGAATCCTTCACCATGAACGTGAATGAAAGAAACAACGTTCATCGCTGATTGACGAACATATGGAAATATTTTGAAAACACCCACTTTTCATATATGGCCCCCAAACATGACAAGGTGGTTGTTGAAGAGAGATGTAGTATCTTTTATTACATGTTCAAGGTGATTAGGAAAACACAAATAGTTTCTTTCAACGGAACATTTTTATGTTTTTCCATAATTCATAATCAAGAATGAAAATAATTTAAAAATTCTTTATTTTAAGTAATTAGAACATAACCAATAAAGTATTACCCCCTGCCCCACGCCGGAATATACCCCTGCGTTCCGCAGCTGTTTTCTTCAGAAGTTGGTGTAACTACAGACAAAATGAGAGACATGGGTAGATTTAATTCATCTGGCTGAGATAGGAACACAAAGTAGGCTGATGGTCCATGTGGATGAAGGAACCTGATTTTAAATTCTTCATTCTTTTCATACTTTTATAACACATAACCTAGCCACCAGTGACCTTCATACACTATGGTGATGCATCCTCTGTTTCAAATGGGCTGGTGTGACTCTGACTTCTACTTTCTGACACAGCCACTACAGTGCCATCTTAGGCTTTAGAGTATTTCTTTGCAATCAAATTTGTGTTGGAAATAGGAAGAAAAGCATGATATTGATGAGTTCCAACCACTGTTCTGGTGTTGTCAAACCTAAATTTTAGGTGATGTTTTGTCTGTTCAACTTCACTGTTGCAGACATACTCTATATGTATGGATGGCAAATGTTCTTTAGCCCATGAATAGAGGTGTGCTGGGGACAGTATCTGATGGTGTTGTAACCTGGAATGAGCTGCAAAACATTTAATGGTACCTCCTATACCATCACATGGGCCTTTGCCATGTGATGTGGCAAAGAAATGCCATTCAGTATTTATCCCAAAGTCAGTGTTATGATGGCATAAGTTGATGAAATTGTGCTTATTTTTCTATTGTGCTGATGCACCATCAGAAAAATAATATATCTTTGAAATATTTGGAACATTTACTTTCAAAAATGCAATTAGATACTTTTGGAAAGTGTATGCTGTCACAGTATCATGATACAAGTATTCTAAAATAATTACAGAACATGGGTGTTCCAACTCATTCTTAGAATTCTTAACGTAGCTAACAAAGGGATGAATGGTGGCTTGCTGGTTATTCTAATGAAAACCTTGTGCTGCATCCTGAATATTAAACGAATAATTTTCTGAGAAATCCCGCAAAACATTAACTTCTCCATCTTGAATTGAAGATTTTGTTTCTTTAAAAAATGAAGACTGCTGGTGAGCTACAAAGTCGTATACCTTCAGTTTCTTCAGACTTGATACGAATTTTTTACAAATTCATCTGATGTGGATGTGACAGTATCAAGATTACATCTGTTGGTAGGCAGCCACTGATTGAATGTAATAGCACCTGTCATGTTACATTCCAGCATACCTTGCAAATCTACTTGCAGTACATGCTCCACAGGGCACTGTGTGCAGCTATTTATTAGACAGTCCTCAGTCAGTGGATTGCAACTCATTAATGCTAAGAGATTTCTCAATGTTGATACATTTTTCTCAGGTTCATTTCTTTGGGCAGTTCATTTAGCTTGATTGCATCAGCCATGAGTTTGATATTCTGATGTTGAACGTGTACACAAACAGAATAAGTTCCAGCAGCCCCAGCAAGAATTACACTTCTCGGTTGAAGCTGACAAAATTTGGAGAAGGCAATCTTAACATCTGGGAAGCAATTTTTAAATTTATTAAAAATGTCTTTCAGGTTACCAAGTATCAGCCTTTTTTTTGGACATGAATCCAGTTGCCATCCTTTTTCATGGACTTAAAGTCCCTCTTGCCAGGCATTGCGTGGCTGATCTCGTCAGATTCATAAAATGTGTTAAGTGTCCTCAAGATAGTCAGCTAGCCTTGCCTTACTTCGTTGAGGGTTGGGAGATGACACTATCCCTTGAGACGTGCCCAACTCTTTAGCTTTTCTGGCAGCCAGTTTGATGTTTGGAACTGTCTTTCAATCCTGCATATGTCCCAACTTTGTGGAAGAACAATCAACATTTTCAGTTTCTCACTTCTGGAACATGTGTTTTTGAATTTTACTTTCACTTGGCTGATCATTTCATTAAATCTATTTATTCTCACATTTATTTGTGAATGTAATGAAGAGTGTAATTCTGACATCTGTTGCTATAGAACCAGTGAGACACTCTTTACTTTACTTCTGTATCTCTTCGTAATCTTCTTTAGTTTAGTCGTGGCATATCTTTTACTGGCCAAAGTTGATGTCTTTATCAGTGATTCTCCAATAATCTGTAGTGAAGTATTTATTTCTTGAACTTCAGTGTACTGATTATTATCATAGCTTTCATCATCAGTTACTTTATATTCATTTTCATTTGTTTGCTCATCCCTTTCTCTTAACCAAACTGACAGATATTTTCTGCATGGAGCACAAACGTTTTGTCTTGGAATGAGCTTTAAAAACGGTTCAGACATATCACACATACCAATGTCTATTTTTCTAAGCTAATGATTACCAACCGTAGGGTATTCGGGAATGTTGTCCGTACTATCACATAAATTTCCCAAGTATTTATTCCAAATAATTCTGTTTCAGAAAATCTTTATTGCAATTGACTTAAGGGTGGACAGAATAATAGAAGATAGGAAGTAGTAACAGTTAAGCCATAAAATAAACAAACTGCAGCAAGAATAACAAGCTGTGAGCAAGCAATATTTAAAATCGCTAGTGAAAGATACTGCCTTACCTGAAAAAACTGTTCTAGCACTCAAACCACTGGAGGGCCCAAAATAATTTTTTGCGCAGTTATTACTGGGACTATGACTATCATGGAAAGTTCTAAAGAAATTGAAGTGCTATGTTTTAGTTATCAATTTCTGTATCTTTTAACATTTAAGGACCCATAACTATAAAACATATCACAACTGAAGCATTTTTTTGAACGAGTTGATAAAGAATTTTATAAGCTTTGAAATTACATATAATGCATCTGTCTTTACAGCTTGTTTATATGACTTATTTAAGAAAATCTCTTTTACATTCTACAAAACTTGCTGCAACAAGAGCTGCATATTTTCAGTCTTTCTACAAGGATCCAAAATTAAATGGAATTTGTGTCACTTCCATCTGACACATTCTTGTGTTTACCACATTATTATGAGTATAGTAAAGTAGAAAATGTGACAAGGTAACCTCCAAGTTTCAAGGTAGATAGTCATCTGTTCCAGAGCTGAAAGGTGTTACATTCAGCGAGCATGGTTATATAATAGAGCTACTTTTTTTTTAAAGAAAGGAATGTACATGCAGTGCGAATATTAGTTTTTATTTCACATATTGGTGTTATTTTATTGATGAGTCAGGCATATAAAGCATCCTAAATTTAGACCCTTCTTAAAGCCTTCAGTTTCACGTACTGTATATGATTTTCATCTTTTAGGAAAGAGGACATCCAAAGAATCCATTATTTTAAGTCGAAGCTTCCAGAAGTACAGTATTGTGATGTGTCCAAGAAACTGGTGAAGCCTCATATCTTCTTGTGCAGAAATGAGCACATCTGCAACAGGTGCAAAATAAGGTTAAAGAACTGTGTATGTGGGGAGGAAGGATCCATTATGAGGTTAGTCCTGCTGAACAGGTTCAGCAGGACTAACAATTCCTTATACATGCCTCTATGCTGAATCAGGTTACAAAGAAATGCTTACATGCCAATATCTGATATTACATGAGGAAAAATTAATTTATAGGACAGGTGTTTGTGTGCGTTCTGGGTAAAGACAAAGGATGTTTATGGAAAGGCACCCAGGGACACATCAGAAAACACATGGAAGATGTTCATGGAAATCAAGTATTTTATATTATTCACACTTTGCAATTTTGTCATGAACTAATAACCACCAACCAATGCACAATAATGGAACAGTTTATGTTGAAGACTGTATAAACCCCTATATTTATTTCAGCAAGAATCATCATCCTCAGGGGTCAGTCATTCATACTTAAGTCTACTTCGGCATCCATATGTTAAAATCACACACTAAAATTTTAACTCACAGGATCTTGATACTGTACACATGAATTACTAAAAATGGTTGTTAGAATAAACACAAAGTTAAAACATAGAGGTGCCACATTATTGTGCAGCACTTGTCAAAATCTTCGTGTGCATATTTCAATCTGTAGTTTCACTTGAACCTTCTTCCTGTAGCCAATCACTGGCGTGTGTGAAGGTGGACCTTATGGGGTATTTGTACAAACGTCTATAGACAGGTTGATGTTGTTAGTCCTGTAATGGTGTTTTTATGTGCATGGTGAAGTACTTTGATGGTGAGGTAAGATGCCTGGTACAGATGCAACTGACAGTAACTTCAAACATTTGCAGACTTTTTATGACACACAGTTTTGGTATTATTTGCAACACAACACCAAGAGTGATTTGCTGAAAATAATTCAGTGTGCAGGTGCAGAAGAAATGACTTCTTAGGTCATTTGCGAAAAAAGTATTGCTAATGAAAGAACAACATATTCACATACCTCATTTCAAATAATTCTATCTCTAAATGGTGATGCAGGTGAGGCTTTTGATGAAGAATGGTGCCTTGTTTTGAGTGGAAAATAATTAAAATCTCTTGAAATAGAAGAAAATCTTAAGTTTAAAATTATGATACATAACACAGGATCTGCTTAAGAATTGCCAACATTCTATTGACTGAAACTAAAATTAATGTTGTGTGACCTGGACTACTGACGTGGTTGTCTTACATTGTTTGTAGGCTTGGCAATTATGTAATCTGTTAAAAGTTCTTGTACAATGTTTTTATGCACTTGTACTCATTCAAAATGTTGAAGAGTAGTCTCACTGCAAAACAAACTGTATGCTACAAACTGTATGTAAACGAAACAGACTACATATCGGTCTGTGGAATACAGTATACTAAATTTTCATTAAGGTGTCATGTGTACTTTAAAAAAGCCAGAGGTAACAATCACGAAATAATGTCCCATTGAACCAAATTTTTCACTTTGACAAAAATTTTTCTTTATGTATATGTAATTAAGGAAGAGTTTCTTTGCTGTGTGAATTTTACTGATGGTGTATAATTAAAACTCATATATTTCAATGGTACGTACTGTCAACACTTTAATGAACCTGCATGCCAATAAAACATTGAATTTAGAATATGAAGAGTGTGTATGTGTCACAGTGTGTCAGCTTTGCAGTAACTGGCCAAGAGACTTAAGAACTGATTAAGCTGCATTAATGACAGCCATAGAAGTAACAATAACGATGCTAAATTGATCATAATAATACAGTGTCAATTCTTGACACTTAACTTTTCAAAGGCTACTTCTTCTGAACTCAGTCTTGCAGGGTGCACAGATTTTCAGGTCTCAGGTTATAGAATTGGTGTTTGAACACATCACAAGCCACAAACACCGAATATCTTAGTGTTCCCTTTATTTGGATGTAGCTGTAACTACTGATGTCAATGGATCACAAATCAATCAAATATGTATGAACAAATGTACCATCTAATGGCTTTACATTCCATGATGATAAGAATTTCAGTTAAATGCAAGTATGTGTTGTTGTGTAAGATAAATTTATTTGGGATAAAAAGTCATTATGCACATATATTTTTATATTGAAGGTGTACTGGGAATGTTGTTCATCATATCGTTACACCTGGCTGATCTTCTCCGATGAATCTGAAATATTTCTGCAGTCCAAAAGCATGCTGTTCTATATATGACACCAGAATATGGGCACAGGCTGGTAACATTGTTAATGAACTCACTAACCTACAAAGAAAGAAATTATTAGCACTAAGTAACTTTATGTTCAAAGTTTCTTTCTACAGTTATGTTTATGGCTCTAAGCTTCAGGAATGAGTATGGCGTTAGGAAACTGATGTGCTGAACTAAATTTTATGAATAGTGAACACCTGAATATTACTCTTTACTGGGGACACAGAATTCTTCCCCATCATTTCTTGGGTGGTGGGGATGACTGCTCGAGCCGTCCCCCCATCTGCCTACTGTTATATGTCCCTTCAGCCCCTCTGGTACAGGCCAGCCACCTCAAAGTTTGCGTTTGTAGGAGAGATATTCATGTGACTATAAATGCCAATGATCCTATTGAAAGAACTTCTAGAAGACTGAATGAGAAGTACACTGGATAGGGAAGCATAAGAGTGCAAGAGAGGTGTGGCAGCACCGGTCCATGGAATCTTCTTCTATGGCATCATGATAGGTCCCTAAACATGTGCTCAATAAGTATTGCGAAATTATATGTGTGTCAGATGAAAGTTTTAACTAAATATTATAATTTAACTGCAATTAAAACCAAGAGACTTAGCTGATTTTGGTGTGAGATTGCATCCAAATCTTATCTCCTTCATGAAGGATGGCAAACCACTGGCACCAGTTACACTCTAGACATGGACTGTTACATGTGCTGGCAGTGATCACAGGTTTTTCTATACTTAGATCTGGAATCACAGGGTAATTCTGTAATTCACAAATTAGTTTCCATAAGAAACTTTTTGGTGTTGCTTTCTGTATCTACCATGAATGCTGAGAAGTATGATCATCTAGAGGAAGAGAACTGAAAGAGAATACAGCATATTATCCTGTTAATTTCAAAGGGTGGTAGGGAAAATGTTTCCCATCTTTGTCCCGCACAACAACCAGCATATCTAACAAATTATTTCACTTCTCTTACCTGATATATTCCTGTCTTCTTGTGGTGTCTGTAATCAGTTCCAAGCACAATGTCCTCAGTTCATTTGTCAGAAGTGTACTTCACTGCTGTGAACCACATGCATCCACAGATTAGTTGCTGAACCCTTGGCATGTATTGTTACGTTTCCATAGCAGACAACAGGCTCTTATCAGCACTAACATGAACACATACTGCACCATTACATCCATTTCCTCCATCATCTTTATGGCTACTGACATCTAATTCTGACATTTTAACACCATGTACATTCCCACCACATTATAGTGCCTCACGTGACATACTTATCCCCTTGTTATCTTTCATATTCAATGACAAGTTCTGTTTGCATGTTATTTAACTGAATAATAAGATTTCCTAGAATTTCTTTTGCTTTTATATTTGTAATAAGTCTACTTCTTTTATATTTATTGTGGTTTCCAGACTATTAAAATTTTGGAGCATTTTCAACTTATTTGTCCCATACTTCCACCATGAATTTGCTGGAACTTTTCATGACATGATACCCCAGCTCACAACACACTTAATTATTTTCAGGGCTAATATTGCTTTTCTCCAGATACATGACAGGCACATCCAGTGACAGAAAACCCTTTCAAACAGAGAGAAACCCATCCACTGTTTCAAAAAATTTATGAAAATATGTGCAAATTTTGTAAAGTCTAAGACAATCAAAGTATCACTTTAAAGTTATGTTTCAATACTAGTAAACAAAACAAAATTTCTCTCTTTTAGTCAAAGGTTTTGGATCCACTTTAAACACAATGTAACTATCCATGCAGATACTTCTGCTGCAATAAGGGGAACTAACACAGTAATCGCAGGTAGTTCCTTAATAATGCTGAGGCTGGTATGGCATATAACATTTGGCTCACAAGTGCACAGACAGCGTTCAGTTCTGCCTGCTCTGCGGTGCACAGCCTCTGTACTTCGCTTATTACCACACACGGTCTATACAGTGTATACAAATGCAGCGGTGTTGCAGAGAAGTCAGCCAAGGCCCACCCCCCCCCCCCCCGCCCCCCAAGACTCGATAATTGTGGCACCCTGTAAAGATTACCCAAGTTACTACCATTCAGTTTACATAAAGAAGACGATTAAATGCTTCTCAAAGAAGAATACAGATTTGGAAAATAATCATGTCTCAAGTTCCAGAACAATTTTTTGCACATTCTCTTCCACTGTGTGCCTCTAAATTAGGGGTGCCCAACCTTTTTTGGCAAAGAGCCATAGTCGTTATGTGCTTCTTTGCGGGCAGCACGTGTAAAAATCACAATAACTAGTGTACTTAACTGCCTAAAATCTTGTGCAATTTTTATAGTATACGTACAGTGTATATTATATATATATATATATATATAATTTAAAATGTGGCCGCGGGCCCCGCAAGGCGGACACCCCTACTGTGTACTAGCCGGGATCCCTATGGATGTGAATGCTGGGAGTTCCTGACTCAACAGGGGGATGGGACCCTGGTCCTTCTTTCATGTCCCTGTCAGTGTAGCGTCCGGTTACTTTCATGTCCCTGTCAGTGTAGCGTCCGGTTACTTTCATGTCCCTGTCAGTGTAGCGTCCGGGTTACTTTCATGTCCCTGTCAGTGTAGCGACCGGGTTACTTTTATGTCCCTGTCAGTGTAGCGACCGGGTTACTTTCATGTCCCTGTCAGTGTAGCGACCGGGTTACTTTTATGTCGCTGTCAGTGTAGCGACCGGGTTACTTTTATGTCCCTGTCAGTGTAGCGACCGGGTTACTTTTATGTCCCTGTCAGTGTAGCGACCGGGTTACTCGTAAATGAGGACGGCAGGTAGTGTTAAGTTCAGCCAGACTTTTGCCAGAATATGGTTCATGATGTTGGAGCTTGCAATGAAGTTGAATATCTATTGTCTGGACGAGATGTTACACAAAGCTTCATTGCCTCTTCTGGCGATAAAGTCTGTTGAACAGAATTAGCCAACATCGAAAGCATACCGCAGAGCACGTGCCTGGATATACACACTTACCTTCCCACATGAAGACGGAAACTTTAAACGGTTATTAAATTATTCTACCGAGGAAAAGGTTATGTTCAAATAAAACATTCACATTATAAATTTCGTTTTTATTTTAAAATCGCAGATGGCATTACGCGATCCTTTTGCTTTCCAAGTTTCAGTAAGTGACACAGTAATATGAAGATCGATTGTGAGACAGAGGACATGACGCACAAAACCTTGATTTGCTGAATACTTGTTATCTGTCGAGCTCGTGCAGACATCCCGTCTTGTGCACCCCATTATGCTTGACAGCATCTGGTGCTGAAATGAAACAACGCTGCATGTAATTTCCTCAGAATATTTAGTTTTTTATGGACCTGCACAGGCCCTTAGGGTTCCAGAAGTTTGAGGCTGCCAAATTTCAAGACAATAGGCACATGTAGGTGGTAAGGTTGTCAGCCCTACGCACCGGCCGCCTTCACCCCCTGGAAAATATTCCTGGTACTCAATTCCTGTTAGAGACTGTGTCGAGCCCAGGGCCATAGGGCGGCAGGAAGGATTACATCAATGAAAATTTCCAGTGATACCATCGGGAATTGAACCTGCATCCTTCCAGTTTGTAGCGCAGTGCCTCAACCAACAGCGCCACCGCGTGCCGATATAAACATTTTTCAAATCTATGGCTGAATATTCAGTGAACTTGGGATTTCCCAGGCGTAATACGTACGTACGAATCAATTGAAATTTATCTGTTGAAATACAGGTGAAGACGTCGTGGATTTGGGTGTCGATATTTTCTTAACCAAGCCGCATGAGGCGGACGTGGCTAGTGCATGCAATAAAACTTCTCAGACGTGATCAAATTGTGATCGACCCTGCGAACTACTCAGTATTAACCTTTTAAAGCCTAGCAGTAACTTTACATACGACCAGGTTTAACATTAAAAAATTCTACGTGGTGCCCACATTGCGTTTATGTGTTTGTACGGATCTCAGAACAAACAGCAACTTTTGCCTTATAAAACATTAAGAGACTGGTTTTTATAACCGAAGTGGAGAGTGTTTACAGCGCGGTACGCACTGAATCCTTGTATAAAACAGATAAGCTTCGTCTTTAAAGGGTTAAGAAACCTTCCGCTGTCTGAACTCCCACCAACACCATGGCGCCCTTGGTATCTTTCTTACCTCGAGGCACCATCTGGACAAACGTCTGGACTGCAGTATGCGGGGATTCTAGTTTGAACACAGGTTCGGCACTACCAGGAGCACAGTAGTCGACATACTTCATAGAAAACACACACTGTGCGCCCAGCTTTCTCATAGCGAGTGCTGAGAAGTAGCTCGTACAGTCCGCCTTGATCAGCTTGAACCCCAGCTCAGATGCAATTTGTCTATAAACAAGAACAGGCACACAGACACTTGCAGAGGCAGAACTATGGTTAGTGTAGGTACTATGGGATCTTTCCCACCCAATTATTTCAATTTCGTATTGCAGAATAGAAAAATTATGACTTGGAAGGAAGAACCGTTGTTACAAAACTCCCCCCCTCCCCACAAACGGTTTCTTTGTTGTTTGCGTCGAAGTCTCGGTATAGCACTTTTTTGGTAAAATAACTATACTATAGACCAGGGGTGTCCAATTCTCGGCCTTAGGCTACATTTGTAAATTATAGATGTAAAGGTAAATTTCACGCCAGAACGGGTCAAGAAGACCCAGAGGGGGAGTAGAGGTGTAGCTCTAATCTTTCTTTAAACTCGGCGCTATAGGTGGGGTTGGGTGGTCAACGCCACGCCCCGGCCTCTTTAACCGGGGAAAGAGACCCGGCCCCCATTGTACAGGAGGCTGGGTGGGTCTCAGGGCCGCTCTGGACGGGCGCGGAAAATCTCGCCTCCACCAGGATTTCATCCGCGGATCGTCCAGCCTGTAGCGAGTCGCTATACCGATGGCGCTATCCCGGCCTACTTTGTAAATTATATATAATAAAATTACACAATAGTATGCGTTTAGATATCATGTAAGTGTGATTTTTTACACGTGCGGTCTGCAAACTGGCCTGCAGTAACAGCTGTAGCCCTTTACCCAAAAAGGTTGGACAGCCCTGCTATAGACGATTTACAGAAACCTGCTGTCTTCTCCAGGTTCTATACCCAGAATGTGACGTAAAATTATTAATGCTGTTGATACCTTCAACTCTTATATTAATCAAACCCTTTTAGTAATCTTCGTAACAAAGGCAATAAAAGACGACGTAAACTTCGTGCCATGTGTAACTGGCGGGCCCTGGAATTCTATGCAAGTCGGTGAATTTATTGACCACCTGAGAAACTGTTACATTGTAAGCCCTACTTTTAAATTTTTAAAGATTCTTCCACTTCTATTGGATAAATAACTCCATACAAATGACTTCATCTTGAGCAGCTAAGAGTTTTAGAGTTAGTCAAGGAATTCTGGGACAGTCGTTGCAGGATTTCACCATTAGATTCTATCCTAAGCCAGATTAAACCCAACTAGTCCCTCAAAGACTATTTTAAGTTCTATTTTAATATTAGCTTGATATCTACGCCTTGGTCTGGCAAGAGATCCTTTGACTTCAAGTTTTCACGAAAAAGACTTTATAAGTGTCAGATAACTTTATGGCCTCGGTCACCTTGCATAAATGCCCTAGAAGTGTGTCTTACGGATTACGTTAGTCATAATTAATTTCCCGTAGCGTACCAGGAGTTACGGTTAATACTTGTGTTTAAAAAACTGTGTTCTAGAAAGCAACGTTCGCTGTATTATTCCTACATTACAGCTCTGTCACAAGCTAGATAACCTTGCTCGGAGTAGCCTACATCATGGGGACAGATCACGAATCCTACAGACCTGGTTCGATCCAGCAGAGCAGTCGCTATACCTTTCCCACGCCAATTGCTATCTACTGCCACGATGTGTATTTCAAGGACCTTGCTGATCTCAGGAAATTTGCCAAACACGTCAGCTTGTCGATCTAAAAATGCCAGAAACTGGAGGATCTGCCGGTACTTGGGGTTGGTACAAATGTCAGCCTGTGCTTCCATCTGCTGCACGTCGCCAAGTTTGTGGCAGCCATTGAGACAGGCGCCCACCACATCTCCATTCGAACCCACGGCGATCAGCGACAAACCTGCCAACGTTAAAAATCATCATTGTCGTCACCGTGAACTATGCTTAATAATAACACTACGGTCTTGTGCTTGTAGTTACTTCGGACAGTTTTTCTCCTGTTATTCAGAAATTCTCTGTCTTATTGTTTTATGGTAAGCATAGAAAAAAGAAAGTGAATGAGATGGGCCGTGCTTGTAAAACGCATGGCATAAGTAAGACGTTTACTAAAAAATTTATCCCGAAATATGTAGGAATATAGTGTTTTAAATATATTATTGTGAACATATGGCAATTGTGTGCGTGTGTTGTTAATAGTAAGAAAATGGACTAAACTCCGTTCTTATGTTTATCTGCAAAGTTTTCTTTAGTCTTAGCTCGTACCTCACAGAGAGCACTGTCTTATTTATGAAGACCACTAAAGGCGAGATATTATCACAAATGTAGGCCGACTAGTTCTGTTATAAAATGCCTGTTATTTTTTGCCCGATTTTAACCAAAACCGGAGGGTATGGATAAAGCTTATTTAAAATCCCAAATATGAAGATTTTCCAGAATTTTTCGATGGGAGTCGCCTAACCAACAGCAGCATGAATTTTAAGGGGTTGTTATTTTAAGTACTTCTTTCACACAATTCGTAATTTTACAAATATGGAACCCCTAATTTAAAACAAGTTTTATTTTAGGCTATACACTATTTCAAAAAACATGAAGTATTAACCTGAACGAAGCTTATGAGATTCGAAACATGCTGCTAAATTATAAATATCTTTATCAGTGTATGTTATATATTGTGCCAACTACATTAATTTATTTACCAAGTTTATATTCTTTACTTATTTCTTTATTCTTGTTACCTTTAACGACTCTTTCAATATTTCAGGTTATATAACATCAAACGATAGGACGGTTATTTAAGAATGGATGGAAATGATGTGGAAGAAAGCGATCGTGTCCTAATTTCAATCATTGTCCCTGCAGTTGTCTGCAATGGCTAAGAAAGGGCCACTTATATTTCAGTCAGGATAGGACTGGAACCAGGAATTGGAAGCTCCAGGAAACAAAGAGGGTGCTTTCATCAAAACTTTCCATAAAGGGTTCTTGCAATTTCGGTAATAAAATTTAAATTGCAGTAAACTGCTGGAGAATTTGACCACCTGATTATCAGCTTCTTAAGAACAACCATTTTCAATGCAGTTAGTTAAATTTGAAGCTAAGAGGAAATGTTTAATTTTTTTGTGAACGCAAACAACGCCACAGCCGATAAAGAGTTCTCACTGTGAACTCATTACTTCGCGGTAAATCACTGTATACATACCCTCCTTGAGCTTTTCTAGGCAGAACTGCTCGAGCTCGGGGCAGGTTTCGACGTCGTTCACAAGTCCGACGGCCATGTTAAGTGGCTCGTCCCTGAAGAAGGCCCCCTGCATCATTGGTAACACCTTCTCTCCGTCCGCGGACGTTGCCCTGCGAATGTGGTAACTCCTGGTGTCAGCCATCTTGCTGCAAGACATACAGCATAGCGTCATTTATTTAAAGTCTTGTAAGGGAAAAATGGGAAGTACCTCCCTACAAGTCTGCTTAAAGCCTGCTTCCACCTGCATGTGTTCCCCCAGTCCCATCGGTTGTCACTTGCACTCAGGCTTTCGTTTCATTACGCTCTCTCTTTGACATAAAATCTGGCTTTTTCAATGCGTACTAGATTTGTTATTATACACAGTGATTCCGGAATAAAAGTTAATATATTGGGAGGCAAGGGTATTAGTCATTGTGAGAAAATATTTCCACATGAATATGTGTCTAATTCTGAATTTTTACTGAGATAGGGCTGTTTGAATCTCCAGACCTAACTCCTTTAGATTTTTGTTTGTGGGTTTGGATGAACAGCGAAATTTACAAAATAAGGGTGGATACAAAATACGAAATGCTCGCTCGCATTTTGGATGCTGCTGCCCGCATAAGGAAACGTGAAGATCAACTCAGACGAAAAACACGAGACTTTCGCACACGAGTTGAGAAATACGTACATTGCGGTTAACAGTGGGATTTTCGAAAGTTGATTGTGAATTTTAACAAATTTGTCATTTCTGTACAACAAATTTGTCATTTAAACATTAATTAAGATTATAATATTATAAAATTTTCTCACAATGAGCGATACTATCACCTCCCAAAATACTGACCTTTGCTCCTGTATTACCCTGTGTATGGCGGCTAGGAGGCGTGCGTTATAACCACAATCCGCTTTATTCTTTTCCTGTTCCGAAATTCTGGATGTATTGTAGTACCTTACCAACACCTTCAAACATGCATTGACCACAATGTAAGCAAGTAACTCAATGGAAGAGAGCCGTTTGAAAGACTAATAACCGTTCGGTCAATCAAGAGAATCCCTGCCTTTTATGGAACCAGAAGGTTCAGCGCCGTGCTAAACAGCTGGCCACCGATCCCTGTCCAGTGGCATAAGAATACAATACAAATCCCAGTATTCTCTGTCCCTTAAACCCAGATTAACCTTTTAAAGCCTAGCGGTAACTTTACGTACCACCAGGTTTAACATAAAAAATTCTACGTGGTGCCCACATTGCGTTTATGGGTTTTGTACGGATCTCAGAAAAAACAACAACTTTACCTTATAAAACATTAAGAGATTGGTTCTTGTAACCGAAGTGGATAGTGTTTACAGCGCGGTACGCTCTGAGTCCTTATATAAAACAGATACGCTTCTTCTTTAAAGGGTTAATATTATGCCTGCATCTAGTCGTAGTAATGAGTTCCACAGTTTGTTCTTTTCAACAAACAGTACAAAAGTGAGCACATAAAAAGGAATGTAACACGCAAGGGGAATACGAAGCCTCCATACACAACCTTTCTTGAAAACCTAAAGCGACTGAACGGCAGATGGAATGATAATATTAGGATTCATGTTCGATAAATGGAGTGTGAATTGGACCGATATTCCCGGCTCGATATAGAGCCCTGTGACTGGTTCTTGTAATGCACATTCTTGCACCATAAAGGGCTAGGTATTTTCGATGATCTGCCCTATATCACGTTCTCGGAAAGGACTCTGTTTCACGGAGTAATTACATGGCCTGTAAGAGTTTAACATCAACCGGAACATCTCTCAGAACTTTTCCGTCGTCTTCACGTCTGCCTTACACCAGTTAACAACCACAATGTAAGTTAAAGTCATGGATTATAGACAGTCAACCCAGTGAAGATACTACATTTTCAAAAAAAAAAAAAAAAAATCAGATCATGCCCAGTTAAAAATATTCAGTAAGTTTTAAAGGGAGAAATCCCAAGTAACGTAATAAGGACAGAATTTCTGTAAGGCTAAAATCAAGAACAAAAAGTTAACAATGAGGTAAGGCATTGAGATTTTGTTCTAGTAAACTGGCATATGATGCTTGGTGTTTATAAAATTTTAAATGTTTACATTTTTATGTTTTATTAGATTAACATGTGGTCTAGACGTAAACGCTGAGAAAACAAAGTACCTGATCATGACTCGAGATCAAAAAGCAGGACACAATCACAACATAAAGATACGTAATAAATTATTTCAAAGGGTGGAATAGTTTATGTATTTGGGAACAACCCTAACAAATAAAAATTCCATCCTTGGAGAAATATAATAGCAGATTTAAGTCAGGCAATGCTTGCTATCATTCGGTGCAGTATCTTTTTTTAAGTTTGCTGTCCAAAAATATATATATTTAGACATACAGAATTATAATTTTGCCTGCCGTTTTGTATGGGCGTGAAACTTAGTCTCTTACACAGGTGGAGGAAAGTAGGCTAAGGGTTTCGAGAATAGGGTGCTGAGGAAGATATTTGGGCCTAAGAAGGTCGAAGTAAGAGGGGAGTAGAAAAAAGTACATAACGAATAACCTTACGCTCTCTATTCCTCACCAAATATTATTCTGATGATCAAATCAAGAGGAGTGAGTTTTGCGGGGCATGTAGCACGTATGGGGGAGAGGAGAGGTGCATACAGGGTTTTAGTTGGGACACCTGAGGGCAAGACCCCACTTTGAAGTGTTAGGCGTAGGTGGTAGCATAATATTATATTGGATCTTCAAGAAATGGAATTGGGATGCATGGACTGGATTACTCTGGCCCAGGATAGGGACTGGTGGCGGGCGCTTGTGCATGCCGTAATGAACCTCTGTGTTCCATAAAATTAGGGCAATTTTTTGAATAGCCCAGGACCTGTTAACTCTGCTCCATGCATTATTTAGTTAGTTATAAGATTAGCCTGATATGACTGGTAAAGTCCAAAAAAATTGCTAGAGTTAACCCTTTAAATATGAAACGCGTCTTTCTCAGTGCCGAACTCCCACTAAACACTCTCCACCTAGGTTTGATAACACCAATTTTTTAATCCTGCCTGAGGCAAAAGTCGCTGTTTGGTTTGATATCCTTACAAAACAGGTAAAGGAATGTGTGCACCGTGTAGAATTTTTGAATATCAATCCTGTTGGTAAGTATAGCAACCGCTAGACTTAACAGGAAAATGTAACAGGTTTCGTTACTAGTAATGGTTGTGTTTGACGGTGTACAAGCACTGTTTGCCAATAGACTAAAAAGTTGCAATAAGCAACCTTAATCCGATTCATCATTCCCCGTGTACCTTGCACTGTTACAGTTAAATGAGAGATCAAATCAGCAGGCAGCTGGCTTACTGACAGCATTGTTGTCTGTTATTGTTGCCTCCGCACGTTTCAGCCGTACGTTGCGATTGTTAGGGAGGAAAATGAGCTTACAGTCGAAATTACTAGAGTTTTACGTTTTTCTGTATCGCAAGTCATACATTACGGTTTTAAAGACACACGTACATTATAACATACAATATGTCATACAATATGTCATACAATATAAAACTGAAACATGTTGAAGGAATATCAAACCCACATGTTATCAACAAACCATCTGTGTTCTATAATGGCCTCTTATTGTAATTCTGTAAGAAAATTTATTATCTGCCAGCGAAATACAGTGGCACATCAATGTCTTTTGACACCCGTAGCGAGTAATCACAATAGCCGCCCCCCCCCGTAGAAGTTATGAACTTTGAAAAAGTCACAGTGTTTTAATGAATTTCGTTTTATTTGGCTCCATAATTTAAAACTTGCTGAGAGCAGAAAACTCATTTGTTTTATGTTGACGCACCTTGGAATGTGTCACCGGGGGCGGCCACAGCACTCCGTGCCTTAGCTACGGCCTTCGTGATATATACTCCTTAACCAACTGGAATTAGGGGCGCTTCCAAGGGTGGGCAGGAGGCTACCGGGCTGCAGCCTCCTCCAATCTTACGAACGCCCCCCCCCCAAAAAGGCTTTGCAATTAAGATGATATCAAAAGTTTTACGTAATTTGCCCTTCAGCCGAAATCATCCACTGAAATAGGCTGATAAATAGCAAATTAAAATTTTGAAAAATAAATAAAGATGAGTCAAAAAAGGAGACAGGGCTGTGTGACTGGGTCCTGGAACATGTAGTGATATTCTTATGCATATAAATGCAGCTGCAAGCAGTGTTATGTTACAGCTATACTTACGGCATGATTTGTGTAACATAATTTTTAAAATCAATTGTAAGCTATATATATTATCAGGGTCAGCCAGGCCCCCCCCCCCCCCGAGTAAAAAACTCGAAGTGCACACGTGACTGGAATTATATACATGCGTATTGTAGCACGTTTGCCTCGTGATATTCACACAATAGTGTCCATGTGAGGTAAATCATCGCACTAAGGAACTGATGCACCCAGTCATTCAAACACTTTGACCAAAGTATTCTGCTTACGCTATACTGTAGCAGGACTATTGTAACTAACGGTAACTCGCTTAAGTTAGGATGTAGGTTTTTAATCACTGTAATTAACGAAGAAAGGATACTTTTACTTTTACCTCATTTGCATTGTGTGACGGAATATCTTATCCAATCTGCAGCATTTACAGTCACGTTTCCTGCAACTCGCTTTCAAATCGTACTCAATATATTGATACAAGGTAGCAGCCGCGGAATAAAAATTGAGGCGGATGTCGTTTCTGCCAACATGTACTTACCACTTCCATAAATTTCATTTCACTTGTTGAAAACGAAGACAGCTGTATAAAGAGTGTGACGCCGTATGGCCTGGTGTAGTACCGACGTTTCAAAGGAACCTGTCGTCTAAGTTATGAGGGCACTTGAACTTCTTAACCACAGCCATGAGCAACTCAGGTCTGACATACCAAACATGGTTAGATGCTAAGCAAAGTTTACCTCATCTGTTTGGACTGCGTGACCCTGAAGACGAAGGCACGAGCTCTATCAAAACATCTGGAACGGTTTACCCAACAACGTAACGATAACGTCTCAGAAGATACGTAATATTATATATATTCCGTGCCGTTGCTTTACATCTAACTTTTTTATTATTACTAAACCACTGGCGTGATTATTCTTTTTTATTCCTGCATGTTTCAGCTAACCACCGCAGCCATAATCAGGGAGCCACTTTCCACAGATGTGCGCAGCGTACATTACGTCAATGAATGGTTATATGTACATGATTATTTACAGCAGTAGTCAATATATAGTACCAATCATTTTATATAGTTTAAATTATGTGTGATATTACAATATATTATGTTAACCTTTTAAAGACGAAGCGTATCTGTTTTATGTAAGGACTCAGTGCGTACCGCCCTGTAAACACTCTCCACTTCGGTTATAAAAACCAATTTCTTAATGTTTTATAAGGCAAAAATTACTGTTTGTTCTGAGATCCGTACAAAACACATAAACGCAACGTGGGCACCACGTAGAATTTTTTAATGTTAAACCTGGTGGTATGTAAAGTTACCGTTGGGCTTTAAAAGGTTAAAGACGAAGCGTATCTGTTTTATATAAGGACTCAGTGCGTACCGCGATGTAAACACTCTCCACTTCGGTTATAAAAACCAGTCTCTTAATGTTTTATAAGGCAAAAGTTGCTGTTTGTTCTGAGATCTGTACCAAACACATAAACGCAATGTGGCCACCACGTAGAATTCTTTAATGTTAAACCTGGTCGTATGTAAAGTTACCGCTAGTCTTTAGAAGGTTAATGTATAATATACAAAATGTAAAGTATATATAAAAGTCTGTGATGTGCAAGACATGTTTGGAGACCGAATTTTATATACGTATATTTTATATTTTGTATATTAATATAGTATATTGTAATATCATACATAGTTTAAACTATATAAAATTATTGGTACTGTATAGTTACTACTGCTGTAAACAATTCCTGTACATATTGCCGTTCATTGACATACTGTGCGCTGCGCACGTCTGTCAAAAGTGACTCCCTGATGATGGCTACGGTGCTTAACCGAAACATAAAGGCGTAAAAAAGAATTATTGTGCAGTGATTGGGAATAATAAAAAAAAACGTATAGCACAGAAGACTTGGCCTTTAAATTTGCCTTCATTTTTAAAGACAAGTGGTGGTCTTAATGTCACGTGTGAGGAGCACGAATTAAAGGCTTACAGTTTTGCATCGTAACTGATGTGCGTGTTGTGAAGCTTACCTGCGCTCCGTGTATGGCTCACAAGCGACACCGCAACTGTGCCCACCTGTGGACGGTTTTAACACGTTTAAGTCTTAGACTGAAGTGTGTCGAAATAAATGATAAATCCTGAAATATTATCTTATTTACAGGCTATTATAGCGTGCGAAGTCCAACTAAACCCAACCCATGGAGCATAATCTTGCTTGATAAGCTGATTTTCTTTTATGGTGAAGGGCCCAGCAGCAGATGCTACGGGGGCACGGCAGCCTCAAGACTTATTGTGTAACAATGTGAATGAAGATGATAAGTTTTTTTGTTTTTCCGTGTAAAGGAGCACCGGTGGAATGAAATTCACAGGGAAAAACCGGTGTACTCGGGGAAAAACTTGTTCCAGTGCCACTTTGTACACCACAAATCCCACATAGGCTGAGCTGGAATCGAATTCGGGCCTCCGCAGTGACAGGCCGGCGACTAACCGCCTGAGCTATGGCACGGCCCTTTGGTAAGTTGATACTCTTTCAACTAGGTTAAGGTGCCCCCTGTCTTTTATGAAAACAAGAGGTTCATTGGTGGGTTTACATTGACCTGATCCTGAGCAAGATAAATTCAGGGCTCCGTTTTTTACATCACGCCGCGCCGTTAGGTAATCGGTTCCCACCCTTTCGGAGGCATCGTGTTCCTTCGAAAAGTCGAGAAACAATTACTCATTAACGCGGTGTCATATCTCAGATGAACGTAGCCCTTAACCGCAGCGCCGTGAAAAACGCCAGACTCACGCAAAATTCAGCCCCATCCTCTTACTACTATATTTGTTTAAAATTATTTCAATACCCAAGTTTCTGAGTGGAAAGAAGACGCAGTGGGATGAAGATGGCGGAAGAATACTGCCGGGCGATAACACAGCCGGTCATACTGCGGCCGATCATGTTACAGTGCATTGGGGTTTGGATTTCAACTGGACTGTCTTGTACGTACAGTTTACCACATGCATACTCAACCCCGACTTGCACCGGATCTTCTGGTACGTAATTACTGCGTAAGTCGGGAAGCGTTTGTACACATGAGAGTTGATGGTACACTCAACACCAGATTGAGCACAATTCCGCTTCTGACGGACGTAACAGACAATTGCGGAATTCCTGCCTAAGCAGTGGGTGTCTCGATTAGCAACGGCGTACATGACAGGGCATTTTAGACTGGCTTTGCGAGAATCAGTGCTTATAACAGTCACTTGAAGGCCATGGGCTGCCAGTGTCCTCAGTGTTGCCTGAAACAAAATACGATGCCTGGGGGATGCACTAGGGACGATACACAAGACCTTAGCACCGTCGTCCTTGAATTCTGTGCACAGCATGAATACTAACAAACAACGCATCCACCTTGTTCCCGTTCTAATTCAAACTACAAGACACACAAAAGCATAAAACATAGTTTAATTTACCGTTTCAGTGTTACGATTGACATGTGTTGTCGGATTCCCTGAGTACAGAAGGCTGTGGAAGAAATCAGGCGTAAGACATGTGAAATTACAAACTTTTTTCATGTTTCGACAGCCCCTAGTAGACCCAGGCCACCTCTATGAGGTTCCTCTATCACACACAGACACACCACTCTCGGTACGACTCCTCTGGACGAATGATCGGCCGGTCGCAAAGACCTCTACCCGAGAACACACAACACTCACAAGAGACACACACATCCATGTTACCGGCTGCATTCGAACCCGCAATCCCAGCAAGCGAGCAGCCGTAGACCCATGCATTAGACTGTGCGGCCACTGGGATCGGCGACATTACAAACTACTGAAGAAAGTTATGTAAGGGGAAGCTTCATACACGTAATTTGTACCTTACTCATAATACTGTCATTATGGGTAAGTCAAAAGAGAGGCGAGAAATGCAGCAGCCTGTGGGAGTGACTGCGTTGCCCTCAGCGGGGCCTTGGGTGGACTGTTATTGAGACTTGTGACACAGTCTGGTAGTTTGGTGTGAGGTCCGGCTGGTGCTACGATCCCTCGAAACGTCGGTAACTATTTACCAATCGACACGTTACAAAACAACACGGCGTAGCATCCCAGAAGATTTGAGTAATCGAACACAGATAACGTACACAATATCAACCATCAGTGTAGCTAGCTGTTTGTTCCACTTGGGCATATCTGAAGTAGGAATGTAAAGAAGTTGTGATAACTCACAGAGTGTTTCAGTTGTGTGTTCTGAAGATGTTAGTACATGATTTAAAATGACAGCAAATTAAATAAGTAAATAACTGTCGCCCTAGAACAGGACATGATGGCCCAGAGGGGGAGCAGAAGTGTACCTCTGAATTTCTTTACTCTGGGCATTAGCTGGGGGGGGGGGGGGGGTGGTCAACACTACGTCACGGCAGCAGTTCATATTTCAAAATCTTTCAGCTCAAATAATATAGTCATCACCTCTGAAGGCAACACCGGTGGTAATTTCGACGACAGAACATGGCTTTCACTTGGTGGATTTTACACTCACTCACACGGTATTGTTGCGCGCCCTGAGGATCACTACCGCAGCACAGTGGATAATGTTCTGAAGTGAAACTAGGCTGAGTCGAACACAAAGTGAACAACTCGTGCACTAATTAGAATAGGCGATAGTGTTGAGGCAACCTGAAGGTTCATGTCGAATGACACTTGGATAAATTATGTAGCAGGGCAGTACTGTAGAACGACATTTATGAGTCAAGCTACATAAATAATTTCTGACCTTGAGTCGCGTTACGCGTAGTACAAATCATAAAACTGTGGTTTGTGTTAAAGGGATTAACCCATTAAAGCCTAGCGGTAACTTTACATACGACCAGCTATAACGTTAAAAAAATTCTACGTGGTGCCCACATTGCGTTTATGTGTTTTGTACGGATCTCAGAACAAACAGCAACTTTTGCCTTATAAAACATTAAGAGTCTGGTTTTTATAACCGAAGTGGAGAGTGTTTACAGCGCGGTACGCACTGAGTCCTTATATAAAACAGATAAGCTTCGTCTTTAAAAGGTTAATATAAAATCATTGACACATCTATGTTCAGATTGTGTACAAATATCACAAGGAAAAAGTCAAAGAAATGAGCTTAGCATATACAGATTTATTAGTCAACCAACTACTGCACAAGTATTTAATAATCTCCAACATGTTTCGGCCTCATCTATTCGGCCATCATCAGGGAGAACTCACCCTATGAAGATGATGCTGTGGTGCGTTGAAACATGCGGGGGTAATAGGGACTTGAATGTCAGTTGTTATTGAATTCTGTGTAGGAGATGGTTGTTGACACACGTCAGGCTGAATAGGTACGTACACGGTATGAACTGTATAAAAATTTTTAAGTCTGTTGTTTCAACATGCAGGAAAGGCAGCTCCTGCTGACCAATAACTTCGCGCGAACCAACTTGCAGTGCTGTCTTTCGAAACTGTACATATCGCCTGATCTGTTACAATAAGTGTGACTTCATTCGACCTACGTGACAAATATTATTTATTCCCAAAAAGAGAAAGTACAAAGGCCTACGTCCAAAACAAAAGATAAGGATATGTACCTCCTCTAAAATACGGGCGTAAGCGATGATTACTATCTGCAAACTGACATTCAGGTACTACGTTGTTAATGAAAGGCCCGCAGGTGAACGTCATGTAACCCTCAGCCGGCACTTGATACATAAATCTCGATAACATTAAAAAATATAATACAAATGTGTTGCATAGTTATTATTATAGCGTCCTTGAAAATGGAATGTAAACTGAATCACGTTTTGAAGTGCAAGTTTACATGGATAACAAGATGCACAGATTTTCACAGTGCCAAGTTTACACGGATAATAAGATGCACAGACCTTCAGAGAGCGAAGTTTACGTGGACAGGCCAAGGCACAGATTTTCACAGAGCCAAGTTTACACGGATAATAAGACGCACAGACCTTCAGAGAGCGAAGTTTACACGGATAATAAGACGCACAGACCTTCAGAGAGTGAAGTTTACACGGATAATAAGACGCACAGACCTTCAGAGAGTGAAGTTTACACGGATAATAAGACGCACAGACCTTCAGAGAGTGAAGTTTACGTGGACAGGACAAGGCACAGACTTTCACAGAGCGAAGCAGTTTTCGTTTGCGGGAGAAGATATGGTTACAGTATTACCACCTCTATGTGCCGGCTGTGTAGAAATTCTGGGAGCCTCAAACTCCCGGAGCCTTAAGGGCCAGTCCAGGCCAGTATTAGGATAGCTTTTTAAACTCGTCATAAAACACAAGGATTTTCTACAGACGATAAAATGACGCGGAAACTTGATGGCAGACATGACCGTAAACGTCAGAACAATATGAAAGATAACCGCTATGAGTGTGGTGTCAGAATGTGGACTGGAATGTACCGGCTCAGTGACCGATTCTTGTCAAAGCGACAATGAACTTTCAGTTTCCGTAAAAGGCGAGGGATTTCGTGAAATTCTAAACGCTATCAGTTTCTGAAAACGATTCTGCTGCATGAAGACAATAAGTAACTAAATAAGTTAGATATATTCTCAGAGAACAGGGCCGACAAATTCCTGATATATTTTTGCAATTCAATATAGAATGATGGCGCTATTCGGCTACCCGTCTTTCACCATGTCTACGTGTGTGTCCATGAATATGACTGAGATTCCGTATGTCTATGAAAATGCTGTTGCGAACGTATGCGTTTATCTGTTCTTACACTAACTTTCGAATTTTGCTTTACTACACGATATTATCATTCTACATAAAATATTTTGTTCTTATACAGGCTACATATATATTTACACAGAATTTTGAGAACATGTCATTATTTTATGTAGCTTTAAAAGTACTGCAGACATACCTCGCTTGTATTTTGGGTAGAATGTAGCCCTGATACTCACAGAATCACCGAAATGTGACTTCAGGATTAAGAGACTTCCGATTCGAAATTGTAATTCATGCTCTGTTTGTAGCCGGTTTGCACGAAGAAGAAACGCCTGAAAGTAACACATTTTTAAGTTTGTCGGTAATTCTAACGAATACCGCTCAACCATTCAACTAATCCTACAATGCAATACAAGGTCGGAGATATCCTGCCCGGTCAGCGATGTCGGTGGTTATTACGGCTGAATGAAGACAATCCGACAGAGACAGAAGAACGTCTCCGAAAACTTGTTCCACTGGCACTTACCCATTATAAATCTCAGTTGAAGCCGAAATCCAGATTTATCTGTAAGAAGCCAGCACCTGATCAGCTGAGATATGCAGCACGACACCAAATACGTAAAGCATCGTTAAATCTAATCCTCAGGTTTCTAATCTCTCTGTTCTTTCCAGCTTTCATACAAGTGTTTAAAAGGTCTGTACTTCAGTAATCATGCCAATAAAGAATTTGAGAGTATTCGTGTTTACTCATGCGCCTTTATCAACTGTAAAAATATTGGCCTACTTTTTCAGACAACGTCCGTACCCCTTATGACACTGTACAATCTTATCGGTGGATGCAAGTTTCCGGAGGATCATGCCGCCTCCTTTTTTATGTTTAAAGCTGAAGGTGGAGGCAGCATATTCCTCCAAAAACATCGCACATATAAGGCTAAACGTTGCTACAAAGCAGAAGACCGCAACATGAAAAAACACTCCTGTGGAAACCCTCAAATCTGCCAACAAAAGAATAAAAATTTCACTCACCAAACAGTCTCTGCGAAAGGCTACACAACCCGCTCTTATTGCTCGCTGTTCGCTCTGCTGCGGTTTAGGCAGGGGTTCGAATGCAATGCTAGCACCTCAACTAAGAAAGATGTGGCATGTTTTGTCGAGCGTATAATAAAAGACACGCCCTTTTGCTATAAGCTCCAGGAGATCTCCTCCCCTCTCCTAAGACGGATATCGCCGTCGCCCTATTATAACCTTCACATAATGATAGCTATGTGGGGCTACTGGAATAGAGACACAATAGCTTAGCAGCAAACAACAAGTTGCGATCGGTCCTGTTTTTAGGTTAATGTAATGGCAAGTTAAGTTCGGACGTATCCCATACGGGCAGTACGTTGCAGGGGGCTTCCTTCTTCTGAAAGGTGACGTCGTGTACTGTAATAAATTCGGCGACGTTACAGAGGGTACGCTATATCCATCGTCAGACTGTGTCTTATATCCTGAAGGCGGCAGTTTCGACAAATTTATACCAGACTAAATGACGTCCGCTATGTAAGCTCCTGCCGTGAGAATCACACAGGGACACACGTACCCGCTGAAGTTATGATTACCAGCCGCTTTATTTTTCCGTAATTTCTCTCCTTATTTGAAACATGTGTTTAGCGACAGTAAGGCACCCTATCTGGTAACCTGCTATGCTTTTCAGAAGATGACATTTACTGCTGAACATTTTTTCCCCCCTCCTCCTCTGAAACATCCACGCTATTCACAATGGGCGATGTGTAATTTTTTTATCTTTGTGTCGCATTTTTATTCAGAGCTTTCTTTTAGGCTCAGCATTCGTTGGTGCAGTCACTATATAAATTAATAGTTTTACTTATGATAACCGTATCTGATGTTTCTGACATTGTCCGTCGACTCAGGCAAGAAGACAGCAAACTTTTGAAGAATGGATCTGTCTCAGTCGCAGGTGGAAAGGAGAGATAGGGAACCTACTGCGGTGGATCCGTTAGAAACACTCTGTGTTACTGGACCAAAGACTAACTCGTTCTAAGTGAATCTCCATTGTAACCCCTTGCTCCTTGATTTCCTCCTGCGGAAGGAGATGGGTCTATTTTTACAAACATTGTGGGTTTTGGCCTCAGACGATGGACAGTGCCCAAAACATGAGTTAAGGCTATTAAGATACCCCATCCTTAGAACCATTTCAAGTTGACTCTATGTACTTAAGGTTTATTTTATGGCTGTACCAGTAGCCCAGATCATGACGCGTCGAAGGTTAGGATGATTTGTATCATCATCATTTAAAGCATCGGGCCTACTGAGACCTGTTGCAGATGTAAAAAAACAGAATGCTTTGATTAGTGTGTAATGATTTGGGAAGGAACCTACTGTATTTTATTTTAAGGTAAAATATCTCCATTTTTTATTAACTACAAAATATTTCTTTTTCCTAGTAGTCGTACACAGCTCAAAATATAAAGTGAAATATGGTACACTTTTCGGCTTGAAGAAAACATCGTGAGACCTATAACTAGAACATAAAAACGAAAAAAGTAAAACTGTAAGCAAGTGTGAGATCTCAAACCTTTACAATGCAGTGCAATTAAAATATGTCCGAAAAGTTAAGGAGTTAGTACACACGAAACCGAAATAAAAAATGAGGGTAAAAGATCGTGTTTGTAAGGTAAAATGAGTATTTTATATACACGTAGGCAGATTTAAAATAGAAGTAAAGTGTATATACATTTTACTTCTACTTTTATTTTGTTTTATGTGTAATAATGTTTATATTTGCGGGTACATTTATAATTGCACCATTACATTTTAAAGATCTGGGATCTCACACCTGCTTGCAGTTTAACCTTTTAAAGCCTAGCGGTAACTTTACACAACACCAGGTTTAACATTAAAAAATTCTACGTGGTGCCCACATTGCGTGTATGTGTTTTGTACGGATCTCAGAACAAACCGCAACTTTTGCCTTATAAAACAGCAAGAGACTGGTTTTTATAACCGAGGTGGAGAGTGTTCACAGCGCGGTACGCACTGAGTTCTTATATAAAAGAGACACGCTTCGTCTTTAGCGGGTTAAATAACTTTTCTTTTTAATGTTCTAATTATAGGCCTGATGACGGCTTGTTCAAACCGAAGCATGAAAAATATTTTACCTCATATCGTGGGTTGTGTATGATTACCCGGAAAAAGAAATATATCTGGAAATTATAGTAGCCTAAATTAAGGTATTGCCGAGGATTTGCCTGAAGAGTGTGAGGAAAAACCACGAAAATCCTCACAGAGAACATACGGTGTTTAAGCCAAATTTATCCGCTGTCCTCCAGAATAGAGACGTGGTACTGCTTGACCGCTTTGCTGTATTACTCGCGATACTCTCACAATTATATCGAACGGTATGTGTTTAACACTCTAACTTTTAAGCCAGCTGTGCAGAAAGAGAAACTGTCACGCGTAAAAGGGCAATATCAAGGCCACCTATAAGCATTGTCACGTCTAAAAGACAGACGGAGGTGTGGCAGTATAAAAAGTGATACTCTGTTAATGGAAACATTTAAGGAGTTTGTAAAAACTACTTAATCTTTTACGTAGAATTTCAAATCTAAAAGGCTTCCATAAGTTTTACGTATTTTAAATACGTATTTAAAATTGGGAATTAGACCCAAAATAAAAAAACCGCTTGTGTATGCGTACTATAACCTATTTCGGAGAAGAAAAGCACGAGGCACCAGAAACACTGCAGAACATTCTACTGAATTCCCTTCCCAAAGATATAAACAAAGGAGTGGCTGCTACAGAAGAAAGCAACGTTACGTGGAGTATGGCTGCAGCTAAATTTTTGTTCAAGTGACAGTAATTACTCACGTTGCTTGTCTGGAAGGTCCCACTTTTACATCCTGATATGGAACCAGGCTAAACGGACTGAGGTTTAGCGTTTTAGCTCTGCTCCTCCATAATAATGCCAAGGTAACACCTCACCACAGCTTTTGCCCAGTGTTATTAACTCACTCTTCACCAGTATAACAAATATTTCAGTATACTGAGCACTGTGCCACATTTTTAACAATTGGTGCCTATAGTGGAAAGGATAAGCAACGTAAACCATATCAAATTTAAAAGTGAGATCTAAATTATTTAACGCATTGCACGCAATTGTGTATACGTATTTCTCTACATGTACCAGATAAAGTTTCGTCCTCAGAGGTTAATTAGCATGGTAAAGCATTGGTTCTGAAATATCCTAACTCTATGTGTCGGTATTACTATAAAATTGACTTAGAGAAGCTGGAATTTTGAAGCCAATGTAAATTTTTTAAAAATCAATGCAAGATAGAATGAGCCGTTCGGTAGTGTCAGAAGTTGTGGACTTGAATCCAGGGAAGTCCCCTTTTCGAAGCTCGTCCGGGACAGTGACTATCCTTACTTAATTCTTTTCCGCCGTGTTCCTCAGTCACTTGAGACAGATGCTAGGACATTTCCCTCAATTAAGATTCGAATGATTCCTTCCTTCCCAATACATTATTGTCATCATTAAAGGGTACATTGTACATTAAAGGGTATATTAAAGGGTATCATTGTCAATCATTAAAGGGTACGAAGTTTCTGAGTTATTAGAGCAAAGCGAAATAAACAACAAAACAATAAAGGAAATAAAATCGAATGCACGAAAATCCAATTCATAGAGGTGCCGCCCTGTATAGCTTCTGTATAAGTGGATACTAGTTTATTATTGACCCTTAATTTTGGAAGCCTACGATTTCTTTTCTTCCACGTAACGTAACTGTATCAAGAAATTTCTGGGTTATATGTAATAATTCTAATAAGTTCAAAGAGTTACGATTTGTTTTTCTGTGATGGAACAGCCCAAATTTGACACAGGCTGCTTCAGTGCAGAAGTTTGTAGGTCACGCAAGATTCGAAGCACACATACCCGGTGTGGCGCCTCTAAATGAGTGATCAGCACGTCGCAGAGTCCGCTGCTTACACAACACGCAACCAACACGACAGCGGAATATTCATGCCTTCAGCGAGATTCAAACACGATCAAAGCAATCGAGCGGGCGAAGACCGACATGTTAGTCCGGGATCCGCACAGTTACGAGCTACCATTCAGCAACTACAAACAATCCATCTTCGTTTACCCTGTTTAGGTACATTAAATGGGCTTGGTACACTTTGTCGCGCCTAAAGACGAGAAAAAGTATGCATTACTGCCTGTCTTCTTGGGGGGGGGGGGGGGGGGCTGGAGGGGGCGGAAGAGACTGTCCTGCACAACATACGCAACTTTTGCTTCTGCCAGTGGATGGTACTCGCTTGATTCGCAGGGGGGGCGGAACAGTACTTTTGCCAGTGGATGGCACTCACTTGATTTGCCTGGCCAGACATCAGAGTCGGAGTGTCTGTCAATTGCAGAGCACGTGTGGCATTCCTGTGCTTATTTGTAGTAGATCAGGCTTCTTTAAGATTGCCGCGTTCTTGGTTATCATATTTATCATATAATCACGTAGGTTGTTATTACTGTTTTGTGATAAATCTGCTGTGTTATTTTTCTGAAGGTGTTTATAGGGCAGCCCACTATACGGCAATCTAAATTTTCACAATCGTGAAAATATCGAATATCTTCTGTGCGTGTATGTATATACTAATCGAAGCCTTAGACGGCCAGAAGTTGGACGTGTAAATGCAAAGAATTCAAGGTAGGTAGGTACTACTTTAAGCCCCTATCTTGTAAAAAGGGGTCAACCCATCAACTATCAATTTTACAGGAGAAGCAAGGTGGCTCCATTTTACACATGACAAATGCTTTGAAAGTTAAGATATCCCCCGCCTATCTTGGTTATTCTTGAAGATGGAGTTGTCATCTTTCTACGTATCGTATAGGACCATTAGTTGAGTGATTCGCTACACGTAACTCAATTTAGCTCAAAGTGGCATTTAGCCCCTTTTTACAAAACAGGGGCGATTTATTTTCCCCTTAGTCACTTCAATGCCTCATGTCAACTGGTAAAATTAGGCCCCATGTTGCGTCGATAATAATACGGGACTAGTGGGCAAGAAATGTTCGTGGTGTAATTTTAAGAAAAGTTTCGCTTGAAACAACCGAGGAAAACTGCAAGAAAATATAAGGTATTTTCTTATTAGTAAATTTAATTGAAATCTCATTTCTCTCTTACCTGTCTGTCTCCCTTGTGGATTCTTTGCACGGAATTGCGGCGTAAAACCTTTCGTATCATCGTGCATACAATATTTGAAAATTTCTCTTTGGCGGGGAGGCTGTAGCCCGGCAGCCCCCTACCCCCCATTCGGTGCACCAGTGATGCCGATGCAAGTTGAGTTGCCAGGTTACAACCTGTTCATGTAATCATGAGGACATAAAGCAATAAAGTTCCAGTACAGTTTATAGTATATAGTAGCTGTTAAATATTTCGGACTCTAGAGAGAATGTAGCCATTTTACTAAGAGTTTATGTCTTTCCCATCCTCCCGCTTCATCTTGCATTGCGCTTCGGCCGTTTTTTCGTGGCATGGCCTCACCGCATTCCTCATCAGAGTCAAGTGTGCATCCGCCTTTCTCTGGCTAACACATTCGATATATTTACACGGCCAGACGCAAATTAAGAAGTGGTGTAAATTGGCAATGGGCGTTGAAGCAAAATAGCGTGAAACAAAGACACGTAAAACAAAGTCTGGGTGCATTACATTTATTTCACGCTCTCCCTTTGAAGCAACAGCAGTGAGTAAATACAAATGCAAAACGACTGAGAGTTTCGTTCCCAGCAGTTTGGCCCAAATTTTAGTGCTTCTTATGTATGTGGCCGATCCCAGTGGCCGCGCGGTCTAAGGCGTAGGTCTGCGGCCGAGCGCTTGCTGGGATCGTGGGCTCGAATCCCACCGGTGGCATGGATGTTTGTCTCTTGTACAGTGTTTGTGTTGTCAGGTAGAGGTCTCAGCGTCTGGCCGATCCTTCGTCCAGAGGAGTCCTATCGACTGTTGTGTGTGTCTGAGTGTGATTAAGTCAAAATAAACAACCTCGACACCTACTGTGAGTAGGTAGAAGGGGGAGGGTCTACAAAAACAAAAAAAAACAAAAACTTATGTACGTGTATTTGCAAGGTACGTTCTTCGAATCCCCGCCGAGGTACTAATTACACTGGCTGACGTACAGTATGTCTTCATTTGGCCAGAGTATCTTCTTTCACATACTTCCCAATTCATTATTCATTAACCTCATACCATTCACCCCTTTGTAGCTGGTAAATAAACTACAAACACATATAAAATATAAAAGGTAACTTTTTTGACTCTGTCCATCCCGTTGTGTATAGAGAAGTGCATAAATAACACTGCATGTTCCATCTGACACAACCTTTATTTATTATTATTATTTTTCAAACACTTGATGGAAAAGTGGGGCTTAAAAATAGTAATAATAAATAAGGGTTGCGCCAGGCGGAATACATAATGTTATTTATGTAAAAAAGGTAAATCTCCTCGTCTACAGAATGAACGCATAAAGGGGGAGTAAAGGTATAGTTCCGCTTATTAACTTCGGCATTAGATCGACGTATGTGGTTAACTTTACGCCCAGACCGTTTTACCCGCGGTTTTTCCCGGTACCACTGAATAAGAGGCTGAGTGTGCCCCGGAGCCGGTGTGGACGTTTTAAGGAACAGCAAAATCTTTTGCATCAAGCTGGATCGTCTACCACGTAGCTGGTCACTGTAATGAATACGTTACGTCGGTTCCTCAAAACATAAGAAATATGCAGATCTCATAGAAGAAAAATAGAAAGAAAGAAAGCCGTAGAAAGTAGAACATAGAATGAAACAAAGAAGGAAGGACAGAAGGGACTGCAAAAGAACGAAGAGGCTTCACTGTTACGCCCGAAGGGACTGTGTCCACTGGCGCCCTTCTAAATTGCTTGTTGTACGGCGTGCCTTCAGACTGCTTTTATCCTCCTAAATTGCTTGTTGTACGGCCTGCCTTCAGACTGCCTGTATCCTCCTAAATTGCTTGTTGTACGGCCTGCCTTCAGACTGCCTCTATCCTTCTAAAGTGACTGACACTTGGAAATTAAAAATAGCAAGTCCATTTCTTTCGGAAATTCCTTCCTCTCACTTCTGTATCTCCTCGCCGAAACAAATTTGTCTGGTAGTAGAAGCCTATATTTCTATCCAGAAGACTTAGGTATCGATTCTTGGTCATATTAACAGTCATACTTGCCAGTGTCTTTCTGAGTTTCTCCACAGTCTCTCCAGGCTATTGCATCTTCTTCCACTTAACGCTATTTTACTGTGATACTACAGAACTGTAGAACGCGAAGTTCTTCTGAGACTCAAATAGAAATGAGTCATTCTATGGAAGTGATTATCCCGACTGGCTTTTGTCATTGTCCTCGGTTCTTCTACGTGAAAGTCAGGAACAGACGTTATTTAGTGACAATGTCAGTTGGTAACTTCAGACAGTGTCGGTGATACATAAGTGCATAACTGGCACGTGAAACCGAAGTACTTGTTACACTACAAACCCATGTGGACTGGCTTGGTATTGAACCCGGGACTCCGCGGTGAGAGGCAGCTGACTGTCCATCTGAACCAGGGTAGTCCAAACTTTCTGCGGGCTGATTCGCGGGCCATACGTATAAAGTCACAAAAAGTAGCGTCCCTAACGGCCCAAAATATTGGGTAATTTTTATGTTACACATGTAATTTACGTATGTGGCCGCAGACCACGTAAAACAACATGACAATGCGGCCCGCGGTCTGCCGATTTGACAACCGTAGTTTAAACCGTGAAAAAGAATTTTTTCAGATTAAACATGGCGCACGTCTTCCATCATTCTGTAGAACCACAGTTGGTAAAGCGTCATTAAATAATTCGTGAAACACACATTTCTTCGTGAGCGACAGAGAGACGCACATACAGTAAACAAATGCATAAATTAATTAATTCAAAAGGACTCTAAAACATGACTCATCTCCACGAATTGTTTACAGTGTGCAGCATTTCGCATAAGTAAATTTTGGCTGTTGTGAAACACTTCTGCTCCGTTTTAAAATCCGTTCCAGCTTTAGAAAGATAAATTTCATTTTACGCAGCTGTTTGCTGTTCTAAACCCTCGGGTCAGCTTCGGTTCTCATTCATCCGCTAGCATACAGCTCATTATTCCTCAGCTGAAAAGAACTTGCAAGCATTTAGTAACGTTCCACGACAGCGCCGAGATGTGCAGGCAACGTGTCTGACTGCGAAGTGTGATGGGTCAGTCTACACAGCGGGCAGTCAGGCGCGGACGCTCAGCACAATTGCTCCTCTAGTTTCTGTCGCAATCGTAGAGTTTTACACTGAATTTCTTTACATGCAAATTTTATCGTGCAGGTAGGTGATTCTGAAACAGACAAATTATAAAGACATTATTACGTTATGTACTTGCCCATATTTCGGAATTTAAAAGCCTTCCACTAAGCACTCTTGTGGAAGAAAATAGATGAATATCTATTGCATTATGAGGTGTTTGTATGAATGGCTAGAGATGGATATGTAACGAATAATGATGCATGGCATATATTTCTTCTTCAAAATAACTTAGTGGGTTTAAATTAAAATTTCGTTTTTGGGTGTTCAAAAAAATCTGTAACTACATTTTTATTTTTGTTCTTATACGTCAAATTAGATGAAATGTTTCAGTCAGAATAATGGTTGCCTCTGAGCAGTGCCTCGGGTTAGAATCCTGACAAAAGTTCAATTCTTTTCTCCACGTTGTAGAACCCAATACTGGGCATTTTCCGGAGGAACTGAATGAAAACTGAACTGAAATCTCCATAAGGATAGTCGTTTTCCCACCGAAATTCCAAACGGGCACTTCCTTAACATAGGTCTGGAAGGTTACCACGACACCTAGCTGTTCGTCCTATGCACAATAGAAAGTTGGTCTATTCGTACAATAACTCACAATGCAAACACAAGCCTAGCATGTCAAGCTACGCAATTAAATACCTCACTATAAGGACGTGTGGGCTAGTAGGTGTCTAGCTCCATGCATTCTTGAATTCGGCACCAGATGAAGGGGAACACTCATCCGCGTATCCCAGCAAACCTCCTCCCCAACCCCGCCTCCGTACCCGTTACATAAGTTGCTGGACTGGCCATTAGGCTATCAATAGGCAAAGACGTCTTCTACCTGAGATCGAATCCCGACATCTCAGTCAACAAGTCCATAGCTCAGTTTCCACACCAATTGCAATCACTCTGCAGAGGAAAATCGGGAATTTTCACAAACAAAATCCCCAGACCCCAATAGAACAGCTGTGTATTGAATGACGTAAGTTAGGAGGGTATGGAAATGTTGACAGAGGAAGTGGTGGTGACCTGTCCTGCAGCAACTTCTTGCAATATTTTAGACAAGCCCAAGAAAATTGCAAACATACCAGAAACGGTAAACAGTCTAACTGGAATGTAAAGTTTACATTGTTCTTTCCATGCATTATCCATAACCAGTTCCCAACGCTCAAACCAAAAAATGCACAATATTTTTCCTTAGATATTTATATTGTATATCACACTGAATATTAAGTGTAATATTATGTAACATAAATATCTGAGGAAAAATATTGTGCATTTTGTTGGTTGAGTATTGCGAACTTGAATATAAATATATAAAAAATATGCTTACTGTTCCTCGCTAAACAAGAGATCAGGAATTAACTGCATATGATATGAGGATCTAGGTCGCAACAGGTGTTGTGGCTGGTCACTCATGTTGAAAGCATTAACGAACATTATATCTGACTACATAATGTGGGTAAAATGTTTATTGGAAGGGGAAAAGCGAATAATTCGGCGAAATGAAACACTATTGACAACAAACCCATATGCGGTTTCCAGGAATTGAACCCGTGACTCCACTCTCTCTCAATGCCTTATTCTGCTGTACAGTTTTACTAAACCTCGACTCGATCAACAGGTTGGCCTCTTCGCCATAGAATGTGACAGCACCGTATAGTTGCGTATAGGTTCTACTATGTTGCGTAGGATGGCCTGGAAATCGGGGGTTGTCTTCCAGCGGAAGCGGGGATTTATGTTTCCAGGTATTTTAGGGGGGTGTTGCTCCAGTGGTTGTCTTATAGGTCTTGACACCGCAGTGTACGTTGAATTTGCTCCGACGTTTCGAGAAACATGCTACTTCCATCTTCAGGATGACTGAATTTAATTTAGGCGGATTCTGAAGTGACTGAACAGGCAGTCAGTAACGTGACGGCACATGATCCAGCACGTCAAGTCGTTACAGGACGGCACATGATCCAGCACGTCAAGTCGTTACAGGACGGCACATGATCCAGCACGTCAAGTCGTTACAGGACGGCACATGATCCAGTACGTCAAGTCGTTACAGGACGGCACATGATCCAGCACGTCAAGTCGTTACAGGCCGCTTTATCTGCCAGTTACGTCGTTGAAAACCGTTAAAACTCTCCCTTTTTTCATTACAGGCCGCGAGGAAAGTCCTAAGCCAATGTTATGCATTAACTCTTTAAATATTTGAGGCTTTAATAAGGAGCGGTGAGTATTTTTACCGCTTCCTTCAATATTAAAAACCTTTTTATTTTGTCTATATAATGTATTTGTGCGTTTCGTGTAATTATTACAGTAAGCAGCTATTATTTTCCTAAGAGCCACTAACAGGCTGAATTTTGTAATGGAGTGTATTTTGTTTATTTCGAACTATGTACTGGTTTTTTTGTATTATGTAGATGAATTATCTCACTGAACGACCCTTGGGCACTTCCTTCCGAAAATCAGGAGCGTATGAAAGAAAAATACTACCAGTTTGTTGGTTTCCAAACATTGTACCCCTTTGCTCTGCAACTCGAAATATATTTTTCTCATTTCGTGGACTGTGAGAAGAAATTTGATATATATTTACCGTTTACGTATTTATTTCAATTTATAATTACAAGTTGTGGACTATTTATTGCATTCCGCTACCACTTGCTTTCAGATCTGACCTTGACACGTGCCATACATTTGATCAGTGCATATGCACTTAACACGGTTTACCGCCAGAACCCTACCAGTTTGTGTTTCCAAACGTTAATGTGCCCCTTTGCTCTGCAACCCGAAACATATTTTCCTCATTTCGTGAACTGTGAGAAAAATTTGAGATATATTTACTGTTTAAGTATTTATTTCAGTTTGTAATTACAAGTTGTGGACTATTTTTTACATTCCGCTACCACTTGCTTTCAGATATGACCTTGACACGTGCCATACATTTGATCAGTGCATATGTACTTCACCCGGTTTACCGCCAGAACCCTACCAGTTCGTGTTTCCAGACGTTAGTGTGCCCCTTTGCTTTGCAACCCGTATCACACCCGCCGGCAACACACTAGCTACGGTTCCAAAAAAAAAAAAAGAGTTTACAATAACATTTTATTCGAAATGGTAAAATTTCGACTTCTGATAGATCCTAGGTGGGGAAAAAGTTTTCCTCATTGCGTGGACTGTCAGAAGAAATTTGGCATATATTTGCAGTTTACATATTTATTTTGATTTGTAATTACAAGTTACGAACTATATTTTGTCTTCCGCCAGCCCTTGATTTCCGATCTGACATCGACACCTACCATACCTTTGATCAGTGCATACGTACTTAACATGGGCTGCATCAAAACCCGGCTAGAGTTTCGTTGACATTCGTGGAGGACGGACGTCCCTTCGTTTCTTTCCGCCGTGCAAGTCGCAGCACTCCATGCTGCAGAAGGGTAGTTCGCAGACCAATATAGTGCACTGCAGTGGCTAGCAATTCAGCAGGTATATATGAATTTACGTTAACTTGTTTACGTTAAAAGTACTTGTAAACCAACAGAAACTTGTTATATTGTGATATGAAATATTATTTCGGGGCTTTCGAAGTTGAGAAATTAACATACAGCGACTTCGTTGCCAGTGTGAAGGCCATAGCAGTGTACCTGGAATTTTTACTTACGTATTTAAAGTTACATGTTTTGATAGTCGCGCTTTAATTCCTAACTGTCGTCCGCATAAAAAAAGGCGAAATATTACATTAAAAACCTCATTTTCATTTTATTTTATTTTGAGTATGCATTTGTAACTTTCATAATGTATTCATACGCCAACGACCTCTTCAAACTGCCTTGCGTGTTCAGAAACAGTGTTGGCCATCTTGGATACATATAGTAGGAACAGGCGAACAAAAAATACGCTGATATTTACGAAGATATTTACAAATTGCGTGGAAAGAACGAGTTACATTCGGTGACTGTCATGTTGCTGACTTGCATTCGGCAGGCAAACAGTTCGAATCCTGACAGGCAAACTATTTATTATTATCCAGATTCATCATGGATTTCTTACACGGTGTGTGGCATCCATAGAAATAAACCTTCATATGTATAAATTTAATTCAAGATCTTATTCTGTTCGTTTGCGATAATGTTTTATGATACATTACCGTCGCTTCTTTACACATGCATTACATTGATGAAACGTATTAAGTAATCGAATATTAATTTATTATCTCATATTTTAGAACTTCTTGACAGGATTTTCTGAAACATGATTATAAACCGCAAATTTTAATTTAAGCCCGAACTGTATGAGGTAGTTGGGAGACGAAGTGAAAGAGGTGAATTCATGTGGCTTGTTTATATTGGTGATTTATTTAGCCTTAAAGTATGGGAAAGAGTGCAAATTCCATAATTTTACTATTTTATTATCACATTGCTTTACTATATGAGAAAACCAAGAACACAAAAACATTTTAAATTACAGTTTTAAGTAGGAGGGAAAGTTTTAGTCGTTTTGTAAGTTTATCTAGATAAAACCCACCTCCATAGAGTACCGAGGCTACGAATAAGAGAAGCTATGCCTCTAATAAACCTCTTGTTACTTGAATTATAAATTTTATGAGGTACGTAGAAGAATAAGTGGAAATGGAAGGGTTATATGTTTGCTTTTTTACGTTATTGATCTAGTTAAACGTAAGAGAAAAATGCGGGCTCTGTTATTATGTTACTACTTTATTTTTGGTGTGAATGGCCCTAAGAACACAAGAGAATATTGAATTATAGGCAAGATTGGATGTCTTCATGGCATGGACAGGATAATTCTACCTAATTTTCTACCTTTTTATGTAAGTGCGAAGAAAGTGGAAAATGGTATTGGTATATTACGATTTAACTAAGAATGAGCTGTATTTATTAGAGACAGAACATGGTGGATAGATTTACTGAATTTTGAAGTGATGCAGATAAACCATGAAGCCAAATGGGTGAAAATGAACTATTATTATGGAGACGGATAGAACAGAATAAAAGGTAACAAGAAAAGTAACTAAAAATTTAGACAGAAGGTAAGGAAGTCAGTGATTGTGTTAATTAGAAAGCCATGTGTGGTTTACAAGACTTAAAAAGGGTGAGTAAGTGTCGGCAAATAGGGGTGGTAGATTAGGAAATTGGTTATTTAATAATATTTTTTTATGCGTAGGTATACAGGATGAATACTGGAAAAACCCCCGATGTTAGCTGATATTGTATTTTGTTTAATTTGATTCAACTAGTAAATTTTTGGTTTGATTTGATATTACTCTGTGGACGCATAACATTTTGTTAGTACTAGTATTAGTATTAGTATTAGCATTAGTACTATTACTGGTATTCTTAACCTCCATCTAGCGCCGAAGTCGAGAGTGTGCGGAGCTTACCTCTAATTTCCATCTGTGCCTTCATGGCAAGTATGAGATAACTTTACGTTTTATTACTGTTAGAATTACAATTAGAATTAGAACTAGTAAGACCTTAAGTTAATAAATTCTTCACCGAATATTATTCGGGTGATGAAATCAAGGAGAATAAGTTGGACGGGGCATGTAGCACGAATGGTGGAGGGGATAGTTTCACACAGGATTTTGGTGGGTAAACCCGAGGGAAAGGGACTACCTGATAAACCTAGGCTTAGATAGAAGGGGGTAATATTAAAATGTATTTTCAAGAAGTGGGACGGGAAAGTATGGACTGGATTGCTCTGGCTCAGGCCAGGGACAGGTGGCGGTCTGCTGTTAACGTGGTAATGAACCTTCGTGTTTCATAAAATGCAGGGAATTTTTTGGCAAACTGACGACCTCTTAGCTTCTCAAGAAGGACTCTGTCCCATGGAGTTAGTTAATTAGTCTGGTTATTTCAGTTAGGTAGGTAGGTAGGTAGGAATGTAGGTAGGTAGGTAGGTAGATAGGTAGGTAGGTAGGTAGGTAGGTAGGTGGTGGGTGAGTGGGGGCTAGTTAGTAACTTACTGATTCTTAATTCGGTGCCTTTATATGTTGTTACGCCATCTGCTTCATCGTAACGTGTAGAATGGTGAACGCCATTGTTACCCATATTTAAAATCCAGTTTACATTTTTAAACAATAATGTCGTACTGACAATTTTTACGTTTCTGTTCAGCTGTTCCACTTTAATTTCAAGACACCAGCACAATACACTTGTACCTCACTGCGGCCTTTTCCTCCCCTCTCTTCGGAACTCCCCCCCCCCTCCAAACGTTAGTTCCAGTCACACATTCGTTGCTGTAGTCTTTATCTAGTGCAAGCCCAGGTGGCTTGATGCTGACCGTGCACAACATTATCTAACTCTCTGGGTCCGTTTGTCTAACCTTCATCAACTCATTTTTCCACTGCAGTGGTTGTGGTCTCTTTCTGTGGCGATGTATGACATGAACTGCTGCGTCCTGTGCGTAGAACACCTGTGGCTGTAGCTCATGCGTATTGTGTTTCACGCGTTGTTGCCGTACCTCAGTTATGCTTAATACATTAGATTACTGACACGTCATTAGATTAATGTTATTTTGATGACAATTTGGGCAATTGAAATATTAACCTTTTAAAGCCTAGCGGTAACTTTACGTATCATCAGGTTTAACATTAAAAAATTCTACGTGGTGCCCACATTGCGTTTATGTGTTTTGTGTGGGTCTCAGAACAAACAGCAACTTTTGTCTTATACAACATTAAGAGACTGGTTTTTATAACCGAGGTGTAGACTGTTTACTGCGCGGTACGGACTGAGCCCTTATGTAAAACAGACAACGTTTCGTCTCTAAAGGGTTAAGTATCCGAGCGCATTTCCTATATCATTAAATCTGTTACTGAAAATTGTATTTCTGGCTAGTTCTTTAGGGCAAACAACCGAACAGGGCTTGATTAAATAACAATTGTATTTCACTTCTAGCTGATTTGCCAGAACTTAGTAATGAAAGAGAATGTTCATTTTGGAGATTATTATGCGAGAAAGTCTTCTAGATGAAGCCAGGTGAGAGTTGTTTAGGCCGCAGGTGTTCATAACGTCAGAATATCACGCTTACTGTAGGTAACTGCAAAATTGTTTTAAATATTTGACTTTTCATAAAACACCGTGACTTATTTTGATGTAATCACCACGATCATATGCGGGTAATTTATCCATTCCGCGAATAATGGTACGTAATTTATACAGGATTTGCTAAATGCAGACGTCAAGATTTGATATTTTTACACGTTGGCAAGATGCATATGAACGGCACAGACCACTTCTCTTTATTTCCGTCTGCTAAAACACTAAAATAACTAACATTTCCTTCTTCTGGTTGTGGGTTTCCTCTCTTCTTTCTGCATGGCCGGCACATAACAAATTAACACGATCTGTACATCCACATGCATCCATTGCCAACCGGTGTCAGTTACACAGGCTATACAGCAATTTTTCTTTCGATTCAAATTACGAAAATACCTTAACTTAAATTTTTTATACTTTAAGTGGATATTTGACTAGTCCCGTGTCTATTTGTTACGCTGGTTCAGATTTCACTTTTGGCACAACAGAGCTTACTTTACATTACTGTCTTTCAAATTTTACCCGTTGGTCCATTAACGTTTCGTGGATGATAGACAAAACAACAATGTATATATGGCCATACACTTGGAATGTGTGATAAAATTATTAGTAACAAGACTTCAAATCGTGTACCCCGTAATGTACAGCAGAACGCAGGCTTTGCCAAGGCGTTGTTTACTTTCGAAATGTCCACACGGTTTTACGAAACACGCGAAATTTCATGAAGATCAGAGGAAGGGTGTAGTCTAATGAATTAGGCCACAGGCAGATGGGCAGGTAGACAGATGTGGTCTTCACATAACGCATTCTTTTTTATTCGTAATGAAGCGTTAAAGAAATGCAAGAAAAGTATCATCGTAGCAGAATGTGGCGCGTAGATATAGAAATGCAGATATCCTTGAATGTGGAGTTGGCCGTTCGCAATTCGGAAACCCTTCTTTTCGCCAAAATTCGCTCATTAGAATGCCAGCAAAATATTAATTAATACCAGTGGCCTGTCATGCACTGTCATTGCTCTACTACTTTCCGTATATTCATCATTGCGTCTCCGAAATTTCAGCGTCATAAAATCTGTCATTATACCCCACCGTGAGTTAGTTTAATTACGTTTACTCCCCCACAACCTTATCCGAAATATCATGTCTTGTCTTCCAATTTTGTTTGACACGAATTTACCCATGCAGAATTTTGTCTAAACTTGACAGTTTCATCTTTCGTGAATTTGGCCCCCTCATCCTCCCCAATCACAATAGCCTTTATTGAAGGTAGGGATTGGCTGTTGAATCACGTGACATTTACTCCCATTCAAGCTTGTTTCTTTTAAAGTTGGAAAAACACTGGTTAATATTTTCAGGATTTCAACAAATGAGTGCAAATATTTGTGAGCTTAAAGAGGTCAAATATTCTGGTGTTCTGTAGATTTTGAGAAGGAATTCCGCTCTATTTATGGGAAAGATTTGTGGTTCAAGGTGATAAAAATTGGCGTGTAAAAATAATGCAAAAATATAACAATTTTGCGTAAGGTGTGGAGAGAAACAATTATCCAGTTTTGCCCTGCAAATACGAGGGTAAAGTAATGTGGCTCGAGTCCGTACATATTTAATAATTTTATAAATTAACTTGTAGGATATACTGAGGTATAAGGGGCTTCATGTCGGGGAATAGGACGGTTAAGTATTTTTATAACATGTATTGTGAAATACATTGACGTAGGAGGGGCTTCATACCTCGAAAATAGGAGGGTTAAATATTTCCGTAAGAGTATTGTAGAATGTATTGATAAAGTAGGGGTTTCATGCCCGGGAATAAGATAATTAAATATTTATATAAGGTGTATTGTGACATACGTTGATGTAGGAGGGGCTTCACGCCCAGGAATAGGAGGATTAAATATTTCCATAGGTGTATTGCAGAATATATTGTATTGTAGGGGCTTCATGCCCAGGAATAGGAGGGTTAAATATTTCCATAGGTGTACTGTAGAATATATTGTATTGTAGGGGCTTCATGCCCAGGAATAAGATAATTAAATATTTATATAAGACGTATTGTGAAATACATTGATGTAGGAGGGGCTTCACCCCCAGGAAAACGAGGGTTAAATATTTCCGTAGGTGTATTGTAGAATATATTGTATTGTAGGGGCTTCATGCCCAGGAATAAAAGAATTAAATATGTATATGAGACGTATTGTAAAATACATTGATGTAAGGGGGGGGGGCTTCACGCCCAGAATAAGAGAATGAAATATTTATATAAGACGTATTGTGAAATACATTGATGTAGGAGGGGTTAAACGCCCAGGAATAGGAGGATTAAGTATTTCCATATGTATATTTAGAATATATTAGTATTGTAGGGGCTTCATGCCCAGGAATAAGAGAATTAAATATTTATATAAGACGTATTGTGAAATAATTTGATGGGGGGGGGGGCTTCATGCCCAGGAAAGGAGGGTTAAATATTTCCATAAGTGTACTGTAAAATATATTGATATAGTAGGGGCTTCATGCCCAGGAATAGGAGGGTTAAATATTTCCATAGGTGTATTGTAGAATATATTAGTATTGTAAGGGCTTCATGCCCAGGAATAAGAGAATTAAATATTTATATAAGACGTATTGTGAAATAATTTGATGTGGGGGGGGGGCTTCATGCCCAGGAAAGGAGGGTTAAATATTTCCATAGGTGTACTGTAAAATATATTGATATAGTAGGGGCTTCATGCCCAGGAATACGATGGTTAAATATTTCCATAGGTGTATTGTAGAATATATTAGTATTGTTGGGGCTTCATGTCCAGGAAGAAGAAAATTAAATATTTATATAAGACGTATTGTGAAATAATTTGATGTGGGTGGAGGCTTCATGCCCAGGAAAGGAGGGTTAAATATTTCCATAGGTGTACTGTAGAATATATAAGTACTGTAGGGGCTTCATATCCAGGAATAAGAAAATTAAATATTTATATAAGACTATTGTGAAATACATTGATGTAGGGTGGGGGGCTTCATGCCCAGGAAAGGAGGGTTAAATATTTCCATAGGTGTACTCTAAAATATATTGATATATTAGGGCTTCATGCCCAGGAAAGGAGGGTTAAATATTTCCATGGGTGTATTGTAGAATATATTAGTATTTTAGGGGCTTCATGTCCAGGAATAAGAAAATTAAATATTTATGTAAGACGTATTGTGAAATACATTGATGTAGGAGGGGCTTCATGCCCAGGAATAAGAGAATTAAATGTTTATATAAGGTGCATTGTGAAATACATTGATGTAGGAGGGTCTCCACGCCCGGGAATAGGAGGGTTAAATATTTCCGTAACTGTATTTGTAGAATATATTAATATAGGAAGGGCTTCATTCCCGGGAAAAGAAGTGTTAATATTCATATAACATGCGTTTGAAATATATTAATCTAGGAGGGGCTTCATGGTCGGAAATAGGAGCGTTAATATTTATATAAGAGGTATTTTGAAATGTAAGCATTTAGGAGGGGCTTCGTGCCTGGGAAGAGGAGGGTTAAATATTTCCGTAAGTGTATTGTAGAATGTATTGATAAGGTAGGGGCTTCATGCCCGGAAATAAGAGAATTAAATGTTTATACAAGGTGTACTGTGAAATACATTGATGTAGGAGGGCCTTCACGCCCAGGAGTAGGAGGGTTAAATATTTCCAGATGTGTATTTTAGAATATATTTATATAGGAGGGGCTTTATGCCCAGCAATAGAAGGGTTAAATACTTCCGTAACTCTATTTGTAGAATAGATTGGTATATGAAGGGCTTCATCCCCGGGAATAAGAGGGTTAATACTTATATAACATGCATTTGAAATATATTTATCTAGGAGGGGCTTCATGCCCGGAAATAGGAGCATTAATGTTTATATAAGAGGTATTTTGAAATTTAAGCATGTAGGAGGGGCTTCATGCCCGAGAATAGGAGGGTTAAATATTTCCGTAAATGTATTTTAGAATATATTGATATAGTAGGGGTTGATGTCCCGGAATAGGAGAATTAAGATATTTATATAAGGTTCATTGTGAAAGACATTGATGTAGGAGGGGCTTCATACTTCGGTAATAGGGGACTATATATATAAAATACATATTAGAATATTTTGATAATAAATGGGCTTAATGACCGGGGAATAGGAAGGTATTTTCATTTCTTTTGCTGTGGAATTATTGAAGGTGTACAGCGTTATAAGCACTGGCGTGTTAAAAAATTGCATTACCTTCCCGGTACGACATTCTTTAATCGTTGAGTAGATGTAAGAAATTATAGCTGAACATCAAACTCATAAATCACACATCTATCGGCCTGAGCAAGTTAAGTCCAGTTCACATTGTCGCGTTCTTGTTTCATCTTAATATTATGATCCCATAATTTAAAGTAGCCACTTCTCACTAGATCTCCTCACAAAATTTCAATGCGTATCGTGTTTAGAGTCAAGAAACATTTTCAGGTGGAAGTAAAAATTCGTTTGATTTGAGTCCATGAAAGCAACTTTTATGTATACGTAGTTTACTCCAGTCTGTTATCTCATTTGGTACACCTAAGAAGTAAAATATTTTTAGACTATGTAATTAACACCGATATTTAGGTACAACCCGGCCATTATTAATTACTGTAATTAATTCACTAAACTCATTTATAATGACTTCATACTAAGTCGAAATTAGAACCTGCAAGATTTACTCATTGATATACAAAATTAATGCAAGGATGACCTACTAGCAACTGCAGTCTTTTTAAACTTCGAGTTCAGTATTAATTTTCAAACAGCCTGTGACAACAATTTTCGACAGAGACTGGCGTTTTTCTAAATTCGTTGCTATCGGAGAGTATCGCTTTAGCATTTCAGAAGAACGCATGCGCAGTCGACAGCTAACCTGTGGATTAATTGCGTGTGGCTTCAAAATTTCGGTCTTGTTTATTTTCGGGAGTGTAAGGATACAGAATATAAAAATGCTAACATTTACGAGAGGGTTTGTGCAGTGAACGATAATTATTATACCACATGTTTTTAATGTGTATTATGTTCTTCGTGGTCTTGAATAGTGTTTTTTCAGTGATTAGTTTTTTTCGAGTGGAACCTTAGAAACTTGGTGTTCGTTTTGATCGTTCAGTGTCTAATTAAGTGTGATCTGAATACGAAAGCGATTGCAACGACGTCATAAATGCTAGTGCTAGTGTTAGTGATAGTGCTACAATAGCAAGTGCTGTGATTGTGTCAACGTTTGCAACAATCCAAGGACTGCAGCAGCGGTCATCCGGAGCAGAACTTCGAACCCAGGACCAAGTGGAGAGGAGCAACGCGCAAACCGTAACGTTACCGGTACTCACACATTCATATGTTAGGTACGCTTGTGTGAATGTGGCGTGAATGCGTTGTGTAAAATCATTCCACGGTTCCACACCTGGAGCAGCCATCGAGGGACAAACCAAAGGTAGGTCCCGGATGTCGAGGGACCAACAACGTGGGGACGTCGATGGATAAGAATTGAAGGTCGGTCGTGTGCGTGGTTACGAATGGAGGAGTGAAAGCGCATTAGTAGCCCTTACATTTCAGGTGTCTCTAAAATCATGGAATTGTCGTCGTAGGCATCATGTTTTGTAATACGCAAGCTATAATTGCTATAATCAGTAGCAGTCGGAAGAAGCGACCGTATTGGAATGCGAAAGAATTGATTTGCTTTGGATATTTTTGTGAACAGTCGCCGGGCTGTTACACTTGGCGGGTTTCTTATTAGAGTGGCGAATTTCTTCCATAAGTCCGAAAGTAAAGAATAGGAACGTAGATGACAGGACCACGCGTGTGTTAGGGCTTCATTTCCGAAATGAATGTAGCGTCCTTCGAACACGATATATTTTATTTGCGATTTCAATAGTAGAAGAAGAAGAAGAAGAAGAAGAAGAAGAAGAAGAAGAAGAAGAAGNTCAATAGTAGAAGAAGAAGAAGAAGAAGAAGAAGAAGAAGAAGAAGAAGAAGAAGAAGAAGAAGAAGAAGAAGAAGAAGAAGAAGAAGAAGAAGAAGGAGGAGGAGGAGGAGGAGGAGGAGGAGGAGGAGGATGAGGAGGAGGAGGAGGAGGAGGAGGAGAAGCAGTCGAGTTTTTTTTGTTGATGCTGCTGTTTCGCGTACTGAAAGAAGTGCCGTTTCAAGGCGATAAATGCACGTTGCGCTTTAAACATAAGAATATATGGAGTTTTTTTATTTTCTCGACGAGTAACTGCAACTGTGTCTGAAAATGAGAGTTTTCGCTTCGTTATACCGTGTGTTCGTTTTCATCCGCAACAGTCGACGATATGGCTTTGTATTTAAATGGTCATTGCGTGATCCGTGTCTGCAAAGGATTGTTTATGTAATGAACGAAGAATACAAAACACTCATTCACGCGTACGGTTTCTTTGAGCACGAATATTAGTGCTTGGCACTCTTTATCAAGAACTGTACATTACAAGTCTTCGTTGTATAAGAAGATAAACCAAAATGAAGTACAAGGGCAGGACAGCACAGGTGAGTATTCAGCATTCTCAAGTTTCTTATTTACGGACTGTACTTACTACTGTTTTTACTTGTTCCCGTGCTGCACGTGTTACCGTTTATACTAATTGCGTCTTTTCTCCTTTTTTTTCTTTTTTTTTGGGTCTCTTTTCAGGTCCCGCTCACATCCTGTGCCTCACCGTGGCGAGCGGGTGAAACAAGGAACGGTGCATGCCCGAAATATTTCCGTTACTGCTTACAAAACTTTTTTGTCATGTTACATATCGCGTCACGTTTGCGCTATTACTATTGCAGGGTAATGTATCTGATTTGCCTTCCTTGCAACATTTGTGCATCTATAAGTTTATGTAATGATTCGCGCCGAAAGTACGTGTTCAGGTAAACTTTACATTTAACATTTAACGCCGTCAACCTGACTTTTACAAGAAGCCCTACATGAAGATTCACATTTTCCCGACAAATATGAAAAATACAACGGAATTTTCATCCCCTTGGGAATTAATATCATCATGTTTTGTGCACAGTCTTCGTTCATTCTCTTCTTCTTTTCGAAGTACCACCTGCCACACAAATTTGATTGCTTCGAGTAACACAGATGGGGCGCGTTATATTCATGTCATTAGTTAACTTGCGTCAAGAGGTTTAATTGAATTTTAGAGTTACAATTTTCCTTTTTAATAAAAAATATAGTAACTTCGAATAATTTGTTCAGACATCTACCACTTTTCTTGTAGGCCGTATTAAATCCTTAGTTGTATCTTGTTAGATGGAAATGCAATACAAACACAGTACATTCACATTTACTCGTACTGGTTTGTACGTATATGACATAAAAGCTGGGGAATTGAGAGAAATATTAAGTTTATGTCTCCTTTTCTGCAGTTGATATTTTCTTCGATTCTTTGATAAAACAGACCTAAGGTCGTATATAAAAGCGCAGTAGAATAAAGAGTAATACGCTTGTATTCGTATTCCCAATTTCTGTAATCAGCGTCAAATTGAGTGGTGGGTCTGTATCTTTCTAGTCTTGTCCGCTGTCAGTCCGCCATTTTGAGATGTTACCAGATATAAGGATGAGCTGAAAATTGTCATACACAAGACCCCATAAATATTTCAACCCCTTTCCCCGAGAAAAATCTGAAGCTTTGTAAAGTGGAATTTCGAATGCATGAGGAATTTTTTGACATTTGCTGAAATAGAAGTCTGAGAGAGAAAAGTGGAAAGGAGTATGAAGCGTTCGCCGCTCTGCTGTAGAATATCTGTAAGCGTGTAACCACTGAAATGGCTGCATAACCACAAGGTGCTTAAATGCAAGTCACGCAAGATTTTAAAACCAGGGATCACAGATAAAAATATCACAACAAAAATACTGTAGTAGTATTTGTTAAATTGTGGGTTTCCTAAGCCGAATTCTAAACAGACTAACAAATTTGTCTAACTGGTGCCTGTTTTAAGTCAACTGCTTTCTGTCACACGTGAACGGAGATGAAACGAACATGCCTGCTCAAAAGGAACTTTGACTTTTGACCCCAGAATAGTCAAAATCCCCCAAAAGAGCGTTTTTCTTCCCGAACGTAATATAAGCAAATCCTTCATTCCGTTTAAAATAACTTTTCTCCAAGAACGTACATATTTTTTCCGAATTATCAGTTTCGGGAATGCACCGTTCCTTGGCCAAACAGGATGCCTTTACTGCAAATGTTAACTTTGAAGTCCTTCCTGTTAATGAAGCTCCTCTGTCTTGCATTTTACTGAGTAACCTGCAAGCTTGTGTTTAAAAATCTATCCATTAAGTAACTTGCCAACTCATTCCTTCCCACATAAAAAATATTGCGCCCCTTTTGAAATTGGAGTTTGTGGCAAACATCAAGGCAGGAAGGGAAATTAAGTTATAAATTTTGTATCTCCATAAGATCCAGCTTTTACATTCCTATTTACCTTCTGATCTTCCAATTCGACAACTCACAATAGTTCCCTCTACCAAAATTCTTTAATGTAAAATAACAGCCACGTATGTGTAAAGCGTGATTAACGTGTATCTAATCCATTCTTTTCCCTGAAGGCAGTATTTTAGCGTTATCTCCTCAAAGTTAATTTCAACAATTTATTTACATTTTTCTGGGCAACTCCAAGCTGTATATTTTTGCAACAAGGTACACGCGCACTTGAGTGCTATGTGTATCTGCTTTCTTAATACAGTGATTTATTTTACACATATTTTGCTATCTTCTTAACGCATCCTTTATTTTAAAATTCTGTTTTTAAGAAGCGGCAAAGGCTGTAAAGAAATTTCAAGAAACTGGGCTTCCAGCCACACCTTGGCGCTACATGGCAGCGAGCGGCCAGTGTTGCTGTGTTTCTGGGGAAGGAGCCGGTAAGGATGCTGTGGAGATGAGACAAGCATCTGCCCCTGCCGGCATTCGAATGACGATTCCTCATCCGTTCCGCATTTGGCCTTCCGCACCCACCTTCTGTTGTCTGAGTTCTTCCAACGTAATGTGGTAAGCTAACCAGTCATTTATGGATTGGACTCTGCAACATAAATATTTTATAACGATTTCAATGTATTGTGTTTTCCGTTTCTAAGGTTTAATTGCCCAGTGTTCTCTTTCCGTTCTTGTATTTGACAATGTACTTTCTGTTTAACGGCGGAATTTTATCTTGTAAATTACGGCACTGAAGCTTCTTATTTGACAAGATTTTTATGCTCCAAGAGAGAATTCCAGATGTTCCTCTCCCGTTCTTGACCGAGTTCGGGAAAAACCTTACAGATCCTACTGCAGCGATGATCCGCTTTAAACGAACCGACTCGTGAAATTGTTTCTGAAAGCCCACCTTTCAGCCATCGTTTTCAACAGCCACGCATCCGTTAATGCGTGACGCATGATGGGCTGTTTCTTGATCGCGCAGAAGTTGACTGGTTAGTACTGTATGGTTGTGGTTTTTCACAATACGCGCGCGCGATTTTAAAGTCATCACGCATGCGTTGTCACTGATCCATGTCACGTAACTGTTGCCTTCCAGTCGAATGCTGCGTGCCACGCAGAACTTTTGGTGAGAAAGGGTTGATCTGCATTAAAGGAATATGAGGACATTTACGATATTTTGGTGGAAAATTTTAAATGATTTAGTGAGAATACATTCTGCTCTGTACCGTTGGGCCATAAAAGTTAATATGGTACGGGAAAATAACAGGTTCGTGACAGCTGCGCCCCCAGAATTTTCCCTGGGGGGGGGGGGGGGGGGGGGCGGCGTGGCTGACCCTGAGGCTACGTATAATTTATGTTGAATTTTAAAAATTGTGTTTAAAAATCATGTAAGTATGCCACAACACTGTCTGCAACTGCACATATATATATATATATATATATATATATACACACACACGCATCAATGTAACTACATGTTCCATGACTCAAACACAGTGTCCTACCTTGTTGCCTTTTTTAAAATTTCATTAACTTATTTTTCAAAATTCTCATATACTAGTCATCAGTTGATTTCAGTGGCTGTTTTTGGCTGAAGGGGAATCCATAAAAATTTTTTGATAACAGAGTATCTACAAAATCGGTTTTTTTTAAATTTCAGTTTTGGGGGCATTGGAAGGGCTGCAATCTGGAAGCCCCCTCCCCCCTTAGGTGCGCCCTTGCACAGTTCCCTTACCAATATTAAGTCAATGACATTTATTAGGAATGAAACTGAATCACACTGAAGACAGCTTTGCATTGTGCACCACCAATTCGGCAGACTGACTGAGGGTGGCTGTCAACATCTAGTGAAACAGGAGATATGCCTGGTTTGTAATTCAGTGTTTATACCACAAGAATGGTGGCAGTTTACTATGAAGTTCAAATGCTTGCAGACTTGTGTGAGTGCATTATTTCGCACCCCTCCTACAAATATGAAGTTCCACAACCACTGGCTTATGCATGGAATCACATTTCCATGTCTTCATCCTCACATTCCTCCAATTCTTGTATTTTGTGTAACTAGGAAGCTGTACATACGAAGTGTCTCAGAGTGACATAATCTCATATTTTTGTGCTGGCATTCATTTGTTTATAGCATGTTAACAGCAGACAGCTACCATAACACAGGCAAATTATACTACACAGATATTGCTAACGCTGTTCTTAACTGAGCTGTTCAAAATATCAGCCATCAGTGCACAAATGAGATCTGCAATACCAAAGTACAGAAGTGCATTGTGACAACATTACAGCATTCTTCTTGTCCCTGTAACCAAACTTGTCATCCATGCATAATGTGGTTAAGTGTTGGTATTTAATCTGGTATGTCCTGTGACAGTTTTTATACCAGCCTTGTCAGTACCATTTGTCTTCAGTATTCCAAACATAATACTTTAGTTGACTCAATCGTAACTTCATACAATTTTGAATGTTTTTGCTTTCTAATGACAGAATCATAAAGTCGTATGCAACAGTGTTCTTCCTCTAATAGTTCAATTTTCGTAACATATTGTTATCGGCCATTCAGGTTCAAACCCTGGATAGGACCGGCGATTCAGGTTCAACCCCTGGACAGGCCTTACTAACATAATTTTTTGTTAGTTACACTTGTTTCGGTGAATAGGGTAGATAGGGAAGACAGCGAGAGGGTGTGAGTGCAACTAACACATTCAGACCGGCCAAGGCTCAGCAGGACATCTGTCAGCTGTCACGCTGCGCGGAGTTTTGCAGCTCGGCATTCCTTAGGGAAACCCGAGGCTTGACACTTTTGAAGAAATAATTCATTGAATGGGAAGTGCCAGTGGGCAACAACCCAAAAGGTTCGTTAATTGTATATTTGGGGCTACTGGCCTAATTTAGCACAACCAACCAAGTTGAGCTATTCAAAGAGTTAAACTCGGCCTATGGGGTTCTTCTAAATTTGAGTTTCGGCCAATAGGATTATTTGGTACAAAAAAAACGGGAATTTGACTTTGAAATTGCGACGGACGTTAGGGGACTCTGCTCTTGGATGCTGGGGAGGACAGTTCGGAAGTTTGGTGTGATACAGTTTCGGACAGTTGGTTGAGAAAAAGTGCGAAATTAAGATTGGAATAGGACAGTTATTCCAGGTGTCGTTATCATTTCCGTGATTGTAATCTTCTTGATGTAATACAATGTGTAACCATTCAAATAAAGCATAAGCGTTACTTGTAAATTGGTGAATGAGTTGGATAGAGGACGCTGCAGGGACCTCCCGCGTATAAACCCTGAGAAAAATTATCGTGATCACTAGATAACCACGACAATAATACGTAAATACCAATCACTGTCATGACTGGTAGCAATATGAAGTATGTGAAGAACGTACCTCTCTAATTTTGTTATATATTTAGTAACTTATTACTGCCAGCTATGCCCACCAAAGAGAGTGTGTGTGTGTGTGTGTGTGTGTGTGTGTGTGACTGAGTGAGTGAGTGAGTTTCCACATTGTCTTATTCAGGATGGTACCAGCTTTTATTCAGTGCTGTATAACCAGTGAAGTTGATGAAGAATCAACATAAACAAGGAGATAAGCCCAGGCAGCTTCCTGGCTTCCTTACTGCTCTCCAGAAATCGCCTTACACATGCACACAATTGGAAGACAGATAATGAGACAATGACTCCACATGACAACATATGATCACTCACATTTTCAGCCAGAAAGCTGTAATAAACACTCAGTTCTATCATTTAGTTATTAGAAATCATCCTGCGGATCAGTCCTCTCCTCTTAAAATATTTCATACATGTTGGGACATTTAATAGGAGTTAGGCTTACATGGAGTGCCGTGGAGAAAATAAAATTTCAATTCAATATTTTAAACATACATGTTTTTAATAATATGAGGACAACATTAAAATTACATTAAATGTTTGAGATTTGAAGTATGTGTGGATTTAAAGGGAACAAAAAACATAGAACATAGCCCAAAATGTCTATCAACAATAGACAATCAGTGCGTATTTATCATTAATACATATACGCACTTCTGTACAATATCAATTTTATGATGTTGTTCATAAAGAATATAAGAGTGTTACACATACAGATGAACAGTGCTTTTTTGTGAAAAAAAAGTGCTGGTGCTTAATCCCACGACAGCAGATAAAGTCGAAAATGTGGTTTGCCTTCATATAAAAAATTTTTTTAAATGCTGGCATTTTTGTTTCTTATTGTGACAATAATGTTGGAATAAGAACAACAAATAAGACTTGTTTTCCTCCTAGTTCTGACTTATAATAACCACGCAAAATGTAATGGTCATTAACGGTGTCAGTAGGCTGTACCATTGCATATGGTCATGAATAAAATACTGCACATGACTACACTGTGTAGCATAAGCGTAAAATAAATGCAAAGTTCAAATGTGCTACATAATTTGCAATATAGATACGTATATAAGATTATTTTATATTTCAGAGCAGTGTAATTGTTGTTTTCTTTACAAGACTCACACAAACATTAATGCTGCTGGGACAGGTAATTGAATGTTAACAAACTGACATATATTGGGCATTTTCCATCTTTTCATTTTGTTAAAAAATATGTTTCAGAGATGGCTGTGCTTCCATCAAGTCAAAGTACGACTCATGTTATATTAAGTCCACTACATGGAGTTAATATCTGTCTAGATTTTGTCATTCATCCACGTAAATTCGAGTATGGATACATACGTGCTTCAGTAAAGTACTTTAGTTTCTAGGAAAATGACATATCAGCTGTGTACAAAGAAACAACTAGGACTAGCTAAAATATTTACACTAGAAACATGGTGATTCGTACATAACACGGGAGCTGTAAATGATGGAGAAGAGACAATGTATGTACGTGCTGTGTTATTTAACTATATGCGTTTGTCTGTGCACAGAATATGTAAAATACAGGCTCAGTAAATGATGGCTGCAGCAATCATCAAGCATGCTAAGTGTATTTTCATATCATATGTCACAGTTGCTCATTTGTACCTCATTCAGATTTTGCCTAATGAAGTGAAACCTCTTTAGGCAATAAATGGGAAAGGAGGTATTTTTCCCAAAGGAGCTGTATAAGAAGACAGAATGGAGTTCTGCATATTGTAACTGTGCTAGAAATGCATTTTTCTGCCTTAGGTTGGAAATATCTCATGTTATTCACAAGACTGATATCGGGTGGTGAATTATGAACTACCCTGTGGCCCTTTTTACAGCCTCAGATTTAAACACAAATTACAAAAAAGACTTGAGCAAGTCTGTTTGCAGTTTACCCAACTTGTTATCCAAATAAATACAGCAGCTTTCTAAATTACATCATGCTTCTGAATGCGCATCTCACTATGACACAACAAAGAAATCGTGTTCAACATCAGTAGCAAAGTGAACAAACTGGAATGTCAGAATATGGGGAATAAAATACCCAAAACTGGCTTTGAATTACAAGTGTGATACAAGACTTGCTCTGGTGAGTGGACTGGTTGAGAGGCCCAGTGCCTACCCGTCTGTCACCTGATTCAGCTACAGCAGACTTTGCTGGTGAGGATCAAATTATCAGACACCAAAACCATGCAAATATGATGAAATTAAAACAGAGATTTTTGGCAACTGTTGCCATAATTTAAGGTGGGAGAGAGGGAGCATCACTGGCACTGTGTGAAGATACATGCCATTATTGAAAGGGTACAATGAACTGGGAAGGTACATTGTCGCGTAAGGCATATTGTTTCACATTTATAGCTCTCCTAAGTTGTGAGATATGGCTGTCCTAATGTATGACTTCTTGGAGTGCTTGACCCTTGAAAGTGGGACCAGCAGGTTGCCCCAAAATGTTCATAAATAACAACCAATCTACAATGCGTAAAATTCCAGAAGAGTGAAGATCTCTTATATGACTTCATGTGTGAAAATATTAGTACGAAAATCTGAATAAAGAAAGCACTTTAAACAGGAAGAAGGTGTAAGCTTTCAGCAGATTGCAATTCTGATTCATGATTATCAGATTATGTTTATCATACATACATGCAAAAAACACAATTTATCAACTAACTCTGATACACATAATATCATAAAGAGTACATTCATATTACTATTTACTTTGTCTCACTTTGGTGGACTATTGTTCCTTTCAATCAAGTATATATCAATTTTAAAATCCAAACAGTGACTAATACAAGTATGACAGCTTCTAAGACATTATCAAAAATTTAACCAATGTTGCATTATAAATTTAGAGATTAAAAATCTATGACTTAAAAAGTACTTCTACGTATTTGTACTTACTATATCGTGGAAAATTTGTATTTAATACAATTATACTATAAATTATTGGTGGGCTGCTTGCATTCCATTTCATTTGTAATTAAGCCTTTAATGATGTTAGGTTGGAGATTCTAACAACTGCCCAAGGCAGAGGGAACTTGAATTTGCAGTACTCCTAAATGCATTCATGAGAACTTGGTGCAATGAGGCCAGCATCATGTAGAGAATAAAATGTCCACACAGTGCACAGAGGCCAGCATTGAATGGTTAACTAAGAGAGTAATGCATGGTAGAATAAAAGTAGTTGAGTTGGGTAGCTGATAAAAGTAATGTACCAGGGCAGACAAGTGAATATTTTCTCTTCTCCAAATTACCGATTTTATAATGTCATGCATAACAAAAGTAAGTCAATGACTATCAGTTTACAAGGAAGCTGAAGACAATCAGTTGTCTTTGTTCCAGTTTTTGACTATGAAGCAAGGTTTTGTTTTTCAATGATTACTGCACAACTTCCTTTACCAGTAATGAATTCTATCGCAGCGTAATTGTCTCTGACATAAATATGATACATTTCATAAATAGTAAGAAATCTTAGAGTTACATTGTGATTCTTGTCTGTGTTTGATTTTGAGTATTATGCTGAATCTTGGAATTGAGTTCAACTGTAATATCTGATTTTTCTGTGAATATTTCATATGTAGTCTGACACAAACACTCTTTTTAGGTCTGGAACACTCCCATGTCTGCAAAGATCTCCATTATCCAAATATGACACTCCAGCACAGTTCAGCGCTGTTGTAAGTGATTCAACAGACAGAACGGGCACAGGAAGCTGCTTCTGTCTGTGGGGTCTTCGTCTAGGTGGTGTCTGTTGCCCTGAACGCCTTGTAAGAGGTTGCCCTGATATACGACGATTCCCTGGTACCTGCTTATGGAAACGTTTAGTGTTGGCCTCTTTACAACTTGTGTCAATGATTTTATGTCTGCCAGCACTATTTTCACCATCCAGGTCAAGCCGATACAAGCTTAACACAGATTCGCTCTTCACTGGAAGTTCAAAAACAACCTGCAAATATTGGCATAATTTTATGTTCACACATCTAACCACATGTTTTGTATATATATTGATAATGGACGCCTAACTGTGTTCTTTAGCATTATGCAGTCTGTAATTAAAGTTTAACCTTTTAAAGCATAGCGGTAACTTTACATATAACCAGGTTTAACATTAAAAACTTCTACGTGGTTCCCACATTGTGTTTATGTGTTTTGTACGGGTCTCAGAACAAACAGCAACTTTTGCCTTATAAACCATTAAGAGACTGGTTTTTATAACCGAAGTGGAGAGTGTTTACAGCGCGGCACGCACTGAGTCCTTATATAAAACACAGAAGCTTCGCCTTTAAAGGGTTCATTAATGTTTTGCTGTGTACTTTTGTGTCATACTATATTATCATGCAGAATTTAGGGATCAACTTAGTTGAAAGCAAAGAAGAGAAATGTTTTGACCTTTCACACAAGGGTGGAAAGGATGGTGCATTTGAGCAGGTTAATTAAAAATAAATCTATGTCACCACTGCAAAGTTCTGAGATCTTTGTACCATATTTGAGTGTTAAGTATGGTAGAGGTACTAACTCTAATTGGTTTATGTTGTTTTATATGGAAATAACATAGAATTTTGCTACTGATACCAGTCCACAAGTGGACAGCATTCACAGTTTTGGAACTTCTGATCAGTGACATATTAAGATGTTCTAGCTATGCTTTGATTGCATTCAGAAGGAAAAAAAGCACCCTTAGTCTTCAAATATTGTATGATTACTAAATTCGGGGGTAATGTCACATTTATATGTAGATGATACATTTCAATTCTGCCAGCCCAAAACATTAATCTGAGATTAATTTTTATAGCACGGAAACTCAAGAAGTTAATTTTCAGCAACAACCTGCCATCTATGATGCAAATTTTTTGTGACACTGTCATAAGTAACAATGGGAATGGCCTAATTCTTTGTTTACATTTCTTTCAACCTGCATGTGGACTCCAGCCTTTAATTTTTAGGACTAACCCCCAGTGAACTAATGCAGATTTAGCATGCTTACCAAAACATGACATTAATACCCCTGATTCAAATTAAATCTCATGCAACAGAATTTCAGAGCCTCATTTTACCCTCATCAGGTTATGTTTTCCATAATTTAGTGTGGATACAAGTGAATTACTAAGTTCTCCCCCGATATTCACAATGTAATAGTTTCAAACAGAAGTAGGAGTCTGGTCATGTCTTTTTGAGACACAAATATGGTGAAGTGATGTAAGGAATCATACCTCTCTTTCATCAGAAGAACTGGGGTAATTCTGGGGCCCATTTCTCATCTCATTGTGACGGGTTTGCCTACTTCTTCTCTGGACAACTAAGTCATTCTCTTCCTCTTCTAATAACAATTCATCCAAGTTGTTGAGAGACACTGAACCGGCCAGAATGTTTTGCTTCTGAACTCTCTTTTTCCTGGTCACACTTGCAACATGGGATAGTTTGAGGTTATGATTCTTGCTGCTGCTTGCATGAGAAACAGCTTCTTCCTGGTTATCAGTGCTCATATGTCGATTTTTCCTATTTGCCTTTGGCTGACTCTGTTGACAGTTACAATTAGAATCTTTCCTCTTGGTCTCAGGATTGGTATTTGAGGTTGGTCTACCGCTGGTGCCTTTCATTAAGGCATTACATCTGTAATTCTCAGAGTCATTTTGCATAACAGTTTTCATAACTTCACCTTTATTCTGAGTAATAGTTTGACAATGGGACAGATTTTTTCCATTATAATGTTCATTACTCTGGTAAGAGAATTCAGTATTACTATTTTGATTTTGGTATGACTGTATTAATGGCAGTACAAGCTTCAAAACCTCGTTGTTTTGATCAACAGTCCAGTCTGCACACTGGTAAGCCTGAGGTACATGGTCTGCATTTCCCAAAATTTCCCTTTGGTATCTGTAAAGAAAAGACTGGTCGGAATTCCTTTCCTCAGACTGTGGTCCATGTCCGCAAAGTTCCTCATCGTTGTGTAGCACAATACCTTTTTCTGTATCATCTACAGTTTCAGACATTTTCTCTTCATGTTGAAAAAATTCAAAGTCATCATTGGCTGCAGTAGTTGCAGAGCAACAACTGTGTGATGACAGGGTTGCATAAATAGGTTCTTCGTCATCATCATCAACATTATACTCATTAAGATCATCAGAATTTAAATAATCTTCACAGTCAGATGATTGCTGCTCTGATTTTAAATTTCCAATTCTAAAATCTGTCAATAAAGTTCCTTTTTCGTTCTGTTGTCTGGAAGTCTGAGTGACTTGGTTAGCAACTTTCTTCTCAACAGCGTCCATTCCTGCCGGCAAATATCCCTGCAAATCATAAGTTTTGTTTGTAAAATTCTGTGACAATTTGATAGTCCCATCTGTGGTACTTGTCTGTTGTTTGAAGAGGTCTGAATGTTGATTTTCAGTGGCTGCACTATTAAGATTGATCAGTGTCTGAAGTAACTCATTCCTCCTCATCTGAGCAGCTGGCAGCCCTGCAGTGATGCAGTGGGGAGGCACAGATCCACTTGTTCTCATACCTGAAAGTATTGACATATTCATCGTCACTTCAGAACCAAATTGCAGGCTATATTCAAAATTATAAATGGTGGAAGAAAATGTTAGCACTATAAATCAGCCTTATGGTTGAGGGCTGCATGACCAGGCTGGTTTCGACAGGGCCAGAGAGCCTTCTCGTAGCCATCATGTACAGACCAGCTTTGGGAGCCTCCCATTTTCATACAGAATATGTATTACAGGTTCTTATATATCTGGCACAGAGATAATTAACCATAACATTAATCAACCATGACCCTATGACTGGTATGGTGGAGTAAAGCTTAATGGCTTTGGTTTCTCAGAATTGTTTGGGTGTTGGTTATGGCTCCATGCAGTTAGGTTATAAATTGAAGGTTGAAGGGTCAGCATCGGTTTCTCTTGTAGTTCGGCAGATAGCTACCAGCATTTTGGAGGAAGCTGCTGCCTCCGTCTTCAGGGTAGAATATAATGGAGAAAGCAGCTCCCTCCACAACTTAAGTAGATTTATGCATTGTTACGACACTCTGACCCCAGGCGGAAATATCTGTTGTGCTACCAGGATTTCGGATTTCTATTTGCATATGTCACAGTGCGAGAACAGTTCAGCAACCTTTGGAAGAAGTTTCACTAAAATATTGAAAGGTCTGTTATAGATAGTCATCTTTGCCTGAACATGTTAATAAACGAACGAACAGTAAATTTCATTACGCATCCAACATGCTGAAGTAAAGGTGGAGTAGTGTTTACCCTCATAAGCAAACAAAAATGGCATCCAGCACAGTATGGGTGGGTGCAGTGTAAGTCCCACTTTATTTTGGGTGTGTAGGATTTAGCATATAGACAATTCTTACCTGATGAGGTTCATTGCCTTTCACAGGTAAACATTACACACATATGGTAACATGTATGTGTGGGATTATGTCTGTACTTTACAGTTTAATGTTATGAGTATTCCTGTATTTTTACATTCAGAGTTCAAAAGCTGTGCAATATAAGAATTCACAGTAAAATTTGGTTTTAAATTTGAAAAGTAAACATGCAATCCATCTAACTTCAAAGAGGCTCTTTACAATATTTTTAACTTTAAAACACAGGCACCACCTATATTTTTCCCTAGGAGTGCAGCCATAAAACTTTCTTGTAGGAGGTTTTACATGTTTTTGTGTAAAGGATAGAATAATCAAATATTTATAATTGAAAATAATTTTAACTTTTTGGTATTAACATTTTGTACATTTTCCCCATATTTTGCAAGTTTCATTTGTTTTACAGAATCCAGGTAGGAGGCAGAAAACGCCCCCCCCCCCACCCAGCATTCCTCTGTGGGGCAGAATTTGCGTAATGGAAGATGAGATGAGAATGATTACAACAGGCAATGCAGGGTAAATACAGACAGCACCCCCCCCCCCCCTCCCAGTTTGAGTAATGGAAGGGGAAATGAGAATGGTGCCGTAGAGGAAATGTAGAAGGACGTGAGCCTGGTATTTGAAAGCTCGTGACTTTCTTTCTGCCATAATTTGTGATCGGCATATACATTTCCATGTAGTTGTGAATAGAATCAAAAGGTGGTAGTATAGGTTGGCTATCATATATAGTTATGTAATAAGTTGGTGAATTACAAATAGGATGAGAACATTGCAGCAACAGTGGCACTGGGAGTATGCTCAGTTTTCAGTACTGTGGTAACTTCAGTATCTTCAGATACTTGTAAATCTAAAATTTATTTTGTGTTTAAATGCAGTACAAACTGTTTCATTTGAGTCTTACATTGACATTTATTTTTGTAGACAAAATATATTACACATGCACATAAACTACCTCTTAGTGTATTAGAAGCTCATTTTCTATTGAAATATCAAGCACTATACTACTTCTAATATGCTATTTAAACACTTGGTTACTAGAAAAAAAAGTTCGAATTCAAGTGTTGAAAACTACAACGACACCTGCTGTTAATTAAGTAGTGTTGTGGAGTGTATACAGTGTGTTTTAATTTTATTTTTGAGCTCAAAACAATGGCATTAACTGTGTAAACTCTTTATTATCAGGAAGCAAGCTGTAAAATTTGATAAGAAACTGTTAAGTATTGCTTAGCCAGGAACTGTAGCATAAATGAATAAAAAGAGTGTATGAATGGCCCACCTTTACCCCTTCTGTAGTTGTGTATAATGGGCAGTCTACCATCCACACTGGTGAAGAGGGAACCATTGGTAATCGGGAACTTGACAGGTTCCTGTTGCAGGTGCTGATGATTTTGTTGAGAATGTAGCTGAGTGGAGCTCTGAACTTCTGGCTGATGCTGAGTTTGCGTGCTGAACACTCTGAATTTACCATCCAGCCCTAGCAAGAAATCAAAGGAATAATGCATTTTACTTTACAGGTTGATGACTATGTTGATCCTATTATTGGGTAATGGCACGGTGTGAGTGTGTGCTGTGTTGCAGATGTTTTGAAGGAACCTGCTCTTTTCATCTTCAAGACAAAAAAGACAGCCAGTAGGAAGCAGGGGTTCCTTGCATACAGAAGGGCGGGTGTGGGTTGGGTCTGTGATCAAGCGAGTGGGAACATTTAAATTACACAAACAAGTTTTACTTCTACTCCTGCAAAAAGTAGTTTTTATGCTCCTACATGTTCTGGCTACATATTGCAGCCCTTATCAGGGAGCATTTATGTAACATATCATAAAAATTATTCAGAAAGAAATACATGTGAAAGGTTAAAACAGAAAATGTTAGAATATAAAAGACTGTCTCCAAACATCTTCACAGTATTAAATATCTCCTGTTTTGATAGCGTGGGGACCCAAGGTTTTGATACCTGTTGCAGGACGATCACTCATGGAGTAAACATGGGTATCAAAACCTTGGGTCCCCACTCCATCGAAACGGGAGATATGTAATACTGCCAAGATATTTGGAGACAGTCTTCTATATTTTAAAATTTTGTGTTTTAGTACTTTACATTAATTTCAATCTGAATAATTTTAATGATATGGTACAGACATTAACTGTTATAGAAAGCTAATGAATATCTCCCATTTGCTGATTACAATACGCTACTTACATCTTTGTAATATTGTGGCTCCCTGATGGTGGATACAATACATAGCCAAAACATGTACGAGCATAAAAATTGCTTTGTACAGGAGTTGAATTAAAGACTTGTATGTGTACTAGAGGGAACTGGTTCCCCTGAAAAAGAATAGTGGAAGCTACTTTGTCATTGGGAGTTTAAAAATCATAGTAGGAATGAAGGTGGGTGCCAGAAGTTGACATGAGAGTAAAAACCAACAAATGTGTTAAGTAGGAGGAAATGGAGAAACAATTGGGTTACAAGGAAGGAAGAAAAGGGGGAAAGAACAGAAAATATGAAAGGCAGGAGAAGGAAAAAAATGCAGTTAAAGTAAAAATATATACGGAAAGGCAAATGAAAGTGTAAGGATGAAGAACTGCTTATGCTGACAAAAGGAAGCTGGTCATAAATAGAAGGGAAGGGGCAGGAAATCAAACCAGAGAGTTGGTGTACCTGTTGTGGACCTGTTTGGGACACCTGTGAGGAGTTTATAGCTGTGATAATATTCTCCTTAAAACACAGCACACACCCACAAGGTGCTATCGACCAAACACAGGATCAGTGTCATGCCTGTACCATCATGAAAGCCTTGAATCAACTGCAACCATTTTCACAGCTAGGTACACACTCTTTCTTTGATGTAGGGTTTGATTTTTTCTATAAGGAAACACTGGTGGTAAAACTTGTGAGAATCACATGCCTGATAAGGAATGTGGTTCAATATATGGTTACAATGTATAACGCCAAGAAATAAAATGCTATGACTGTCTTAGGATTCGCAAGATTTGTTCATTAGAAAATTATTACAGTGGATATTGACCATTATTTGACATAGCCGGTAGTTTACATGTATAATGTTGCAAAAGCTGGCTCTGCTGGCTGTGCTTCCGTCATGACATAAGAGTAACCTTTCCTTTGTGGTTCATTAGATGGATTCACGTCTGTCATCACACAACAAAAACAGTTCCAGTCAGAGTAGAAACAGTAAATATTGAATAACAAAGGCAGGAAATGGAAACCCTAAATTCCTTGCCAGCTCCTGATACATTGTGTGTATTAAGAGTACCTCAGACAATGACCAAGGTCCAAAATAATATTCTCATGAGAAATCAATTCACATAAGTCGTTCTTCCCTGTTTGACATAATCCTTTCGGTCGCACTGTGGCCCTGGGGTCGACTCAGCCTCTAACAGATATGAGTATCAGGAATATTTCCTGGGGGATAAAGGTGGCCGGTACGTAGGTCTGACAACCTTACCACATTCATGTGCCGATTGTCAAGAAATCTGGAAGCCTCAACCTCCTGGAACCCTACGAGCCGTCCAGGCCTGTAATGGGGATTGCTTTATTCTTCCATGAAATTAAATCCTGCATGTTCATGGTAAGTGAGCCACATTTGATCATGAGGAAATTCAAAGTGCAGCGGCAGCATGTTAAGTACTCACGGAAGAATATTTCCTTCTGAGAAGTATTAAGAGCAAAACTGATAAAAGAGATTCTTGAAATTATGTCTTACACTACTGCATTTCAGTCCTGTCAGAAAATAAGAAAAGTCTCAAATGCCACGAATTAAAATTTATAGTCTCACTTTCCTTGATTATCATTACACTCCGTTCCACATACTGAGACTTACTAAAAAATCATTCTGAGTAGCATGATTTCATTCATAGGAAAACTATTAACGACGAGTTTACCTTATGAAATTTCGTATAAAAAATACCAAACTTGGTAGATAAAAAGTCATATTTTAAACTTAGCACTTCAGATGGTTTTATTATTTTGTGTTTAGGCAATATTACACAATGAACAGCTTCAAAATTAACAGTTACCAGGGCCCGAATAAGGGACTGGCCAACCGGGAAATTGCCTGGGATGCCAACAACCAATAAAAGGCGCTAGGACGTCACTAGATTAGTGGGAAATAAGGTGCCAGTAAACTCAGAAATTAATTTCTCGGAAAATTATCCGCAATTTAGGCAAGCGCCCCAACAAAGTTTGCCAGCCCTGTCCTAGGTCGAAAAAGTCTGAATATCGGTTTTACCGGGCGCCAAATTTTTAGTCTGCCCGGGGCAAGAAAACATTAACCTGCGCTGAGCGCCCCTATGTCTCGGGCCAGCCCTGATAGTAACACGTTAGTTTCCTCCTGAATATCTTCTACGCGCTGTCTCGTTACGTCTGTGCTTGATTGAAAAATTTTTCCAACTCAGACTTAAGAAGATTTTTTCTTTCTTTTTACGATCAAGTTTAAATTTGGACTTGGTAACGTCGAGCAGTTAGACGCGGTTTAAAAGTATCTGAAATATTCGGCGAAGTTTCACTGTGTTTATATGCATACACGCACATAAAGCGTTAAAACTGAAATTCTTTTGTGTGCATAAGCATAACAATTTTTAAAAAATTGTCTCTTTGTGTCATTTTACAAGTGTGAGAATTATGTGTTTGTTTATAGATGGCATGCATGCTTCTCAGAAATAAATAATGTGGAGCACAACGCGGTGTAATAAGCCAGCATGGAACACGAGAGGCAGCAAGTGAAACTTCCGTCATTCAATGGTTCCTGCTAGACCTGAACCACCAACCTATTTACTGCCTACCATAACTGGTGAAATTTGATTCTTGTGTTAAATAATACATTTCTATAACCTTGGGAGAAGAAAAGTTGTGTACCTTGGTGCTGTCTGGCCAAGTCTGCTGCGCTTCTCTCTCTGCAGGTGTAAATACTGGCCACCCATGCTGTAAAGTTCCTGTCGCACAAAGACAGGAGAACGGGCAGGAGACACTCCTCAGCTAGACCTGCCCACAGGACCAGGGCTGGTAACGACCACACGCGGGGCAGTAGCCAAGGGGCAAACATGCCCACTGCAGTAAGACCCTGTGAACATCGTAATGACAGTTCTGATATGGCAGTAACTGGCTATAAATTTGCATATTCTTAACAAGTGGCAAACGCACACTGGTCCCACGTGATGAGACACGGAAATTGGATGCTGCCTCAATGTGTATTAATTATGACAGTAAGGTCCTACTCCTTTCTGCTGCCGAGGTTTGGGCCAATAACCTCTCTTGAGGCTAAATTGTTTGGTTTGTCCTCGTCTTCTGTGAGTGGCTAATGTTTTGCGTTGCCTCAGGTTTGTGAACTAAATCTTAATGTGAATTTCTGAGAAGTGGCTCACAAATAACGTGTTATTTCAATTTTAACTACCCTTATTCTTTTACAATTATTATTTTGTCCGAAATTTTGATGTGAGGTCCTTGTGGACACGAATAATTACGAACAGAGCCTTCTGGAATATGATACTGCTAATGTTACGGTAGAATCTGCTACCCCCATTTTCAGGGTAGATTACCATGAACAAGCAATCAGCAGATACATCCAGAACTTCAGTAATAATTTCCCACACTCTACGTCTTTACATTGCAGATGACCACTAATTGTGTCCTGACGCGTTCCTCGTCACACCACATCAATGAGCTCAAGAAATTTGTCCTGCTTTTAAGTGTTTGATACATTTTTTACAGTGCTCATGACTTACACAGTTAAGACTTGATTTTAACAGTATATTTTATAAAGGTTGTTTAACTTATTTCCTATGATTTCAAAATTCCTCTTAAAGGGTTAAGAAAGAAAGCTCATAAGCCGCAAGGCTGCAGAGTGTAGGGTAAACTGTAGCCAAAACACGTCCCGAAAAATTATTGCACTGCTGCTACTCTATCTCAAATATTAAACTGGTAGTGTATATCAGGTATCCTGGTGTTATTTTAAACCTACTGATCAGTACAGAGACCTGTTTGGTTGTATTATTACTTTGTTACATTAAGAAATGCACATAAAATACTTCAAAAATGAATGTCAGGTAACTGTATTTGTGAGTAGGCATATACTTTGTGTTAAAATTTGTAGATTTTTATGAGAATCTGAAGAAAGGGAACCTGAACTATCTGCAGTACTTGCAAAATAATATTCTTTTATGTGGCGCCTCAGTGATGACTTTTCTAGATCACAGACAGTTACGCAGACACGCCCAGTAGGACTCCTCTGAACGAATGATGGGCCCGTCACAGATCACAAACACAAGAGACGTCCATCAATGCCCTCAGCGGGATTCGAACGCGCGATCCCAAAAATCGAACAGCCGCAGACCTAGGATATGACCTGCGGCCACCGGGTTTAATTTATGCCTGTCTTATTGTGCAGTGCGTAAAAAATTACTTCCTGAATTGTCGATGCAATAACATTCCAGACCACCTGTAAGTTTTGTAGCAGAAGTATCAGAAAGTTGGCAAATGTACTATCAACTTTCTCCAGTTAACCCTGATAGATCCACATCATATCAGAAACAGTAATTCTGTTACTCTTACGTATGTGACCGTCTTGTTGCAGGAAGCATTTCAGAGTCATCTTTTATGGTTTATTTTCTTAATGCAAATAAGTGGTGAAACTAGTTTGATGAGTTTTGGAATGTGTTTATCCTTTTATTTTGTTTTTAATACATTTGACTAAACCCACACTTCCCTGATGGAAATGAAGAACTCTTGCGTAAATGTGCAACATGTCCTCACAGTAACGCCATTAAGTTACGTAGTTCTACTGAAAACATGTTCTACATATGTCAGTATTTGCAGGAATAGAAATTATCACATGTTGTCCATTTATCCTTTCGACTGTCATTTTTCTTGAACGTCTGTATAACGTAAATATATAAATGTACATTAGGTGTGTTATTACACAGACAGTATACGATACTGAAAATAATAAAAATATATTTGTTATATTTTAAGTTTAAGGTAACCTCTATTGCAATAAATGATATTTTGGCGTATGTTAAATCTGGACTGGACGGTTAACTGAGCTGCAAAATGTCTGCAGAAGAAACTGATTTGTAGGTAATATGGGAAATAGTCAAGCTACAGAAATACCCCCCCCCCCCCTCATATTCTTCTTTTTCTATACATAAAGTTGAAATAATGTTGTTATTTTAAACAAATTCCGAATCATAACGTACAAGGTCACAATCACAATACACGGAAAAAATGGATATCCACATTCAGTTCTCTAAACCATTTTTTTAAAGTGAAATGAATGTGGTAATTATATCATATGGCACAGTTCATAATCACTGTAAAAGAACTGGACAGAAAACTTTTCTTTAAAAGAAGTTGTGCTCGTTTCCGTTACAACATACATTTTATTCAATTCCTCTGGCTCAGGATAAGGACAGCTGGCGGGCTGTTGCAAATGCCATAACGAACTTTCGCGTTCCACAAAATGCGGGGAATTTCTTGACTAGCTGAGGCCTTTTAGCTTCTCAGGAAGGACTCTGCTTGATGGAGTTAGTCTTAGAGTCTACTCAGTGGAAAAATATAAGCCTGTGTCGTGTTAAATGTGGTTGACATTAGGTTACGAGTGTTCATGTATTGTTTTATGTATTGTTGGTTTAACTATATTTACGTAATTTTGACAAGGCTATGTCTGGTTGCGTATAAATTGAGTGGCTGATTGATTGATTGATTGAAATCGGCCTGTCTTGTGTCATACGTTTGACCGGAATGGATAAAGTATAAATTAAATTAAATTAAATTAAATTAAATTAAATTAAACTTCTCTTTATCCCTTCAGTTTCCGCACTATTCTCTCCTCCTAGACTCCATCTTCCGAGTTTCAAACATTCCATTTCACAGGCTGCTTGTCATTGTTGTAATAATATTTAGGCCTATTTCTTTCCATAAGTCTAATGCGTCACTCTATCTTAGTGTGTCACCCGGTGATATCTTCTCAAATAATTTTAAGCAGTGATTATTCTTACATCAATTATAGCAAGTCACTATCTGTTTCCAAAATTCACTATTGGCTATCAAGAAATAAAACACAAAGTTTAACTTCTAAAATATTACGAGTGCAGTCTCTCGTCCGTACATTCCGTACAGCTTCTCAAAAAAAGTCCTCTTTTAAGTTATGAGCTACCCATGTACAGGAATCATTTTTTAAAGTTGTCATTCATATTTTACCTCCAACTGAAGTTTGTAGTCACGTTTTGGTACATGAATTGGGTGCATAATTATAGAAAACAGTACAAAATATTTCTTTTGGGAAGGTGGCCGTAGCCGTGGCATTAGACCAAGCCTCTTGGTACTGCAGGATCAGCTGGACCTGTTGCACCAGTCACAGATGATGAACAAGTATGAAGAGACAAAATGTCGACTGTTACGAACTATGTGGCTGCTATTACAGCCCGCATCCTGCTGACGCTGCATGGATTATGTTAAGAGATGTTATGTAGGATTCATGTAATGAAAGTAGTGGAAATGAGAGAACAAGGAGTATGCCTACACAGCGCGGCTGTTATAAGCAGAAACACCCGAATGAAAGCCCAGTAGGTTTGTTTGATTGTAAGTAGGAAAATGTGAAAACTCTCTGGGCAGTTTTGACTTAGCACGTCGCGTAGCTTAGTAATGACTTTACATATCGGCTGGTAAAATCTTGCTGATCCAGGACTACTACAAATTGAAAGCAACTATAGGTGATAGCAACGGGTTCAAGCGAGTCTTAATTAGGCATAAAATAAATGTGGGAATCCCGTTAAAGTCCTACAGCGAAGCCAAAAAATATGTATAGGCATACGATGACAAAGGTTTTGTTAGCGAGAAGAGGAAGGATTAAGAAATCAAATGAAAAAAAGTACTATATAGCAAAAATAATAAAAACAGTCCGACACACCACTGTATTTATTTGTATTGGCACGCTGTACCAGTTATTCTAATATGTGTGCTAAGTTACTACATGTTTCGGCTCGGCCGAGCCATCATCACGTACATGGACATCCGAAATACAAACCTATTCGTAACACCGTATAAAACATTAGTGAGGATTCATGTAGTAACTTAGCACACATATTAGAATAAATGGTACGGCGTGCCGATACAAATATGTACAGCGGTGTGTCAGACTGTGTTTATTATTATTTTTCTATAGTTGAATTAACACACCGGGATGACCCAAATACAGAAGAAAAGTAGGTAGAAACGCATTTATTCTTACATTTAAATTCGAGAATGGACTTTTTAAGTGAAAATTGCTGAATGTAAACGAGAACGTAGCTTATAAAAACATATGAGTGTGTATTAACAAAGCGCTGATAATATATGTAGGCAGATATTTGGACAAAGGAGAGTACAAATGATTTAATAAGGTAACAGGTCTGTAAATATCACATGTATGTAATGGCGAAGGGGCTACCACCGTGAGAACCCGGTGTTAATCTGTAAGTAGCCTCAGTCCTTGCAAGAACTGAACTCTGTTATTATTATTGTCCGAATTTCTCACTTCTCAGCTTTAGCTGGGAAATATTCACCTATCCTGGGATGTATCATCAACAGGATTAAGCTCGATGGTCTTATGTGTAATTTAGTAAATTTCTTACAATTGAGCATGCACCAAGAATTACCACTTTTTGCATCTGTATGTATGTGTTTGGGTGCAGGTTAAGTCTCTTTAGACTTTGTGACAGCGACTTTGGAATTATTCCCGTGGCTGAAATTACTATCGGGACCACTTATACTGCGTCCTGCTTCAACATATCGCGTATTTCTTTCGCCAGTTCTTGGTATTTGTTTTGTTTTTCGGTTATTGTTTTATTATTATTATTATTATTATTATTATTATTATTATAAACTCTACCCAGTTTTCTCTGGTACGAAAAAATTGCCCTTCCACTAGATGTGCAACAGCTGCCAATATGACGTGCAGTCATGTAGATATATTTAGTAAGCAAATTAGACTACTGAAACTGTGTTTTAGTTTTAGCAGTAAATTTATTTTGTTAATTATTTTATTACGTCCTTCTTTTGTGTTTGTGTAATTACTTTGTGCTAGTTTTGTAATTGGTCATTGCGCACTTTAATAAAAGAAAACTGCATTGAATTGAATTACTATAATTATGGAGGGTATCCACAATTATATGCCTTAAGCCACGTTTCTGGGGTATATATTGTGCCGCTATACTGTAATTAGAATCTGTGATACATGTAATGTTATTTCCGATGTTAAATGTTTGTACTTTTATATTAATACTTTACGAAGCAAGTGTGCAGCGCCCAGTACGGCTGTTGTCTGTAGTTCCTTGATTTCATGCTTTCCCCTTACGTTGATCAGGTATTTTCTAAATTACTGTAAGCTGGTTCCCTTTGCCCCTGTTATTACTGGTATCAATTTTGTTTTTAACATTCCAGATGCGTTCTAATCCTAAGGTCTTTGTATTTTAGAATTTTCTCGGCTTCTTGATCACATTTCTGTCTCCTGAAATTGCGCCATGTGTTAACACACATGTTCCTTTACTCTAATAAAAATAATTATAATTATAATTATTATTATTATTCATTACACTCCTCAGATTTCAAAACAAAAGCATCTTAATATTGACAAAATATTTTACAGTTTGCTAAAATATTCTTCGTTATAAGCCATCAGTAGCTCAAAGAACATAGTGTCGAATGGTAAAATTATTAGTGAACAATGATTTGAAAGGAAGGTGCTGTGACCCATTTTGACGTACTATTTTGGGATTTTGCTGCAACGACAGATAAAAACCACGATATATCTCAGGATACTATACGGAAGGGATTCGAACCAGCACCGCTCGCATAGAGGTGCGAAACTTTCCCGCTTGAGCCAGCTTACCCGATGAATGGCTTTCACTGGCGCAGATACGAGGGCCGTGGTTCTTTAGGCTACCCCACGTGAAGGAAATATGCAACACCTTTCACAAGAGGCTGTGCAGTACAGCAACATCCAGCGTGGCACGTAGGAATCCTGGGGGG